>BGPR01001729.1:84887-135665 GCA_013235015.1 Araneus ventricosus
TAACTCACGAACGCAACAGACTAGAAGGATGAATTTGGGTATGTGGCTTCGACACCAATACTTACAGATGTAGGTTAAATTTCGGACACAGAAGGAGATGAAGTAAAAAATGTGAACACAATTTTTTTTCAGTATTTCACGATTCCATATAATTTTTACACATGATGCTCAAATTGATCAACAAGATCATTTACAGAAATCTGGCGCTACTTGAAAAGAACATTTTTTTTCAAACGATTTATCGGCGCCCTTGACCAGAGCGCTGATATTTAATTTTAATCGACAAAATGCGAAACAAGGACTAGTCCGGAAATAAGAATCAGAATAATAATAACATAGTTTAATTTATAGGAAAAGTGGTAGCTTATCTTTATATCATAAATTAGTTAGTGTTGAACAATTAAAAAAATTCTGCCTCTTTTGTGTAATCTGGTTTCACCCAAAAGACTCGGGCACTAAATGAAAAAAAATCCTATGGTTCTCTTCTAAAAAAACAGGTTTAATTAATTAGTAGTAAGTAATTATTTTGATCCTTCTACTATATGTTGTTCATGATGAATTTGAACTGAAACAGATTTTCAAAACGTCACTACATATGAAGATTTTAAGACCTATTGCTAATGAAAATGAGCGAAAGAAATTACTAATATAATAGCCCAGATCTGTCTCTCGGTAACGCTCTGACGTCACCAACAATGAAATTCGAGCCATAGCAGTGCGAGACGTTAAACAGCATTATTTCATTGTTAGAGAACCTAAATTTCAGTAATTTTAAATTTAAAAGAGTAATTGTCGTTCTCATTTCAAATTTAACAACTCTAAAATAGTGATATCGATTGATATAAAATTTATCTCGCTATGATCAATAGTTCCCGAGAAATTTAACATTATATTAATCCTGTATTTCAAATTAATTTCCGTTTTTTAATAGAAAGTAGTAAATTGCGTCAGTGGTATATCATGCGTGATATAGTTTGGACGCCACGATGCATCTGATTATTTATTGCAATCATGATGATATAATTTGATAATACTTTAGAAACGTTTGATAAGCAGAGAAGTGCTTTTTTTGGATTAGGATTTCGAAAAAGAATTCCTTTGTAATTTTAACTTTTGACAAGCTGAGAATTTCATGGTTATTGAATTATAATAAAACTGTTGAACAGCGAAAAATACTTCACACGGAATGTTGTTTACCAAGAGTTTTTTTTTTTTTGAATAAAGAAATATGTAAATAAAAAATATATATTTCCTGTCATAAAGCATATGTTAATTTTATTTGTTTTCAATCAATGTTATACATTTCTCTCGCATATATATATCTATTTAAGCACATCAAATTTGACGGAAATCTCTCGAATGAAGAGGCAATATGCACCCGTCATACCATGACGGGTGATCTTCTAATTAATAAATAACATTATAGAATGCTGTTATTTATTTTAAACCTTCGTTTAACGCCCTTGGAATGAGTACTGGTTATTTAAGTATAATTTTCCCAAGAACAAATCAGTTTCTACAGTATTTACAGTATTTCTAATTTGATGCATGTTAAAATTAATCCCAATTATGTTACATACCGACCCACTACGACAAATTGCGGTCATTAGGTTTTTCCTCAAGTACTATGCAGACAATATCGCGAAACCTTTTTTCTCAAGCCTTTAGCAGCTGTCAAATAACAAAGTGTATTTATGGAAGGCGTGATTTTATAGATATATCAAACAAGGACATATCAAAACAGGGTCGTTAAATTCCGGAGAGTTTCCTAACTTTTGAGATTGTATTTCTTTATTTGTAATAATGTGAAGCAAGAGAGCTAAAAATTGGCGAGAAAATTCATTGGAGTAGGTCCGATATCTTTGAGAAATCACAACAGAATGAAATACGAGGGTTGTTGGTAGATAATGTTTTAATGTCATTACTAATGCAAACTGTAGGATGAGGATATCTTCATTTTTGGAAATTTGATCTCCTGAGTTTTTGAAAGTTGCTATTACTAATTTGCCAATTAATTTTTTTGTATAGAAAAACTGTTTCTTACAACCGTCAAGGATACTGTGTCGGTTGACTTTTATCATGTACGAAAGCACAAGTAAGGCAATTGACTACTGTATAGATAAGAACATTCGAAACTCTAAAGTTATTATTGACTCAAGATCAGCCATTAGGGCTATTGAATGAACTGAGGAGAAAATGAGGTTTATAATTGAAATTAAGAAGAAATTAAAGTTACCCAAAATTCAATTGCAGTGGATCAGGGCTCACAATGGAACTGTATGAAATAAGAGATCAGCTGCACTTGCTAAGCTTGCGCAAGTAAAGATCAAATAGACACTGAAGAAGCTCAAGTTAGGCATACGGGCAAGATACTACTTGCTACGAAATAGCAAGAAAGATGGAATAATTCAGCAAAGGGATCATGGACTAAGAAATTTTTCAAAGAGGTTAAATTCAGTAGGCTATACGGTGACTTCTACTATAACCAAGTGTTGACAAGTCACGGAGTGTTTGGCGCGCATCAAGAGAAACTTTTCGGCAAAGAAGGGGGCTATCGATGAGGTGAACAACTTGAGACTATTGAACACATTTTATTAAAATGAAAAATTTGGGGAAAAGAAAGAGGCGATTGGCCAAAAATCCGGCATCAAAAAGATATTTATGACTTAGTATTTTATTTGCCTCTGAGAAAAGGCGCTATTGACAAAAAGCTCGTCTTCACGTTTGACTTCCTGAGTTGGGAAGGAGCTCTTCCTGCGTCCTTTTTGTTTTATTTGTTATATTGTAATTGGTTTATTTGCTATGGAGTGGCGGTGAAAACTCAGACCTACACGAACATTTCAGTGGTACTGGAGAAAGAATTGGCTGCATTTGTGCAGAGTGGGCTTCGTTTACGAAATTCCGTACGGCTTCGGCCAAGTCGGAGGAGCTTTTGTATTTGGTACATTAGCTCCATATACATACATGTACGCCATCACTATACCCCGGGGAGCACTATACCACGAGTACGTGGATGAGAATCCGCATGATAAGTAAGCGGAATCTCGCTTCTCCTGGGGGTATAGCAATAGTGGTGTGGATGTAATGGCTACGTTCCGATTATGGGGCCTTCGGGAGAGTTGGCGCATGAGCCGGTTATGGCTATTTTATAACTGACCATATTACCGGTGTTGCCTTCGAAGTAGTCTGATCATTCAGATTTACCGCAGGGTCGGGGTACTTCTCGTGAATGTTCGCCCGCACTGTTTAATTTGTCTGTACAGTCAGAACTTTAGAAATATAACCTCTTTGTTTGCTAATATGGAGGCAGTCTAATCATATTATCCTGCAGATAATATTCCCCTTTTGTTATTTTGTATCAAAATTTCTGTTGGCTGGACTTATTGCTAATGAATGACTTTATGAAGACTGATAGTATGGTAGGAAATAATCTTATCTTTGATGATTTGAAAGGGAGGGTTCGCATTCACTTTCTTCTTCGCAGGAATTCCTGTTTTACACAGACATGATGAGATTGCATGCACTTGTAACTGACCGAGCGAAGCGGAGTCTCTGTTTCAACTCGACCGTTTAGCATGTCGTCTGTCATTTGAAGCGGTGAGATCTCAACATTAATTAAAATCTATATTCTCAACATTAAATAAACTAACTAGAGACCTCACCTGGCCTGATCGTATAGATTTGAAAAGACTATCAGATAAGCTGTAATCTTACTCAAAGAAAGAGACTTGAGTTTAACTACTTGTTTAATAGATTTCTAGATCAGCATCGTACAAAGATTCATTACATAAATTAAATCAAGTTAAATGCTGATTAAATACAACTGTATAACAATTAAATAAAGACAAATCAAGAATTAAATCTAGGAATTAAATATAAGAACCGTCTCACCGGACAAGTGACAGGAAGTTCTCGGGATCCTCCATCATGATCAGCACAGTGAAATCAACTGAACGAGACAGCCACCAACTTACTACACTACTGCTCACCCCACTCAGAACTGACCCCCAAGACCGAGTGGGGTTACAGGTCACTGGTTCGCGGCAGATCTGCAAGGAGTTACCAGATCTCTCCTCTTATTGCTCCGACTGGCGGTTTCATGGGGAGCGGTGTTTCACTATAAATTGTTTTTTTACGCAGTCACGACCAAACGCGTAGTTCTATTTCCTTCCATTTGGCCATGAAGGTTCTTTGAGGTTGTAGAAAAATTATGTAGATTGAAGAACAATTATTTTTTTATTCCTTTCCAAGATGATGTCCATTTTAATAGTTTCAATGTTTTGGCGTGCCAATGGCAAGTTTGACACCATGCAAATATTTGAATCCTTTTTCGAGAGGCATTTAATTGCAATTTTGTTTACTATTAAAAGCAGTCATTTAATTTTGTCACTACTGATAAAAGTAATATCTTTAATACTGACGAAAGTAGACGTTTAATTGTAATTTTGTTAATACTGATAGAAGAAAAGATTTGTGTAAATAACTCGAAGGGTGAAAAAAAGAGAGATAAGATCATAGTTCCATGCTGAGAGTTGCTTTTCCCTGTTTAGATCCTTCTAATCTTGGTTTTCTCTTTTCTTGAAAGTATTTTTTTCAACTGTTCTATCCAAACGTTTCATGTTATAAAAACTCTAAGATTACCTCAAATATCGAGAATAAAATTTTCTACAACTTTGTTCCAGTACATTTTTGATGTAAATTTTTACTAAGTCAATGCTTCTCAATCTTTGCAAACACTGGGAGCACAATTTTTGGATAATTAAGGTGCGCGATATTATACATTTATTCTAGTGTTGTATATGGGGACAAAGACGATAACTCATTGAGAGACAAATAATGACGTTTGGTGTCCCTACAAACATTACTTTCTTCAAGACGAATGGCAACATTGGATGGACCTTTAAAAACTGCGATGATGAACAGCACTTAGATTTCCTCTTTTTGGGGGGTGAGGGTCCTGAGATTTACTGCTCACAGTATTACTAGTTTAAACGTGAAAAATGACTAGGAATGATTAGAAATGTATACTATGCGAAAAGCGTTTCCACTCAGAATTGAAAATTAAATGCCTCCAGTTGTTCTTCAACATTGTTATCTTAATTTTACTACTTGTAAACTGAAATATTTTCGAATATCTCATGTAGTCGGAAGAAAGTCGATGTGAAATTAAGAATCTCTGTGTCAAATCTGAACTAAGAAATTATTTTCTACTTCCTATATATTTCATCGTTTAAGCATAGCAAAATAAAAGACATAATTTTGCTTATATGACATATGCAGGATGATTACGAAATCACTGTTCACATTATTAGGGAATAAATAATGCACAAAAGCAAACCGGAGTTATATAGGAATGTAAGTTAGGGTGAATCGAAAATGTCGAAGTTTCAGTATCGAATTTCTAATAGAACTCAAAAGTTGCTTATTTGCATGCTGATCCACAGAAAAATATTGAAAAAATTATACGTTTTATCTTCTTTAGGTGAAGATTCGAGGTTTCTAACGTTTTACAAACAGACGCATCATGGTATTTTAAGTTATAAAGGGCCATCTCTCTGTATAATTCGTTTTATTTGAGTGATTTTATACATTTTATTTTGATATGAATGCATCGTCTTTTACTGTTTGCCCATTCCACAATATTTTTAGGAACTTACCCAGAACTCACCTTGAGGAGGGTGCTGCAAATCGAGCTACACCCACATTCTACCCAAACATCTAGCCAATGAAGGTGAGATAAATAATGTCGGTTTAATCTTCAGTCACCCTTTCCTGCAGCATGTTGTAGATTGTACGCTGTGTCACAGTAGTTTTTTTTATCAGTTTCAAATCAATTATGTAGTGAAATACTGAATTGATTATGGATTATTTGGATCTGTAGGAGGGAGAACCTATCAAATGGAATCCACAAAATTATTTAGGAATGAATATATATTATTATATGAATTTAACATGTTCGGATCCTTTTCTTTAAAATATATAGTATGGGAACACCATAACATTTTTTGGATTTCAATTTATTAAATATTAATAATACAATATTTTTGTGTATAAATTATCATATTTTTAATTCTGTTAAGAATTAGAATTTTAGAGCGCATCGAACAAATGTTATGTGATTTTCAACGAAGTTTTGATGCCATTTTTCAAATAAAAGATTATAATCTAAAATATTTTCAAACAATATAAATTAGTGTAATATTTTTGGTAGTATTGGTAAAGATATTTTTTAAATTTATTTTTAATGTTTTTATAATGTTAATTATCTAGTACTAGCAGAAGTATTTAAAGAAATTGTTCAATCAAAGAATTATTTAAGCAATTAAATTTTAAACCAACTTGCTTGGCACAAATTCCCTTAAAAATGCAGTTTATGAATTTTTTAAAAGGATTCTATTCATTTAAATGCATTCTATTTCACACAGAGGCAAAAGCAACCATGTTTTAAAAAGTTAAGAAAACATGCAATCCAATGGAGTAAAAATAATAAACAACAAAATTTTGTGCGGACACAATACTGAATTTCAATCACTGCATTGGAAATATTAATAACAATAATTTAATTTTCATCAATGTTTATGATAATTTTACTGCTTTTTAAAAAATGATATGTATTGTATGCAGATATGTAATGATATGTAATGAGTGCAATTGTATTTAAAAAAAAAAAAAACAGTTGCTGCGGCATAGGCGTTTTGCACGTCATTGTCCGATTCATAAACTGTATTCATCATTTTTATTAAAAATTATTTCCCCTCCAAAAAAATATCGAAAACTGAAACTGAAGGAGCGAAACAGAGCGAAGAGAAACTCTCCCGAAAACCGCGGATTTTGCGGAAGGACTTGACAGAAAACGATTTTTTAGATTTATCAAGAATACACTTAGTGGGAATGGCGCAACTGGTCGAATTCCGGCTAGCCGTAAACCCTCTACGACGCGACTAGCTCGGAGAATATCTGATCGTGGGACCGCGAGTTCAGCGCCTTACTCCCTCTGGGTTACCGGTGTGAGCAAATAAACAAATACCCTTCTGACCACTCTATTGTAGAAACGTTGAATTCCTGTGCCAAAATATTCTTGGACGCTAGGCATTTTAAAGTTAAATGAGTCGCTCTGTTGATATAAAACGACAGATGAAAAAGGAAAGCAATATCCAGACATCTAGTAATACTTTATCTGTCGATGACTCTCCACAAATTCTATACAATAGGTAATCCGCAACTCTAGATTACAATTTTTCAAATTAGGCGCGCCTCGTAAGCAGCACCTTTTATACACAGAGAAAGAGTACCAGAGGTCTCACTCCGGAGTTTGGTTAACTATCGCAGCGCCACTTACGCTGGACAGTCTTTGTGAGAGAACTACAAACCATAACACGACGCCATTTATTGTACATATATCGAACGAAATCAACCGAAACGCCGCCATGTTGGGTTGCCGGTTTAATTCTTGCTGCTATTTGTCAAATTTTCTTGATTATTTATTAAAATTGTTTTTTTTTTAGAATTAGGCCCAATACTTTATTTAGAATCTATACTATCGTCGAAAAACGTTAAAAATTCAATAAAAATAATGACTATTGAATTGAAATAACTGTTTACATCGTTGTCATGACGATAGGGAAACTCTCGCACCACAGTGACTTCAATTAGTTCCCACTGTCGCACATTGGTGGCGTACTGTGTATGTGAAGTGCAATGTTAAAGTTGCCATTAGTCTCTATGGGAGTGAAACCTCTGTATCTCTTCTCTGTGCCAATAATAATCCAACCTTAGAACCTTTAAGTTTCATGAATTGTAGCATTCATGTTTGCATAACTCATTCATATCTGCTGATAATTAGACTAATTTAATTTACCAACCCAGATATATTAATCGAGGCTTTATATTAAAAAAAATAGATATTTAAATCCTATCTACAACAAATACAAAAGGTTAAAATTTTATATAGAGATTAATTTAATATTAAAAGTGGTGCAGTTTCTTTCTCAAATTTTTAAATCTTAATAATTAACATTGTAAAAGTAATGTTTCATTTTTTCAGTTTCCCTCTAGCATTGTTTCCCTTCTTTTATACTTCGTCCTCTGTTGCTCTACTTTTTCTTCTAGTTTCATGATGGCTGCCAGATAGACTTTAGGGGTGAGAAGTTTACAGCAGCGATTCAAGTCGTTGCAAAAAGTTGCCATTAGTGTCTGACATCTGTATCTCTTTCTCTGTGCTTTTATAAAATGACTGCATTCACGAATGTGCACTAACTCAAAGCGGGAAATTATAAAATATATATAAGAATTTTTGAGCTAAAAGAATGGTAAAATAAAAAAACGTAAATAATAATTCTTCTTTTGATTTTTCATCAGCAATAGACTCCATTTACAACGAAAGTATTAGTTATAGATGGGGAATTTGAAAAGAAAGGGTACGTATTTACATTTGGTGCATGTTCAAGGTCCCTATAGAGGATAATTTACGTTGACAGTAGATTTTTAAAAAAATTTTGAAATATATCGCATTTTATATTTATTCAGTACTACCTAAAATTTTTTTCGTTACTACTTATTTCTCAACAAATGCTGCATTATGTAATTTGAGGTATTCTTGCACTGTTTCGTCTTTTTAACCACTACGATCGTAGTGTCACTGGGTTTAACATCCCGCTAGAGAGAACAGAACTTGCTTCCCTTCCGTCGGAAAGTAACTGCGAAAATTCACACATTTGGTTCCCTAAATGGTGTCATTCAATTTTCGTTTGCTTACGAAAAAAGGAAAAACTCTTAATTTAAGAATCAATAGGAGGTTTTAGAAGAAAAGCAAACTCGTAGTTTCTGAAATTTCAACAATGGGCGTAGTCATGCTTGGGCATACGAAAATAAATTCAGTGGCGCTTTAAAGACAATTGTCCTAAAGTGTTAATGTACTACTCGAGAGCGACTTTGGTTTTATCTTACGGAGGTGATTATGCTCCTTGGAGTTCAGAAATTTATTAATGTTCAGTTCAAGACATTTGAATTAAAAAAGCCTACTTCGAGAAAAAGGTCTATGTGGAGTCTACGGTACCCACTTACTTCATTCCTCTTAGGATCGCCAACTCTTTGCCGCCAAGAACGGCGATGAGAGAGAATTTGTTCTGGATGCGTCTAGATGTTTTTAACGAGTGACAAGCGCGCATGCGCACAAATTGATCTTTTCATCGGTGTCATCTTATCAGGCTAAATTGCGCTACGTTTCGATTGGACTGTTTCGTTCATCTCTTCGATGTGATTGGTCGATAAATTCAAATTTGAATAAAACTACGTTTCGAATTCTTCGGATTGAATATCGGTTCAGTACCGTGTATGTTATTCTGTGTGTTTCGTTTCTCAATGAATAAGCGAAGCTACAAATGTTCCACTATGCTGAAAGTGAAGTCGCTGTTATTTTTTAAGTTAAAAAAATTTGTCCGGCACACGATTAAAATGCCGCAGGCATTGCGTGCTTAATCTCTCGTTTTCAGGTGACGCATGCGCAAGAGAGCAATAACAATCGCACTGCACATTCAAAACAGTATTTGGCGAAGGCAAATGAAATTGCGCCAAGAAACTTTGGCAAGAAACAGGTGTGTACCGTAAACTCCACATTTACCGAGAAAAAGTAGTTATTTCGGTTTCAAGAGTCAGACAGAGATATGAATATGGTGAGACGCATATCCCATCGTGAGATTCGCCAATCCGTGACCAAATGTTTTGCACCTCCCTGATTCAGAAAACTATTTTCAAATTATATTTGTCAGTCATTGAACACATTACATATAAAAATTAAAGAGCTAGAGGGATGAAATTTGGTATGTTGTCTCTATAGCAACGGAATTTGTTTACAGGATGTCTTCCTATATCTCTTTTATCCCGACCGCGACTTTTCGAGAGGATGAGACATGAATTGGACTCTCATTCTGGGTGGTCTTTACTCTACCATTTCACCCCCTGTTATTCAATTTAATATATCTGCCTTGCGGTTTTTTTCCAAAGAGCTGACTTTCCGTTTTCAATCTGAGAATCTTAATTCTATCAGTTTTCACAATTATTTTTTTCAGTATAAAACATTTTGCTCATTGATTTTTTGGGCTGATTTCAGGATTATAAAATATTATTTGAGGTTTTGTATCATATTACCGAGAGGTCGCAGAGATTTTTTGAAGAAACTGCCGTATTAAGTTTTCAAAAATTCCGATTCTCAATGAATATATTGAAAACATTTTAAATAAATGAAATGCTGGAAAATCGCTCATCGATAAACTTTTCGAGTACGTTCTTGCTCGTTTCAGTTTAAGAATTTTACTTCAGAAAAGCGTTTTGCTAATTGACTTTCATTATGTTTTCTGATCATAAAATAGAGAGTAATCTATATAATTACTAATCACAGAGTAAACTTTTTAAAAGTTTCAGTGCCATATATCCGAAAATTTGAATTCTCAATAATTATATAGAAAATCTATTAAATAAATGAAATGTGGAAAATATCACTGATCGAAAATAAGACATTTCTTTACCTTTCAAACTAAGAATTTTAATTCATTTTATTTTTTATTATTATTATTTTAGTATGAGGCGATGAAAATTGACGATTTTCCTACTAAAATTTCACGCTTTGAGTAATTCACGGAATGTAATATTTTTTTTATTTCTCTTATTATATTTCCAAAAATGTATGCATGAATGTTTTGCTTTAAATAAATTAAATAAAATTTAGGATAAATAAACACTTGAAAATAATTCTAATTTTTTATCTGATTTTTAAGAATTAAAAGTGTTAATAAAACATTCTTTTTTTCAAATGTTAATAATATGCCATAATATATTATTGTTAATTGTTTTTATTCTGTCAAAATAATTCAGGAAGAGATGAGATAATATGTTTTTAAAGCTTTATTTAATACTGAAATAAGAAAAATTTGTTTTAAGAATTTACTAATCGAAAAACATTTCAAAAATAATTAATACATTTTTTAACAATTTTAATTTCAATCACTTATATCCAAAGATATATTTATAAAAATAAAAGAAAATATCATCTTAACATAAATAAAAGTCATAGCGAGTACGTGTGTTCCACATCTCCTCCTAAACCACTGGACGGATTTCAACCAAATTTTGCACTCTTATTATTTGTGACAAGAAGAAAATACTTCTCAAATTGTCAAAGTGCAAAAGTTAATTAAATATTCAGTTAATTAGAAATTAAAAGAAATCGTTTTTCCCACAAGAACTTCGGAACAAATTATCGCAAAAAATATTTTGATACCATCTTAAAGTTCAAAATTTGATCTTTTCAGTGATACCAATTTTATATCTGTAAAATATTTCCTTCAGTTTTTATTAATTTTTCAAAAGTTAATAAATAATTGATTACATGCAGACGATTTTGAAATAACGCAAATTTATAGCTACTCCGTTGCTAGGCAACGGTTAGACTTCGAACTAATTTACTTTTATTTTCTGAAATTTTTGCATATTTTTGTAAATATTTTATATAAGAAGAGGAAGATCCCTATCAACTTTTAAATGTCCAAAATTAATTAAAATTTCAGTTAATTAAAAATTAAGCAAGATTTTGGCGTTATCCGTGATATTTTCCAAAAATGTTATCTCACAAAAAATATTTTTACACCATGTTGAAATTTAAAAAGTAGCTTTTCAGTGATACAAGTTTCATTTTCCGTTCAATTTGTTGCCCTAATTTTAATATTTTTTCAGAAATTAATCTGTATATAAAATTCACAATTTGTAACACTTTTTCTTTTTGGTGAAGAACAAGAATACATTGGAAGAACTGTTGTTAGAATACATTAACAAAATTCTGGAAGAAGCTAAAAGAAATGTTTAAAAGCAGACGATTCATAATTTATACAGGAGCAACTATTGATCTGGTTTACTTTAAAGCTTTTTATTTATGAAAATTTACTTTCAAATTAATTGTTTCAAAACAGCCGTGAAAACCTTTCTCATAATGCAAGATTTATAAAAAAAATTTGAAAGACTATTATAACAAATATTAATAACTTATGAGGAAAATTTGCTCTCGGCGAGTTTTAAAAATCGCTTGGTTTAATTGATATTCTCTTTTAATAAATAAACACTTCAGACGCTAAAATAATTTTGAGTATTAAAATTTTCTATACAAAAGTAATTTTTACATCAAAAATATTAGACATGAAAGTATTTTAATCCCGAGCAACGCAGGACATAACAGCTAGTACTTTAAAACATTCATTAATAAAACGTTAACACCTTTAAAAATATTTCATGCATAGGTCAATACTGTATTAATATTTGTATATATAGCGATGTTTTCTTTCATTACAAGATGATAGCCGAATAATAATCGTTTTAGCTGAGATTTAAATGTAATTCTTCCACGAAAAATATATAAATTTTTTTTCTTGTTCTAAAAGACATCACTGATACTTAAAAACAATTTCGTTATTGAGATCGCAAGATAAGATGAAATAGATATATTTTTACATATAAAATATTTTGTTTCACAAAAATGCTGTGCATTAGTAGTAAAAAGGAAATTAAATTTCTGAGCAATATTTTACTTAATGATATTTATCATGATAAGGACCGAAACATTTTACACATAAACAAACCTGACAATTATCACTAGTCCAAGAACTCTCAATTGCTATATTTGAGTTTGCTCTTATTTTTAATGAAATGCACCGTATGCATCTTTTTTCTCCAGTTTATTTTTATTCTTTCATGACACTTATTTTTCACAATGATTTACGAACCTGTTTCAACGATTCCTTTTTCTTTCAATATCGCCTCTATTATACATATTCTGAAATCAATAGGTGTTTTAGGTTCCCTTTTTAAAGAAAAATTCGTCGTCGAATAGATAATGTATGCGTTATTGACAGTAGTATTTACTAAATACCAAAACATATATATATACACTTCTTTCGAGATTTCCTTGCAATATCATAATTTTTTCTATATTGGTCCGCTAAGTCAACTCCGCCCATATACTTATTGTAATCTGCAATAGCTTTAGGGAAGGGTACATCACACATTTCCTCCAATTCTGCGTTTGACGAATGCAATTTCGCTCTTAGCACCATTAGAAAAAAAGAGGAGAATTCTTTTTTGGCCTTTTTAAACAGTGCATTTTAAGTTCGGTTCATCAATGCATAAGAAACATTTAGACGAGCCATTATCTGCAAGTTTCACATATTTTACATTTGTCGGTAAAAACTTTCAGTTTGTATTTGCAATTCCACCAGCGTAGATTCTGCACTCAAGTAAATCCTTCGTAAACACTGCACTTGCATAGAACCTATCAAAGTATATGTGATGTCCCTTTGAAAAGTGTTAGTTAAGAAAGCCACTACACCATTTTACTATAAGAGTTTCTAAATATCATCAATCGGCTTCCATCGCCACACCAATTGGTCCCCATTTGTCAATGCTTGCATAGTTCACAAATTCTGCATATTTGTTTGTGTTTTCACGAATTTTTCCACACATATCATTCGTGAAAAGAATTTTAATATAGTCTACTGCTTCAGATCCAACAGGTAAATTGTGCTTAGGGCCTCTGCGCTATTTCTGATGCTCCGTTAGATCAATCTGCACATTTTCTATGCGTTCTGTCCGGGAAGGTTTAAAGGTTGAGGCATTATTTGCTGCCTCCTCATAGTCTGTTTCTTTTTTCAAAATCAGTCAGGCTCTTTTTTCAAAATACACGAAAGATCAGCTAAAGAATTGTCTAGTATCCAGCCATCATCTTAGCATCAAAGATAGCTGACACTTTCACATCAAAGATAGCTGACATTTTCACATCAAAGATAGCTGACACTTTCACATCAAAGATAGCTGACACTTCACATCAAAGATAGCTGACACTTTCACATCAAAGATAGCTGACACTCAGAAGCCAGTAAAATTGTTTCGATTTCTTCTTTAGTAAGCTGACGTTTACTTTTACTCATTATGAGGATACAAAAAGAGAATGAAAATAAAAATTAAACTAATAATACAAACACTGATCCGAAATATGCCGAAAATCATAAGCCAGCAACGCAAGAAAGATGGAACATTTTCAGTATGGCACTGGAGCAAGGAACTCAGTATTTATACAACTCATGTGGAACTGATTTTATGGCACTATGTGAAGAAGAAAACGTTGCGGTCTTTGAAGTCTTTTTTATCTTCCTATGCAATTTGAAAGCGATATTTTCTACTCAGAATCAGAAGTTCTAACTGTCCATTGAGGGCCAAAACAGACGCTAATTCATTAGTGGGAAAATTGTCATGAGAATAGCCCATAGTGATAATTCAATAGCTTTTGTCGTTTATATTAATACAATAGCCTTTGTATTGAAAAGAATGTCTGATGTTTCACGGCGGAAAAAAGGGCCAGTATCTGTATTTGTCATTTATCATTAATCCTCCTTCAGTCGCGAGGTACAGGTGTTGGCCAAAACTCTGCACTTTAAATTCCATTATTATTCAAAGGTGAAACTTCCAGTACCGTCCAAAGTGCTAATAAACGAGACATAGGAGAACACAAAGACACTTCAACAGATGAAAATTGCACCAGCAGATGAAAATTGTCCATGCTTCATAAAGGAAGTAGAAGCCTATAGGAGAAGTACCACTTTTTAATGAACCACATTCCCTTCGATTCCTCACTCCATTGGCCTCTCTACGAAAAGGTAAAAAAACCCTCCTGGTAATCCAGATCAATCTTCAAAGAGCCAAGATAGCCACAACAATGCTTCTTAAAGCAGCACAACAGTATCAGCCGGATTTATTCCTCGTTCAAGAGCCTCACGCCAAAGATGGGAAAATAGCTGGCATTCCCAAATGCTGGAAAAGTTGGCTTTCAAAAAGCGGGAAAGCCGGCATTATAACTCTTCCAACATGCTCCACCCTAGTTGTGTTATCAGCAAAGGAAAACACTCTATGGCTATTAAAATAAAGAAAACCTCAAAAGCTTTCACAAACATTTCTTCGTATTCTTCTCCATATGCTAACTTCAGAGAAATCTTGGAAGAACTGACCGATCTAACAACAAATATCAATGGTGAGGAATACTTGATTGGTGGAGACTTCAATGCGCGCACTCAGCGATGGGGATATAGAGACGAAGACTCAAGAGGAAAGCAACTTTAGGAGTTTATTGAAGAAAAACACATCTTCCTTCTCAACAGCAGTGATTCCCCTCCGACTTTTGAACACAACAAAAGACAAGGCTGGCCGGACTTAACGATGGTCTCCAGCCACTCCTTAGCAGCAATCTGCGAATGGGATGTACTTGAGGAAGAAACCTATAGTGATCACAAATTTGTGAAAATATGTATCAACTCCAATATTTCTTCCCTTTCTTTTGCAAGGTTCAAAACGGCTCACGGAGGCCACTGTAAATTCGTAAATCTCTTCAAGTCTAAAGTCCAGGTTCTACGAAACCTTATTTCCAATAGTTCTAATGAAGAAGAGTTCAATGAAACAACCAGAACCATTCAACTTGAAATCCACAAAACTTGCAAACAAGTATATAAAATTAAACGTAACCTATTCCAAACGTAACTTGGTGGAATAGAGATCTCCAAATAAAGAAGCAAGAATTAAAAGTCATAGCGAGACGTCTCCAAAAGAGTAGAGGCGAAGATAGAATTCACTACAAAATTGTTCTGTAAAAAAAGAGCTCTGTTCAAGAAAGCAGTCAAAAGAGAACAACGTGGATCCTCGAGACTGCTATGCACCCAGACAAAAACTCCCTACGGAACTCCATACCGGTCAGCATTAAAAGACTACAAACCACCCTCGGACATCTTTCAAATAACGGAAAACAGCGAGAAAGGAACACCCACAGAATTCGGGCTAAAAATTCTACAAAACCTGTATCCAAAAGTTGCACCAAGAGCAGCACAGATACAACCCCATCAAACCCTCCTTGAAGAAGAAAAGTTCTCTCAACAAGAAATTGATGACACCCTCAAGAAAATTCCTAACGGTAAAGCCCCTGGATACGATGGCATTGATAATATCATTGTAAAAGTAATTTTTAACTCCTTTCCCTCTCTTTTATTAGACTTTTTCAATAAGTGTTTAGAACTTAAATGTTTCCCGGATCCTCTGAAAATTGGACTTGTTATCCTGTTTCACAAGACGGGCAAAGAGAAGCAGAATATTATATCTTACAGACCAATATTTTTGCTCCCTACACTTGGCAAATTGCTAGAGAAACTCCTTCTTCAAAGATTTAACTTCCAATTAAAGACAAAAACTCCAACAGTACTGATTTAGAGAAGGGAAGTCAGCTGACGACGCACTCCTGCATGTCACATCTCTCCTAGAACAAACTCGGAGGCGGAAAAAACACGCTGTGTTGATATCTTTAGACATCTTGGGTGCATTTGACAATATACAATACTCTTCCATCAGAGATAGATTTGCTTCACTCTCTCTCTTCTCCAACATTAGCAAAACGCTTCTTGACACATTAAGTAACAGAAAAGGGCGATGCAAACCAGCGAAGGGCCGGTCCTCTGGGAAAAGACTCAGGGATGTCCACAGGGTTCATATAGCGGGTCAGCATTTTGGAACATCGTGGCAAACGAAATCCTATCGGTACAGTGGCTTCAAGGAGTTCATTTACAAACATTTGCCGGTGATTTTGCGTTCATCGTCACAGACAACACCAGAGAAGGGCTTAGAAAGCTCAGCAAATTAGCACTAGACAAGTTTAAGGAGTGGACAGACAAAAATAAACTGCACGTCTCAATGGAAAAATCAAGCTATGTCCTTTTCAGCAAGCTTGTAAGAGGACCATCGATTAAATGGGGGAATTATTCAATTAGCTGCAAAAACCATTTAAAATATCTAGGCGTTACAATAGATTATAAATTAAGCTGGTTACCACACGGAATAGAGCAGGGCAAAAGAGCCATGGATCAATACCAACATCTCTGCAGAATCGCAGGAAAAACTTGGGGCATCAACAAAAACATCAGAAGGCTATTGTATAAAACAGTTATATAACGAACTCTATGCCATGGAGCAGCTGCCTGGAGACATAATATGACATCCCTACCACAGAAAAGGCTGGACTCCATTCAACGTCTGTTTCTTCTTTATATGACTGGTGCATACAGGACATTTGTAAATACATAAAAAGATATTTTTTAATAAGTTATATGAAACATTGAGAAACTTGTTAGAACCTGAGATTCAAAGCCCGTCGACGAAATGTTGGAAAGAAGCCCTTAAAGAAGTTTGGCTTATGCACTGTCAATCGAGTGATCTACTGGACCATCAGTAACCCTCAAATATCAAGACAAGCGTACAACTAATGGCAGGGACTTCTTTTGGCACCCTATTCTTTATACTTTTCGATACTTGTACTTGTTGAATAACGAGAATCTTCATATAGGCAAAATCCAACTTTTATTACTTCCATGTCTCATTAGCTTCGAAGGTTAGAGGAGAAAGCAAATTTTTTTTATACAAATGAATATGCGAGAAATCTTCGAGGAAATGGGTTTGGAACTCACATTCTTCCAGAATTAAAATAGAGAATATTTAAAACGCCACGCTAGAAAGATTGCCTTTTGTAAATCCGCTTTTTACTTTCTCATGTACGACGTATACAGAGAGCAGCGAAAACTTCAACCTCGAGATTTTGATAACTCTCCAAATTTTAAATCCCTCTGAGTCCGATAAAGCAATTTTTGAAATTTTGTATATAATTACAATGTCTGGAAAAATATACGACGATAAATGGATGAAATTTAGCATATGAATCTATCTCCTGAATTGTATATCTGTATCACATATCACCACTTCCGTCTGTCTGTTCAAGATGACTATACAGGGGGAAGTGGCACAAGCTTTTATTTCCTCAATTATGCATTTAAGACATATACTTCCAAATACAAAGTTTCATCAAATAAGATAAAACGTGGTGTGAAAAATTGATATCCAAGGGGATTGATAATAAAAGTTACAAAAATTAAATTTTTATATGGCCTTCAAAGAGCAAAAATGTCAATTAGTGAAATGTTTCTTTGACG
The DNA here is from genome assembly GCA_013235015.1 of Araneus ventricosus. Classification (NCBI taxonomy): domain Eukaryota; kingdom Metazoa; phylum Arthropoda; class Arachnida; order Araneae; family Araneidae; genus Araneus; species Araneus ventricosus. The sequence goes on from BGPR01001729.1 coordinate 102,941, forward strand.
TTCATCTATTCACATACAAAGTTTGATGCTTCTATCTGCAAAACTTACAGATATATAACAAGACAGAGTTGTTGACTGAGACCATTTTTCCATGCCTCTGAATGCTGTTTGATGCAGTCTTTCGACGTGCATTTCAGGGATAATATTCATATTTAAAAAAAATTATTTAAAGGGCGGAATCAAGAAATAATAAATTATTTGCTATAAAAGCTATTCAAATAATACATTAATTGAAGTATTTAGAAAAATAGTTCATCTTGTGAACCATCCAAAAATATTTACGGTGATATATCAGCAGGGACGGCTCATCTGCTCAGAAACAAGAAGTGATAAAGACTATTACTCGAATAAAATTGAAATACAATTTTTCAAAACTAGCTTTACCTTCAAATAATCCAAACTTGTAGTTTTAATTGTCTGAATTGTATTTTAGATAATTACAGTCATTTTTTCGGTGAGTTCCATTTAATAAGAGAAATCGAATATGTAGGAACCACCCAAGTTCTCGTTGAGGCAACATGAAAGTGAATCAGAAACGAAAAACAGCCAATGAAAACTATAGAAAATCAAAAGCGCATTGAAAGGGGAAAAAAGAACATTAGTGGATTTTAGCTCAAAACAGGCGCATCCGAAAATCCAATTCTGGCTAAGTTCTAATGCACAAAGAATAGCTATTCGCTTTCTACCATTATGTCCCTTATTTATATACTCAATGAGAGAATTTTAGTGCATTCCAAAACAATTTGGCATATAATCTAAAAAATAAAAATGTTAATCAAACTTTTTAAAAACATAAGCTTGTCTCTTATTTAATATCAACAGGGTAGCACTTATTTAACTTTGTCCATAAAAATTAAACGAGGGAAACTAGTATTTTTAGGCATAATAATGTCAATAATGACCCTATAGTGAATCAGAATACATAAAAAAGCTTTAAAACAACAATTACAGCCACTAGGATAGCTAGTAAATAATCTGGCAACTGACTTATACCAGTTTCATTCTCAGAACACAACAGTTCAGTATAGTAGAGAGGTTTGCTGCTGTTCCTGGTGGTCAGTTATTGTACTATTGCCTTACGCCACTATCACACTCAATAGACGAACTGAAAAGGAACCAAAATCAATACTTAACTCAGATTGTTCAATTGTTTGACTCGCACCACTTTCATTCTAATCAGCCTTTTCTGTGTGTGCATATTTCTAATAATTGCATTTAATTGTGTAATTCTAAAGGATGTACAATGAATACTATGCCCGCCAACTTACAGAAGCATTATACATTCAGCATAGTTTACTAAAAAAACTTCAATTTCAAAATTCGTTAACCATATTTTCATTTTCATCTTCAGGTAAGTGTATGAGAGTGTTTTAGTTAAAGATCAAAGCTACACAGTACCCTAAAAATGACTAAAATTTCTTTTTTTTTTTGCTTATTTCGATGGCCAAAATGGTTGGGAAACTTGTCTCCAAATTTTAGAACTGGTATCGAAATAGTTTTAAAGTTATTTGAAATTTTCTGAGTGTTGTCAGTCTCAAAATTTGACAGCTGAGGAGGAGTGTTTAGTTTCGTTTTCGTTTTGAAGCAATTTTCAATTCTTAAAATTATTTAATTAAAAATATTTTGTGAATAAATCAATTCCTTAGGTGAAATGGTTATTATAACTTCAACGATCGCTACAAAAATCGTTGTTTGTTTATATTCTGCATTATTTTTGAGTTCTTTTTACTACCTAACTAATATTTATAAAAATGACTTTTTCAAGACCGATATTAGTTTGTATACAAAGTTTTTTTTTTATTTAGAAGCTTTGCAATATAATAATATTTGTTATTCATTTTTCTGTTGAAAAAGTGCCACGGCCAAAATATTCTTGAGGTGCTAAGAGCTGTAAGGCTAATTACATAATATTTCAAATAAGAAAAAATATATTCTATGACATGGAGTTAAAATAGTGTTTTAGTGCCTTTTATAAGTTTGAATAACATATTCCAAAAATTAAAACTCTACGAGCATTATTAGTAGTTGTTTTATTCCTTTAAAAACTTTAAATGCGTTTTTCTCAGACTTTTATTTTTGGCGATGTAAGTGTTTTCTATTCCCTAAGGCTTTTTTTCTGTTCCAGATAGAGTCTTGAAATTTTTTGTAGATACTTATATATATAAGTTCTAGTTATTTGTTTAAAAAATGTCAAAGTTAATATTTTTAGAATTTTCTTGATTTTTAAGGGTCTTTTTAACAAGAATAATTAATAAAAATTAAAAAAGAGTCAGATAATTAATCCTATGCTAACTTTTGTTCCCAAGAATCCCCCACAAGTCACTTAAAGTAACTAAAAAATATTAAAAATTAAGATATATTAATTATTTTATAAGAGTTTATAAAAATTTAAAATTTTTAAATTCTGTTTTCAAAGTTATTCTCTTCGTATGCTTAGGTAGGGCAGAGTATTCTTCTAAACATAAATCTGTTAAAAAATGAAAACACAAATCTCTAATTTTTAAGAGAAGAAAAAGCAAACTAATAGAACAAAGTTCTGGCGTCCAAAACGCGTGATCAGGTAGAAAATTCCAAATGAGCGTAAATAAAAAAAATTCGTTTTTCCTTTATTAGGTAAATATTGTGTTTAATGTATTCACATTCTGTCTGTATTATATTTGTATAACAATTAGATTTCTTGGAAGTCTGGTACCATAACCAACGCGTAACACAATTATGGGGATCTACAATCCTCCAACCCATGGTATTTGTCGGATTTCCAAATTATATTATTTTTTTCTTAACGTTTTTGTGATATTTTTTTTTAATTTTAAGTGCAATATTTTATATTAAATACTTGAATAAGTGTGTTTATAGATAGGGTAGCTTTATTTCATCTAGATTCTAATTCATGTTTAGGGCTTTTGCATTTAAAAAAAGGCTTTTTATGTTAATTAATTGCGACAATTCTGATTAGATTAAGAAATTTTTGTATTTAGATTTTTATTTGTGAGTAAAGATAGGGCGATACTAATTTATTTTTAGAACTAGTACAATTTTAACTCTCTTAGTTTTTAATAGTGTTTTTTGTCTTAATTAGCTATGAAATTTTTTCTTTTTAATATTTTATTATAATTTGTATACCTGATATAATTTAATATATATTCGTGTATGTGTGTGTGTGTGTTCGTCAGTCGCACTATATTCTATTCTATAATATTTCTCACTTTTTCAATTCTTTGTAATGGACGTAATACTCGAAAACTGAATTCTCTCAGGGCATTAAATTTTCTGAATACTGAATTATTTCAGTACATTTGGCTTAGATTTTAAAAATGTGTTGCTAGAAATTTTTCGTTCATTTCAAACATGCCTCAAAGAATTTTTGAAACTAAACTTAAATTTGTTCTATACTCGAGCCTCTGCAATCATTCGATAGGCTGTGATCCATCCATTTGCACAACAACACAATATAATCAAAAATGGGAATTTTTTTCCGATTTTGTTTTCAAAATTCAGGGATTCTATTTGTTAAGCTTCCATGCTGACTGACTACTATGGTTTAAAGAAGCCGAGACAATTTCAGAATTTTCATTCTTCGTTATTCATCCAGATCAAATACATCATCGTCAACTGCCATTTTTTTTTACCAGCTCAGAAATAAGAATCCAAGCTATAAATAAAAGAAAGATTACATAACTAGCGACACCAACACTATCTGTAAATCAAAAAAAATTTATATACAATCGGCATTTAAAAAAATAGTGGTAACACATTTAGAAACATGTTATACGTTTAGAGCAAAAGTGATATTCGTACGTGCTGAAGCTTCTGAAGGATTCTGGACACATAGAATTTTACACAAATTATAGAATATTGATTCATGTCTAGAAATAGGTATGATATTTAGTTTTCTTTATAATGAAATGCAAAAATATTATAATTTCAGATTGTAAATTATTTGTCAGAATTTTTTAAAATTCTTTCGTTAAATAAAATTAACAATATATCCATTATTTATAAATCTTTGTCTTCTTCTTCTTTACAACCGATTTTATATAAATCTAAATTTTAAAATGTCATGTTTTTCAACAAACATATTCACATTAAATTCTGGAAGACAGTTATTTAATAACGGGAAATGAAATAGGTTCTTTGTCTTTTATATAATAATACAGAAACAATTTTGGAAATAGCCAAAAATAAAATACAAATACCAATGCGCAGCCGTGTAACATCCATGTATTATCTGTTCCAGATCGATTAGTTGCTCCAGAAAAGTAATTTCCTTCGATAACAGTAAGGAAAAAGCGCTCTTATGCACATGCGATAATAAAAACTAAACTGCAAAAATGCAAAATATAAACTCTTAAATCGAGTTCATGCTCACCTAATTGTCTAATTATCATAAATGTATTGTTAAACTAGCTGAAAATGAAATATTCCTTTGGTCTACATCTACCAGTTGGATTTCCTTTATGCATTTTTGTTGCTATCGAATTTGTGATACTTATGATAAAAAATATTAGTCTGCAATAACAAATAACTCTAATTTACACTCACGAACATTTCCTATTTTCTTCTGACAAGAAATTTTCTTTACAAAATATTACAGTTAACTTTTAAAAAGAAACGTAACTTTTCTATGTCATTATTCATATGTTGCTTTTCCAGACTGAAACTAGTTGATCGAGCGTCAACTAGTATCTACTAGTTCAAACTAATTTATCAAACCGTCATGATTGAATGCGGTGTTCGATTTCTCCGAATTTTGCATGAAAGTTCCTTGAAGTTATTAAAAAAGACGTATGTTTAAGAAGGTTAATGTTTCGAATCCGTTTGAAGGTCTTTTTAAAGGTTTGTTGGCGAGAGTGGCATCATAAATCATTTGAATCATTTTGATTATAGCTAGACCTTTAATTGCAATTTTGTTAATATTGACAAAAGGAGAAATTTAATTATAATTTTGTAAATGCTTATAAAAGAAAAATTTATGTAAATAATTCACATTTGAAATAAATAACCAAATATTTGAAAGCCACCATAAAGGGTAGATCTTGAATCTTTTATTTTATTAATTAATTTATTTATTCAAACGAGTTCTACTTTTCAAACAAATATTGATTAGTTGTATAAACATCTCGTTTAGAAACAAGCGTTAATTATTTTTTGCACTAACCCCGTACTTTTCAACCGTAGTCAATTGACGAAAAAAAAAAAGATTTTAAATTCTTAGCAGTTTTTCTTGCTGAACTCCGAAAGTTCAGATTCTGTGCAAGTTTAACATTGTCGACAAATGAACAGATTTCTCCGGTTATGGATTTGTCAATTCTGCACCTTTGCACATACAGCTCTTTTCCGCAGCTCTTTAAGGCACGTACATATTTGCGAGACGAACGGTTGGCGATCCTTTCGAAAAAATTGAAAGGTTGACAATTTTATTGCGGAAAACATTAGTAAGTATTGTTTGGACAGATTTGCCTAAAAATCATTAAGATCTGTTATCATTTTACAAAGATAGCTTATATATGAGAAGTCGCAAATAAAACCCAAGTATTTAACTGTACATAGATATGTTTTGAAAAATGTTACCACTATTTTAATACAAACTTGTTCAATTTAAAATTTTGCTTTAAATGCAAACTGATTTTCGGTACACATATAAGTTCCTTTAATTTATAGCTTGGATTTTTGCATCTAGGCTGGTAAATCAAAATCAGTGTTATTGTCATTGGATATGGATGAGTTATGAAGACGCGAGTGTTTGAACACGCGAATTTAAAAAAAATTAAGTAGGTATGGCGGCTACTGTGAGAAAACATATTTTCACAGTTATTTAGATTTATTTCATCTCCGGCTAAACCTGGCGGTTAAAAACGTCGAAAATAACTGGTTTTCGAAACAACTAGTTTTCGAAACAACTAGTTTTTTGGTGATTGTTTTTTTTAAAGAAAAAAGAAACATTTATAGAGAAAGAATTTCATTTACGTTTTTGCAGGAAATTTACACATTGATCAACATTTATAATTTATCCTATTCCTAAAAACTCTTTTAGAAAAGTGTTGATTTTTCAATCGACACATCTCATCGAAAACAACATACTCAGATGATACAAGTTCAATATTAAGATGATAATAGTCATTCGGAAGGCGCACAAATTTCAACCAAACATAAATATGTTTGGTCTATAAATGACTAACACGGTATGAAATTTTACTCTTCTCACTAAAAACAAAAGGATCACTCCAACTTTGTAGGAAGGACTGCTGTAGATAATGCCTCTATTCGTTTGTTAATGATCTTTCAGGCGCCACTGAACCACTCTTGGCTACTGTTCCGTCATGTGATGGCTAGCTAGTGCTTGAAAACATTCTGACATCAAACTTTTGCCATTTTATTATTTAACCGCATACAATAATGTTATTAGATCTTAAGAAATATTAATTTATATTTTTTATAAAAAAAAGCTGCCCATTGAATACAGAACGCATTTGTTTAATTTCTTTTCCACAGCTAATTTTGCGGAAATTTTTAATCCCATGTGGGGTTAAAAATACAGGTTAAATCTGGGACAAAAAATTACACAAAGAAATCGATTTATTGAAACAAAAAATAGTTGGTTGCCCATGCTTTTTAACTAAGTCGCTCAGATTTGCAACTGAGTTAAGAATTGACATTTATACTCTTTAAATGTTGAAAAATGGTTTCCAGGCATTTCTGCGCCCAAGCCAAATGAGAAGATGAGGCTGAGAATAAAAATTTTCCATATAGCGTCGGATTCGTTTATTGTCTCATTCAAGTTCATTTACTTTTAATTAGAATTTCCCCTCATTTGTTATCTCAGAAACCAGATGGGCAAGCCTTCGAGTTTTTTGGTAGAATTACTGAATAGAAGAGATAGATCGCGACAATTTTTGCTATTTGAACTACAAATATGAGATATAAAGATTAGAAAAGCTTTAAGCTGAAAATCAACTAATTAACAATCGATTAAAGAAGAAAATAAAGAAATTGTTGCTGTTGAATTAGTTAGAGATCATAAGCCGGATCCTGAAAAGGAGTGAGACAATGAATTTGATATTTGTGAGTCCACCGATTATTTGGAAGAAGGTTGGTGTTGAAAAATGGTGTAGTAAAAGGTAAGATAGGTGGAATTAACAAATGGTGTAAAAAAGAACCTCGCAAAAATATAAAATTTTGTATACATAACATCGTCATACAACTACCCGAAAACTTTGGTGATGCAAAAGTTATAAAATCGGTTCAAAACTTTTGGAAATGCTTATCTATGAGACTGATGATGCATTTATACTTATATCCAGGCGAATTCAGGTAATTTTGAACGTGAAAGCCAAACTTTTCATAAATACCTTGGAAGTACGAGCATTCCTCGATCTTTTTCAATTTAATGTGCTTCCGAGAAGAGATTTATTTGAAAATTATTTTATTAATATTTCATACTTTGTACAATAACGCAAAAAATGGTTCCTGTTAAAGTAAATGTAATTTTTTACGCGTTTTGTGGAAAGAAAAGGACCCCGGGCCTAAAAGCCCGACGCGCGTCCTCGCGGATTAAGAACTTTGTGGGAAAGGAGTAACCGTTAGAAATCTGGTTAATTCAAAGGCAAATGCATCGTTGCCAGGATCTGTCAAAATTTTGTCAGACTAGAACAGCACCCATCATTTTCAGCAAGTATCGAAAAACAAAAAATGATGTATTTTAAAGCCATATTGCATTTGTGCATAATTGTTGCATTTTAAAGCCATCACCACTTTAATAATTTTTTTCAGAATAGTATAAAATTATTCGAAATTTCTCAAGCAACTGCACGCTTTTCCTTTCAGGAGTCTATTGTTAGAAACTGGCTCTCCATTATGGGAAAAGCTGTTTGTCTCGAGTGCGATCCACTGCTGATCACACTGATTGATTGCACAAGTATCTTTTACCTTTTCCTGCCTAATCTGAATTTTTCTTACTTATACCTTCTCTTTTCAATTAAATTAGTCCAAACTATAAATTCAAATAAAATCGAGACTTTAAGAATTCTTAAACATAATTTTAAATAATCTTTCTTATCTTATTAATGCCATATTGTCAAATAGGTATATTTCCTATCTTCAAAAATTTCTAACTATCAGTATTACGGTTGGTGGGAACTGACAGGTTATTTCGAAGTAACGTTTTGTCATCATAAAACAAACTTTGTGCTTCACGTATTCTATTAGCTACGTCCATTAATCCTTGCATTTATGTGAGAGTGAAGATCCCTTTTGTGAAGGAATTAATGGAATATAAGCAGAGAGAGTGTTTAGATTTCAAGAAGGGCATTTTGAAATTCTAATATTAATTTCCTTATAAGTACATGCATGATTCCATTGTAAGGATATTAGCTATGTGTAAAGTGTTTAGCAATTTTTTTTGAAGTACATAATAAGTTCAAAAGAAATTTTTAAATAAATTTTTTCTATACCCATTACACATATTTTCATAGAATAACACAGTTAATATTCAAGAGTAAAAGAATTATTTAAAATTCTAGGGAACTTGAGTTTGTACACTTTTTGAAGAATCTTTATATTGTGTATTATCATTATGATGTTTTGTAAAAGCTCTCTGCTGGTTTCTGCAAAGAACGTGTGACAAAAAATAGGTAATAGCTGCATTGCAGCCAGGACAATTTCTGTTGTTCTCTAAACGAAACAAAATAATGAGGGTTTTTCCTGAAATCAATATTTTAAAACTTGAATATTCGAAACATATATTGAATTTTATGAGTATCCTGAGTATCCATGTGTACATATAAATTAAATACGTAAATGAAATTGCAATCCTTCGATTAATACTCGAATATTCAAGTTAAAAAAAATATTGAATTTTGGAAAAAATAGTACATGGCGAAGTAAAGTTATTCGATTGATATTTTTATTAGTAACAGACAGTAATGTAATACCCAACTGCCAAACAAAAATTCCTGAAAGAGTGGGTTTCATTATAAACATGCATCCGTCCAAAAGTTGAACAAAAAAAACTAAATTTTATTTGGAAAAAAATAGCAGAACATATATATCATGCTAAAATGCATTATACTATTGCATGGTTATAAGATGCGTGATAAGTCTTTGACTATTTTTTTATAAATACCTAAATAGGTTTGAAATAAATTTTTAAAATTATTTTTTTCTACATTCATTACACACATTTTCATAGAATAATATACTTAATATTCAAGTATAAAAAATAATTTTAAAATATAGGGAACGTGAGTTTGAGCACTTGGCGAAGAATCTTTATATTGTGCATTGTCATTATGATGCTTTGTAAATGTTATCTGCTGTTTTCTACAAAATATAAGAGGGACAGAAAAAGAATAAAAACAAAATTTGTGGACAAATTTATGTCGAAAGAGACACATGAAAAGATATTAGGTCGCCACTAGTTGGTCATTTTAATGCACAGTACAGCAAAAATAGCTTGGCAATTAAATTTGTGGAAAAATACATATTGAAAGAGACAACATGAAAAGATATTGGAAGTTTCTCTAAACCAAATTCGTTGTTCAGGGTTTTCCACTTTTTTCCAAGAATACTGACCAGAAAGAAGTACATGATAAATAAAAACGATTTTCCTGATTTCTACTGCTCGTTTGCAACTAGTTCCGTCCAGCTACAAACTTCAAGGTTATGATAGATCGATGTACCACTTTTTAATGTCTTTCATTTCGAGATATAGAAAAATTCTAAGATGAACGTATTTAATATGGTGATAACACGAAAACTACACTACTTGCCAAAAATATTGCAAGATTTTCAAAATGCAGAAAATTTGGAGTTAATTTCAATACAATGGTTCACAATCAGAGAGTAGTGGGACGAACAATCGTTTGTACTCACATTTCACAGTGAAGATTTTGTCACGAGGATATTTAAGGACCTGTCTATAAATTGATGAAGACGAAAAGGGATTTCGTCCTTTCCCTCTTCATACAAAGCTAATAATGAGTTGAAACGTTCATCAATGGTTTGGTTTCCCGTGCAAATTGCTTACATGCACTTTCCTAAAAATAGCATGTATATTCCTGAAAATATGAAGGTTTCCTTAAAAATATCCCAATTTTTTTCTCATTGTTTTTGCTGCAGAATTTTCAACTAAATAAAACGATGATAATAAACTAAATAGGAGCGCTGAACTAATTGAAGAACAACGGAAGACCCCCGTAGTGACGAGAGGTCAGAAATGGACAAAAAAATAAGAAAGGAGCAGTTTGGTCCGTGACGTAGATTTTTCGTGAAAACGTCGTTATAAAATCATAAAACAAGTGTTTCGTATTAATATGTAATTTAATTATCAATCTTGTTAATACAATATTTACAGTAGTAGAATGGTTACAGAAAAAATAAATCAGAAGCTACCACCGACCCTTTCTGCATGCGATAAACTTGTGATTTATCTACTCTGTAACCAATATACTAGTCTGTATAAATTTTGTATTAAAGAGATTGATAATTAAATTACTGGTAATTGATTACAGACGTCTCAATTCTGTCATCAGGACGGATTATTTCCGTTTACCGAACACTGAAGAGCGAGTAGAAAGAGTCTAAGCCGCTAAATTTACTACGGTGATTTTATCTCGCCAATGAATACTGGCAGATTCCATTGAGAGCAGAGCCGGCTCGAACAAAAGCGGGGCCTGGTGCAAAGTTGATTTACGGGGCCTTGTAAACAATTTCGTGCAAGAGAATAGTTTTTTGCTTTTTGCTACTTATTGTAATGCATAATTTAGTACAGTAAAAACAAAACGAATACGTGAAAATGATAATGATTATTTTATAAAATTAATATTTCAATCGCACAAAAAGTCGTTAATGAATAAAATAAAAACAATGCTTCATAAATACAATTTGGCATGCGACATATCAGAATAAGTTTATAATATTTGATTTTAGTTTCATTTCTTTACATGTTTTATGGCAAATTCGTTAATAACATGATCATGATTTAATTTTGTTGGTTAATACGGATTCCATATATAGGCAAATCAATCGTCTTTTACTAATGCTAGATCTCAAAAAAAAAATTTTTATTATTATTTTTAATCTTGAGAAATATCCTTTCGCAGATGCGACGGCAATTGGTAAGGTCAATATAGTTTTAGAACAAAAGCAAAACTTGGTTGCAATTATTATAAATTGTTTTTAAATAAACTTTGTGATATTTGTAATGGAAATCAATATTATTCAAAGAAAGCCAAAACACAAAGATAAACTCAGAGGTAATCGAAAAAAACAATCAAGAGATTCATTCTAGTCCATTTTTTCAAGGGTTAAGAACTTGGTTCGAAATGGACTCAAAATAATAATTGGGAAATTTTTCTGTAAGAAACTTGTATTACGCTTGAATAAATTTAAAAATAAAAAATTTTAACTTAAACTTTAAACAAAAACAACAAAAAAATATTTGTAATATTGTATCCAGGAGACAAAATTTGAGGGTAAATTTTGATTTCGCTAAATATTTCAATGCAATTCATTTTCGTTTTGCAAAATCTGTCAGCGGCGCGGGGCCCTCAGAAACGCGGGGCCTTGTGCGCTCGCACCGTTCGAAACCCCTTCGGGCCGGCCCTGATTGAGAAAACGAGCACAGCGCTTAGTAGCATTCGTGACTTGCATTGGGACATATATTCCCTTAAGGATGCCTTTCGGACTAGTCAATGCTCCGTATTTTTTCAGTAAATTAATGGCTCAAGTTTTAGAAAACTCCGAAAATTATGCCGTCTCCTATTTAGACTATATCGCCATTAACTCAGATAATTGGAACGACCATGTGCAGCACATCGGAAAAGTACTGAAAAAAAAACAGTCGTGGAAAATTTAACCATTAAACCCTTTAAGTGCAGATTCGCCCACAATCACACAAATTATTTAGGACATATAGTAGGTAGTGGAGTACGGGCACCCACAGAAACTAAAATCAAGGCAATTGTAGATTTTCCTACCCCCACCACAAAAACCCAAATTAGGACCTTCTTAGGGTTAGCAGGATATTACGCTCATTATGTGAAAAAAATGTCCGTTATGGCAGCCCTATTAACGAACGTCTTAAAGGCGAAAATAAAGAAATAAACTATTCTCTGGACCGAAGAATTCAATCGAGCATTCGAAGAATTGAAGCGAAGGCTAACCAAAGAACCGGTGTTATACGTCCCAAGTTATGAGCGAGAGTTCATATAAAAGAACACATCTGATCTAGTAATGGGAGTTGTTATGTCACAGTGCGACTCAAAGAATGAAGAACATACAATCCTTTACCTAAGCAAAAAGTTCTCGGATGCGGAATGAAAATACGGCACCACTGAACGCGAGTGTGCATGTATAATATACGCCATAAAAAACTAAAGTGTTATCTAGACTATCAAAGTTTCACAATTGAGAGTGACCATAATCCTTTAGTGTGGTTGAAAACAAATGCTGGGTCAAACCCCCGCTTAACTCTTTACAGTCACTACATGTTTCATTTTGAAAATTACTAAATTTATTTCATATATGAGTATTAGACATGTACCCTCCAAATATTGTAACTTTTTTCTTTCAAGACTGGTCTGGCTCCTCCCCGTCGATCCTTGCTGACTCTAAACCCTTTGGGTGAGTCGGTCGGCGTGGGTCATGTATGTACGTATGTAGCTGATCATAAATATGTAAAGAAAAAAAAATTGGCATTTTTTATTTTCATGAAATCTGTGGTTTCACAATGAAACCAATGAACGGTAATGGGCTATTTTTCTTCCAAATAAGTTATCATCGAAATGCCATTTAAATTATGTATATAATTTATAAGTATACGCAGGTATTCATGATATTCAACATGCATAAAATTCAATATTTCTTTTGTTGATTCAATTTTAAAGAATATCAAGAACACTCATAATTTTGTTTCTCTTAGGGATCGAAAGCAATTTAGCTACTGCAATGGAGGATTAAAGAATGCTCAGTGTGTGGTTTCGCTGCGAAACCAATGAATAATAAAGGATAATAATTTCGTTTTAAATTATGATGCTACAATAATGTAAAATTTAATAAATGACTGATTGATGCACAATTAATCACCTTTTCATGATGTTATGCTAATTTATTTGCAATTTATGAATACAAAGAGAGCTGTATCTTAACAATAGGAGGCCTGTGTAATGATGAACGTAGTTGCACATGACGCCCAACAACTATCTCACTGCATGACCTCTTCTGAAGAAAGACAGTAAGCTTAATAGGCATAAAAATTTAAATTCCCAGCAGAGAGCTCTTTCGAATGGCAGTTTTTGTGAAACATAGATCTCATTCCTGATGAGGTTGATAAAAATTAATTAAGATCGCAATATTCATGAAAAAGTTGATAAGAATTAATTAATATTTAAAGGACAACTTTAATAAATATTTTAAGATTTCTGTATATTTAAAACATGCTATTGTCGTATTCCTTACTAACTAGCATCTCTGAATTCCATTAGCTGCTCCTTCTTTCACAGGGGATAAACAGCAACCCACAGGATTAATTCAAAACGAAACCGATTTTCCAATATTTAAAATCTAGCATAATAGCAATTTTCGCTTCTTTATTTTCAGAAGTTGTGTAGCAAATGTTATAATTATCTTTAAAATTTCATTAGCAGAAAATAAATTTTAAATTGTCACAATCCAAGACCAAAGCTGTAAACTGTAATTCCAGTTACCTTCGAAAAAATATCTTTTACCAGAAGAATCTTTGCGTTCACTTACTCTGTATAAACCCCTAAACATTATGATATTCAGAAAAGAGTACAAGTTAATCAGTCTCACACTGTCTAAGTCTGTCAACTATTGTTAGTTAGTCAGTTCCGAAACTTAGCGTGAGAGGATAACTTAATGGGGGACACCTGCTCCCCCATGCAACTAACGGAAAGTTAAGGTCGCTTTTACAATTTTTCATATATATTTCTCGTACGAAAAAGCAGCGCTGGAACGGCTTCCCAGCTACACCACACCCTTGTTAGAATAGTTGAAGGTTCACAGTTTCAAGAAAAGAGAAAAATTACTTTAGATACAATTAAACAAGAACAACCAACTCTCAGCAGAGAACTATGACAAACTCTCTTTTTTCAGTGCGAACTATTTAAACAAATCTTTGCTTTCAACTTTTATTAACAAGTCATAGCTTGTATTAACCAAATTAAAATTTATTATCTGCTTTTATCAGTTTCCAGAAAATGAAATGACTCGATACTACCCAAATGATTCAACTGATTTAATAATGTAAAATTGGGCAACATATTGAAACCAACAAAAAGGGAGCATTCTTAAATTTAATCAAAAATAGAAATTTTTACATATATAACTTATTTATGACTTCAAGGAGTATTTATGCCCAACCTAAAGAAAATCGTACAACGCGTTTGGTAGTGATTTAATAAAAAACGAATCTACAAAAACAGACTTAATGCTCAACGGTCGATTAAAACCGAGACCCCCGCTTCGCCCTATCAGTTACATTTATATGAAATTATCGCATTTTTTTGACGCATTTTATTAGTCTTTCACTCAATACTCTTAAACCTTTAACCCGTTCAAGACTGAAGGATTTAACTCAAAATCAGTCCCACTGAGATAGAACTCACTACAAAACAAGATTGCTTTTGAGAATCTTGATATATTTTTAAAAAGCTAGAAACTGCATTTTTATTTTTGATAGTTCCAAATATAAGTTTTTAATATATTTTATAATTCACTATAGTAATTATTGGTGGGGAATCGTGTAATTATTTTTTTTCCAACTCAGCACCATATGGCGCGTCTCCTATTGAATCAAATCAAAATAAGTTAAGTGACTAGTTGATAATCCAACTGTAGAAAAAGATAGCATATTTTTTTCATCTGGAAGAATATAACTGTAAAGAATTTCGAAACTCTAGCGCATCATTAAATAAATAAAAAGATTATGAGAAAAATCTCATCTTTACAAACATGAAATTTACAACAGTCAGCAGTCTGTTTAATTCAACCCATAGCGCTGAAAGGAATTTAATTACCAATATAAATGTTTTAGTACTGGGTGTATTCAGATCCCAAAAATTGCCTTCTTCTGATGACGACAAGGGAAAGGTGTAAACAGTCCTTTGCATATATTTCACCTCCATCGCTGTTTTTAATCCTCTGTTGTGTTGGACACTAATAATAATCCAACCTTAGAGCCTTTAAATTTCATGCATTGTAACATTCATGTTTTCGAAATTCTTTAAAATCTGATGACAATTAGACTAATTTTAATTTACCAGCCAAGATATATTAATCGAGGCTATATATTATAGAAACAACGACGAAAATGAGTCAAAACATTCAGCGGTGGCTCAAGTTTGAAACTTTATATAAAGATTACTTTAATTTTAAAAGTGGTACAGTTTCTTTTATAAATTTTCAAATTTTAATCCCTAAAATTGCAAAATTAATGTCTCATATTTTCAGTTCCCCTCTAGCTTTTTTTCTTCTTCTTTTAAACTTTTTCTTTTGTTGCTGAACTTTGTCTTCTAGTTTCATGATGGCTGACAAGGAGGCTCTAGGGGTGTGAACTTTACAGCAATGAAACAAGTCGTTAAGTAGATGCGTGTGAAAACAGATCTGATGGTAAACTTCAATTATTGACCCGTGGAAATATTGTCGAAGCAAAAGAAAAAGAAACGTGTGTATAACTACATATTTTTAAATCTCAATATTAAAAGAAATGTCTCTTCACAGTAGAGGAAAAGTATTCTGGCTTTTAAAAGACACAGCTAAAATTGCCATTTTCTGTTTTTGTTTCGATTGCTTTCTAAGAAAAATAAATCTTTTCTCTAAACTTGAAATATTTTAGGACACTTTCTATTAATATTGATTGTCCGAATAATATCTTTGAATATTTCATCTCAAATTGGCGCTAAATCGAATGTCTCGATATTACCAAAATGATTCAACTGATTTAACACTTTAATAACGGCGAACTTTTTCTTCTAGCCCCTTTAAAACCAAAGTGTTTGGGAAGGAAACGACATGAATTGGACTCTCCCAACTTGCGTGGTCATTTACCCCACCATCCCACTCCCTGGTATAACCTTCCCTTCAGGCGTAGGGAAATGGTCTGTAGTTAGCAAGGATAATTGGACCGCCCTACCTCGCTTATCTCCTAAGAGATCTTAGAACCTCACCTCCCCACAAAAGAAGCCATCCGCCTCTGACCGGCCTTCGTCGCTGTTAAGGGAAACTTTTAGACCGCCCGTGACACCGCCTCGCTGGTTGTTAGAGGGTTAATGATGTCAAATTCGGCAACACAATGTAACCATTGGAATGGGACCATGTGTAAATGGAATCAAGAAAAAAATTTCTATATTCACGTTTTTCATGACTTCAAGGATTATTTATACAAAATTTTAAGAACATCGTAAAATGCTTTTGATCCTGACTGCTTAACAAACAGACGAAATGCTTAAATGTCAATTAAATCTGAGACCCCGTTTGAATGTCGGTTCAGTACCGTGTATGTTATTCTGTGTGTTTCGTTTCTGAATGAATAAGCGAAGCTACGAGTATTCCATTAATGCTGATAGCGAAGCCGCTGATGTTTTTTAAAGTTAAAATGTACCATGTAGTTAAGTTACCATGTACACGTTTGAAATGCCGCAGGCATTGCGTGCTCAATCTCTCCTTTTCAGGTGACGCATGCGCAAGAGAGCAATATAAATCGCACTGTACATCCTAAACATTATTTGGCTACTTCAAATGAAATTGCGCCAAGGAAAATTGGCGAGAAACAGGTGTGTACCGTAAACTCCAGAATTACCTAAAAGATCTATAGTTCTAAACGGTTCGTTAGCTTGACATGGGTGAAAGCTCACCCGGTAACCCAGATAACGAGCGGGCCGACCGTCAGCCAAAACTGGCCACAAGAATGGGGCAGTATTCATATCTCCCCGTCCCATATTTATATCTTAAATTAAAAATCGAACAATTTCTAATTCATGAATGGGAAAATTATTGGAACCAACACGATTCAAATTCTGTTATTAGAGTCAAGACATTCATGGACAAAAAATTTGTAATCATTAATAAGTATTTAATATACTTTCTTAGTGGGCATGGTCCTTTTCCAGCCTATTCACATAGATTCCATCTATGATGCCGATCATTATATCACCAAAGAATTCCACCTCAAGAAGCCTGCAAAATAAGAAGATATGGTTTAAAAATTTAATGCATAATAAAATGTGAATATTTATATTAATGAAAGCATATACTATTAGTAAAAGCATTTGTGATTCACTGAAGGGCCCAGAGTGAAATTGCCTTTAATTTGTAGATAACTCTTTTTCCTTAACACCACTGATTAGGAAAATTTTAAGTGAGTTGTCCCTGCTCTAAGTTTGTAGCACTTTTTCTACGTAGTTAACTTTAGCTGATTATATTGTTTTTAGATTAATCTTGGACTTATTAAAATTTTCCGGTGTCCTGGGTTTTTTTGAGCATTCACCCATGGGGAATGCTAATTGTAATCTTTGTTTCTATCTTTCTTATTTTAAAAATTCGATCATTTCACCTTATTTTTTTATTGTTGTTTGACTGACGTGGACGTTTGTGGATGTTATTGTTTCTGGACAAGTGAGGGACCGAGGGGTATGTTTTTAATGCCCCTTTTGTAGGATTTTTAATGATTCCTAATTTAAATTTTTATTTCTCTTACTTCTTTATTTTTACTTCTTTTTGCTGGTGTATTGTGTTAAGCTTGTACTTGTGATTTAGACATTTGGATTCAACACTAGTGACTCCACTTTTTGAAAATTTTTAATGTCGGCTCCAGATCTGGTGATTAAAATCAAACAAAATTGAATTAATTTCTGGTTTTCTTTAAGTGTGCTACCGATTGGTGACGTATTTGGTTGTTTTTCTTTTTTTGTGTGTGTTTTGGTTGATTAATTTGCTTTTGGAGATCCCCTTTTTTTGCAGTGTTTGCAACGTTCAGTGCTTTGTCTACTTTTTGGTGTGCCGTGTCATTTTGACTCTTTGTATTTCTTATGTATTTCCACACCGGCCTGCTAAAGGCATTACACCCTTTCAGGTAGGCTGCCCCCGTGTGGGTTTTAAATAAAAAAAATTGTCTTCTCGAAAAAAAATAACTGTAAATAATTTCAAATCGCTAGAGCTTCATTAAGTGAGCCGTTTGGCTCATTTCCTCAGATTTGATGGGTTTTTCCGTCTCGCGATCCAAAAATCCGTGAAGTGAGTGGCCGCCTTTACGTAAGGTTATAAATAAGTGGAGCGTGGAAACGCGTTTAGCTAGGAGGTTGATTATGGTGTCATTTTAAAGAGCTTGAGGAGTATTACTATGACCCAAAGTGAGATAATAAAAATATTTATCAGAATATAAGTAAAAATCGGCATTAAATTGAAAATTTCAAACTCCGCATGTTTTATGATTATAACATGCAGAGTTTTCTTTCGAACTGTACGAAACTTACAGAATACTTGAAAATATGTAATAGAAACATTGTATTAAAATTTGAATATTAAGGGAAATATGAGCATTTGTAGTAAATAATGTTTTACTGCGCATACGCGAAATGTAATTCTATATACTGTCAACAGATGGCGCCATCAAAAGCTACTCTGAATGTAACATAAGAAAGGTGCAGTTCGGGTCCGCGCCGAAGATTTTGCGTAAGAACGTCGGGATAAAATCATAAAAAAAGTGTTTCGTATTAATATGTAATTTAATTATCAATCTCTTTAATACAATATTTACACAAAGTAGTGTAATGGTTACAGAATAGATAAATGATAATTTTATCGCATGTAGCAAGGGTTTGTGGTAGCTTGTGATATATCTATTCTGTAACAATTATAAAATAAATACAAATATTAAAAAAAGGGGAATAAAAA
Organism: Araneus ventricosus; assembly: GCA_013235015.1. Classification (NCBI taxonomy): domain Eukaryota; kingdom Metazoa; phylum Arthropoda; class Arachnida; order Araneae; family Araneidae; genus Araneus; species Araneus ventricosus. The sequence goes on from BGPR01001729.1 coordinate 121,850, forward strand.
GGTGGAAGGGTAAAAAATAATAGTAGACAACGACAACAAGTAAGAATCTGGTGAACGACTTCATCAGAGGCCAGACATTCATGCAGATTCAAAAGTGGAATAGGTTTTCTGTAGAGGAAAGAGACTTTAGGGTCTGAATTTAATATCCTCTTTTGGTCTGAACCTATTCCGGAATGTATTGGAAAGAAAAACATTTACCCACAAAGAAGAAAATTGAAGACAATATCCAGAAAAAAGTGTAAAAAGAAGGGATTAAAATCTTACCTCTTATAACATATTTGAAAACAAAGGAGTGAGCGCTTTAACAAGCGTGTGTTACAATGTAAACAAGGCAAATAGATGCTTGCACGTATCTCCATCTAGTGAGGGAAACACTAACAAAAGATTTGAAATTTTTTTGTAAATTTTTTTCCTAAAGATTTTTTAGGGTTTTTTTATTATTTTTTTTGTTTTATTTTTGATTTTTTTTATATAACATTTTTTTGATGTTTTTATGTATTTTTATAATTTTTATTATGAATTTTTTAATGTTTTATTATTTTTATTTTCATTTTTTTTATTTTCATCATTTAGTTCAGAAAAAATGGAGGTGAGCCAATAAAAATGAAAGAGTGTGTGTGATGAGTATCAGAGTAACTAGCAGTGCAAAGGAGAGATTGAGAGTAAAATTTTATAAATACTTTAATTATTAACAATAAAGTAGTGTACTGGGTAGCCGCTTAGTTTTAAATTAATATTTAAATTATCAATGGCTTTGACAATAGCAGAATGGTTGTTGCAGATATTTTTGATTCTTTTAACTTGAGAGTGGATAGTATTTTTAATGACTTTTAGATTGAGATTGGTATGATAATGACAGAGAGAAATGGCTCTAAAATTAAAGTCATCTCTCTTGTCATAGATACCAACCGAAATGCTTGAATCTATAATTTTGATAACTAGATATAAATATTTACAATTATTGTTATTATTATTGGTTTTATTCAGTTTCAATTCTTCCGGATAGCAGTTAATTAAAGTGTCCAGGTTGTCAAAGTCAAATACAATAAGGTCATCAATGTAACGGTAAGTAGAAATGAGATCATTTTTAATAAATTTCCTCTCGAATGTGTGAAGAAAAACATTCGCCATTGCGCTGGAGAAACTCGTACCCATAGGAAGACCACACGATTGTCTGTAGTAGCCGATTCCATTGAAGAGATAATTTTCACAGATGTTAATATTGCAGATTTCTAGCCATCTATTTTTATCTATGAAATTGGAGTTAAGGTATAAGTCATATAAATTAATGCATGCTTCAGTTAATTTTTCATGAGGGAGGCTGGTGAAAAGATTCTCAAAGTCAGAAGTGCTGATGCTATGAATTTTATTATCTTTAAGAAAGTTCAGAATTTCAATGTTACTATTAATTATAAAGTTTTCTTCTTTTTCAATTTTTTTGAGAATGATTTTAAGAATGTTGAAGGAAAATTTTCCAAAATAAAAATTGTAACTGCCTGTGCCACATGTAACAAATCTGAGTTTTAAAGGATTTTTGTGAAATTTAATAGTAGGGAAAAGGTAATGATATGTCAAATTGTTTGTCTTGATTTTAATTTTTTTGGCCAAGGCCAACAATCTGTGTCTAGTTCTTTTTTACTGCAATTAATAAATTGATAAGTGAGGTTTGAATTGTACTCATTGATCATAATTTCTTTGAAGTGGAATTTACACATAATACAAAAATTATTTTCTGCTTTGTCTACTGTAGTGATAATAAATTTATTTTTTAAGTTTTGAATTTCTTTTTTAAGAATTGTATCCAAGAAAATACCTCTGTTGATGATTTTTCTTTTATTGATGTGTGCGTAGTGTGTAGTGATGATTGTGTGATGTGTATAACTACATATTTTTAAATCTCAATCTTAAAAGAAATATCTATTCACAGTGGAGGAAAAGTATTCTGGCTTTTAAAAGACACAGCTAAAATTGCCATTTTCTGTTTTTGTTTCGATTGCTTTCTAAGAAAAATAAATCTTTTCTCTAAACTTGAAATATTTTAGGACACTTTCTATTAATATTGATAGTCCGAATAATATCTTTGAATATTTCATCTCAGATTGGCGCTAAATCACATCGCGTACGAGTCGTAATGCATTACAAATTTTTCAAGAATTCATTAACTTTAGTTTAATATTTTTGTATCTTAGAAGATACAGTATAGCGTAGTTTATATGTCTTTCAAGGGGATGACGTAATACGATATATAAACGTAAAGATGTATAATCGAAATGTTAATAAACAACTTTTATTATCACAAATTTCATGGTGCTTATGCAGATTAATCAAAAATGGTAATTTTGAAGTAGTATTGAAAACAATAATTGAATTTTAAAATAAAACATTTATTATAAATTTGACATAAATCATATGTTTACGGCAGAGCTTGAGTTTTAATTATACTTTTCTTAATTTATTTGATTTATGTGCATGCAAGTAGGTCTTTACTGTGAATTGCAGGGAGGAAAAAAGTTACAGCCCTGCTTTCTTAGAATGATGAATAATCTTCTCTTAATGAATAATGATAGAGGCAACAAATCTGGCGAATTGTAGAAAACAGGAAAACGATGTATAATCGAAGCTATGCGTCGTATAAAGGAAGCACCTTATCATTGAAATGGTTAAGAATAAATCGAGATATTGATGAAGCAATGTGTCGCGACTCCTCTTCCAACGAATGACGTAACTGGACGCTTGAACTTTTGCACCAATCCAGAGCAGGCATCTTCAGCCAGGACTCTTTGAATATTAGTCGAGAATTAGTACGTAAATAATCCAAAAACAAATAATATGTGTTAATAGACATTCGAACTTTCTCGAAAGTGAAATTTTGTATATAATCTACCTTTTCTTAATGTGTGCATTTTTAAAGAACCTTTATCATTATGTAAATAACCATTGCTTTGTTATTGTTGAGTGGCAACAGTTTGTTTACTCTTGCGCGGGAGAATGTAAATAGGCAGAGGCGATTTCTCCGCCATCAATAAAAGACATGTTCGTTTCCGTGGCTTTCTCTTCCTTTGCATTGGATATGGATTCAATAATTCTATTTCAGAATGTGGATCCCCAGCTCTCAACAGCGCTCCCGGCCCGTGGAAACTGAGGTAGGCGTAATTTATTTAATTTGTTGATTTTACGTTTAAAGTATTGTGACACCATGCATAATTCTAAACGTCGTATGAGTGAGAAACGTATAAAGGATATTTTACTGTATGCCAAGGTCACCTAAGGGAAAATCTGGATGACAAATTAAAAATTCGTAGCTTGATCTCGAGAATAAATAATGGCTTAAGAAATCCCTGAGGATAGTTTGAAGAGGTTATTATCCATGGATCATAATATGTTACTAATCAGAATAATGTGAAAGAAACTCTTTCCTGGATCTTGGAAAAAATAGAGTAATTTTCGATATATGATGCTTCAACAATTCACCTATTTAGATACTTTCCTCATTTAAAGATCTGCAGCTTAAAGGAAGTTTCTGCTTCCAATTAATTTCAACCTTTTATGAATTGATTAATGATCCCCTCAGCAAAGTATTTACAAAATCCAAATTTAGTTCGACTTGCAATTATTTGTTTCATGTAATGAAAAGTGCTCTAGTAGTTTATCTACCGGTGCTGTTTATAGAATTTGTTGTGTTGCACTACTTTAGGCGACTCGCACTTGTTCTGCTTATTTTGCTCTGATATGAAACCAGAAATTAGATTTACTCAACAGCTTACTTGCTGAATCGAAACAAGCTTATAAAATATATAAGAATAATAAAATGATGTCTTTCAACTTTCAAGCTTTTTATTATAATAAAAAGTAGGTTTCATTAATTTTGTAATATCTTAGGCAATTTTTGTTTATTGATTCAAGAAAAACATTTTTACTCTGCAATAAGAAAACCAAACTGCAAATTTAAAGAGCCATATTCTAATTGTATACACCAATTATGGTAGAAATAAGCAATAGTGTTTAGAAATGTACAAAGCACGAAAAATGGTTATCAATACGTTATTTTGAAGTTAAACTTTATCTGCATTTACCATAAAACTACAAAAAATGAAAAACCATTCGTTAAAATGAAACGTACTCAATATAAAAGAGCAATATATTCACGCCTTGATTATCAACAATGGAAGAAAAAATCCAGAATAAAATAGCAGCAACAATGAAAAAAATGTATTCTTCTAAAATATGCCTAAAAATACCTTTAAAATGTATTAAAATAAGAGAAACAGATGTACGGCAACTAAATTTGTATCTTAAAAAATATAATATTTTAAATCTTCAGTCGGTGTAAAAATAATCTTTGTGCTTTAAAATTTCCGAAGTTATCAATGGAAAACACCAAAATTGGGTTTAATTTCTACTTAATTAAAATTCTAATTGAAAGTTTAAAAAATAGCACCGAGGTGCACATTTCTATGTACCAAAGTATGTTTGTGCGCATACAAAATACGTCCATCTTGGATGCATGTTGATAAATAATTAAATATACAGTGAACTCCCGATTATCCGGGTTAATCACCGGGAGGGATCGCACGACAATAGAAAAACACGGATAATCCGAAAACTCCCTTTTATTAAAGAAAAAATCAACATCAGTACAAAAATATAAAAATTACTTGCATTTGCATGCTGTATAACATCAAACTACGAATTTTCCTTTTAACATTCACTGCTTAAAAAAATCGGTAATGCTCTTTGTTCATCTCTTGTCGTATATCGACATATATTTTACGAACCACGGTAATGTCACCGTAATCAAATCCTCTTTTTCCCATATAACCTAACAAAGTTCCCACAGATTGTAGAGCAGCAGAATGAGAAATTGTATTTCCCTCATTTAGTACATCTTCTGCATCAGTACGAGCTGATTCTCCATTATCAAGTTTTTGAAGGATTTCTAATTTTTGTTTAACATTTAAAATGTTTCGTTTCCGTTTCACACCACTCATTTCTACCAGTAAAAAATTTCACGCTACTAACTAACGATAAACAAGACGCAAAAACTAAAGGAACACGTGCGAAAGTGAAAGAGGACGAAGAAGTTAAAGAATGACAAGTCGTGTTCGTACGGGAATGAACTAGAAGGAAGTGGAGGATTCATTTCTTGGAAAATTAGGGGTTGAACCGGTAGAGATTGCACGTGGAAGAAGAAAGAAAAAATCTATTCTTTAGCCTCCGCCGTCACGGCTCACTAGTTTCAAGGATTGAATGTCTCGATCGAACATCAACATCGATTTTAAATGCATGATAAACGTGAAAATGTTTCTCTTTAAATTTTTTGAGAGTCCGGAATAAGAACGGATAATCCGCGCACGGATAATAGAGAGTATACTGTATTAACATAGAAACATAAATAATATGTGTAATAATAAATATAGACATACAGGGTGGTCATAAATTTTTGGACCCAAAAATTAAAAAAAACCTTATAATGTTGAAGCTACGGTTTGTTTTAAAATGAAAACGCATTTGAAAATGTTTAATTTGAGATAGGTAACGCTCCGTTGCGGTGGTCTAATGGAACGTAAATTATTAGACATCTAACTTTTTTGAGAGCCATTTTCCGCGAAAGTTTTAAAGCTAGAAAAAACCAAAAGTATGTATTTCTGGGGAATTTTGCGCTTTTTAACTTTTTTATTCGCAAGTAGTGCGAAAACTGAATATTTTTCGAGATATTCAAGAAAAACTAAAAAAGGAAACCAGAAAACACGCATCGGCTTCTACCGATCGGACGGAAAAACTTTGATTTAGCCTGCTTTAAAAAATTCGATTTAAATCACTAAGGACAGAGTTTATAAATCATAATGCTTTGTTTCTTTTCAAAGTTTGCGAAGATCCTAGGACTGGAAATGAAAATTAAAAATTGATCTTCTTAAAATTCTAAAAGTTACATTTTTCTTGTAAATCTCATATATGAATGAAATACTATTCTATAACGTTAGATCATAATAGCAACGCGGTGAATATATTGATAAGGATAACGTTTAATTTCCAGTTCATACAAGGCAACAGTTTCTGAGGAAATAACGGCTTTGAAAAGAAAATAATCAAAAAATAACTTCAAATACAACTCTATGGAAAGGAATTTCGTTACTAAGAGCTTAACCATATTAAGCCCAATTTTGCTTTTCTAAGTTCAATTTTTCCTTGCCTGCTCCCAGTTCCTAGGACTACAAGATGGTATATGGTTTGAGATAATTAAAAAAATATTGTTGATATATTTTATTATTAAATAACTTGTAAATAGATTTTTGTTGAATAATGTATTTCTAAATATTTAAAATAGCATTGTGTGTATTGAAAAAAAGTCGTACAGAAGTTTCTTACCAAATTTCCTGTCAATTGTTTCATTCATTCATTCATATAAAGGTGGTCCAAGACTTGTAGATCCACAAATTTAAATCAATTTAACCATTTTTTTATTTCAGGTGTGTAAATTATGTGTTTTATTGATTGCATTAATTATGTATAAATAATGAAATTTCAATGGCTTTAATATATAAAGAAAAATAGTAGCGGTCTAATATAATTAAAAAATTATTGTTGATATATTTTATTATTAAATATCTTGAAAATTGTTTCTGTTGAATAAAGTATTTCTAAGTATTTAAATTAGCATTGTGTATGTTAAAAATATCCTACAGATATAAGATTAATACTCCTTTAAATTTCCTGTCAGTTGTTTCATTCATTCATGCAAAAATAGTCAATTTCACCATTTTTTTTATTTCAGGTGTGTTAATTGTTTGTGTCATTGATTTTATTAATTATAAATAATGAAACCTACAGGCCTGAAATACTTAAAAATATTAGCGTTAATGTAATAATCTTGAAAATTTGTTTATTTATTTCAGATGTACATATAATGTTTCCAGAACTCCTGGATTTTGTTCGAATTTGATAAAATGTTTAAAAAATTAAATATAGACTTTTTTATAGTCACATAGAGCAGAAAGAGAAAGCACAAGTATTTTTTTATTTCTTATTTCATCCGTATGATGATAAACCATAAAGTAAAAATGAGGAATAATATATTGAAACCCATTTTTTTCCATTATGCTCAGCATTTGGGATTTATTAGAAATGTTATTAATTTGTAATATTTTGTAACTTACGTGTGCTCAATAAAATAGCTTGATTTTATTTTGGGTCTTTAACATTTATTATAACATCTTGGTGCAAAGCTAAAAAACATTATTTATTTTTTTCTGGGGGATACAAAAATTCATAAAAATTAACTTTACAAATGATTTTTCTGTATTAAAATTACATTCTATAAATTTTTTTATCTATAATAAGAATGAATGTGAAGTTATGAAAAATAATTATAATCTGAAAAAGATAGTATAATATTGACTTAATCAACAAAAAATAATCTACTTGGGAGTTTAAAAAAATTTTATGATTTCAAATAACTTTTCTGGAAAAAGAAAAAATATAATTTATTTATTTGAAAAATACTTTATACTTCTTAGATTATATATCCACATGTTTTAAATTATTGGTACTCTACAAAGAGTGAGATTCAAATTAGTGAGAAAAACGTTATTTCAGAATTATATTTAGGCTGTAAAATTAACAATATATCAAAAGAAATAAGCTATTCTTAAATTTAATAAACGTCGAAAAACGATAAAAATTTAATAAAAATAATGGCTATAGAAATTGAAATAACTGTTTACATCGTTGTCATGACGATAGGGTCATTCTCGCGTCACAGTGACGTAGTCCGAATACTTCCCACTGTCTCACATTGGTGGCGTACTGTCTATGTGAAGTGCAATGTTCAAGTTGCCATTAGTCTCTATGGGAGTGAGACCTCTGTATCTCTTCTCTGTGCCAATAATAATCCAACCTTAAAACCTTTAAGTTTCATGAATGTTTGCATAACTCATTCATATCTGCTGATAATTAGACTAATTTTAATTTACCAGCCCAGATATATTAATGGAGGCTTTATATTAAAAAAAAAATTGAAAGGCATCATCCACAGAGAAAAAGAATCAGAGGTCTCACTCCCATAGACCCTAATGGCAACTTTTTTAACATTGCGCTTCACATAGACAGTACGCCACTAGTGGGCTCCAAACGAACTAACCGGAATACGTCATCTCTGTGACGTCACCGTGACGCGAATGGAAACAAAACCAATTCCTATCGTCATGACAACGATGTAAACAATAATTAGGTATTTATTGAATTTTTCAACTCGCTTTTCAACAATTATTAAATTTATGAATAGCTAATTTTTTTTATATATTGTTAATTTAAAAATGTTATTGTTCTAATAATAATGTCATTTATTATTTATATAATTATTTTAAATCTCTCACTAAATTGGCTTTTTCTTCAATACAGAAATTAAAAGAAAATTTGGAATATCATTCAAAACATTAAAAAATTGATTTGCCTGTTTCCTAGGGTACCAATAATTTATAACAAGTGGATGTATAATTTAAGAAGATTAAAGTTTTTTCATATTATTAATTTCATTTATCCTTTTTTGAAAAAAAGATTTTTCAGATAAGATCATAAATTTTTTAAACCAATAGAAAATTAATTTTTATTGAATTAGATATTATACTATCACTTTCAGAACATGTTAAAACTTCAAAGATAAATTAATTTTTCATAAATTCACATTCAATATTATTAAAGACACAAAAATTCATCAAATGTAATTTCCATAAAAGAAATTCACTTGCGATTTTTTTTACTCTGCAGGAAATTAAATTTGTTGTTTTAGTTAATATTATGCTATTTCTTTCAAAATATTTTGAAACTTCAACAATAAATTAATTTTTAATCAATACACATTCATTCTTGGACAAGATTTAAAAACTAATACAATGTAATTTCCATAAAGAAAATTCATTTGTGAATTTGTTTAACCTAGAAATTTTTTTAATGTGTTGTCACTATACTACCTCTTTCGGAATATGTTTAAACTTCAACAATAAATTAATTTTTAATTAATTCACATTCAATATTATTCAAGATACTAAAATTGATAGAATATAGGTAATTAATTCAATTTGTAATTTTCTTAAACTCTGCAAGTAATTATATTTGTTGCTTTAGTTAATATTATACTATCTCTTTCAGAATATTTTAAAACAGTTTTTAATAAATACACATCAATTCCTTTTCAAGATACGAGTATTGACAATATACAAATATTGGTAGAATGTACTGTCCACAGAGAAAATTCATTTTTGAAGTTAAATTTTCAGAATTTTTCCAACCTCCTTCCACAAAAAATCAAATACCTTTATATGTTTAAGAAACAAGATGCTATAATAAATACAAAATACTTAAAACAATGTCACATTTTATTGAACAAGCATAATAAGTTACAAAACATAACATTTCTAGCAAATAAGTGCCTGGAAACCAGAGTTAATTGTTATATACAGTATAAAAATATTCAATTTAAGAAAGTGTTATAAAAAAAACCAATAGCTAGATTTTAATTGAATGAACTTAGCACCTAGGGTGGCCCTATCAGGAGTTAAAATTCCCGATGCCCCTCATCATTCTACCTAGCATTGGTAAATGTTCCATTATGAAATTATGATTAAACACCACACACATTTTTTTCAAAAACATTTGCAAGTTGAAATATAATAAAATCATCAAAAAAATAAAAATGGGGAACATATTTTAACTTATTTTTAGAACTTGTGTTGGATTTGAAATCATGGTTCATAAGATTGGTTCTAAAGAGGAAATAAAAAAAAACATTGTGCTTCCTCTTTTTGTTCCAGGTGATCATTAAAAACTATTTACTTTGCTTAAGACAACGTTGAATTTTTTAGTGATACTATTTCTTTGGGAACATACATTAAAATTAGACAAAAAAAAACATTCACATTAATTGACAAAATATTGAAACAAATTATTTGTTGACTACTTTAAGCCAGATTTACTTATATCATAATCTCTAAAATCCAAAAAAAAATGTATGATTTTCTAAAATTTTAGCATCAGCTACCATTAACTTTTGACATTCATAAAGCAACAAATATTTTTTAGCAAAATATCCTGAAATATAAGATAGCACATTTTCTTCAACACTATCCAAGATATTTTTAAATGTAAGCTATCCTCATCATGTTGTACACTTTCCATTACACAGTCTTCAGAGCTTATGATGTCTAAATAACTTTGAGTTTTGTAACAAGATGTTGTAATAATTTCAAAAAAAACTCAAAAAATAATGTAACAATTTTATGGAACAAGTATAATAAAATACAAAACATTTTTAATACATAACATTTCTAACAAACACTACCTACTAACCAGATTTGTTATATATAGTATAAAAATATTTAATATAAGGGAATGTAGTTTTTTTTAAAAAATCCATGTCTGGGGGGGGGTCAGAACAGAATGCTCCTTCATGCCTAGACTGGCTCCTACCATGAGTTAAAACACAACAAACTTCGCTCATACTATCCAGCATAGGAAAAGGTTCAATTTGATATTATTATTTCTGATTATATATTATAGGCAGAATTTTTCTTTTTTGGAAAAATATTTATCGGCTTAAACATATAAATATCATAAAAATAAAAAAAGTTACAAATGCGAAACATAATTCAATTATTTTAGAACTTATGTTGATTTTCCATTGTTGTTCATAATTTTGATACTGAGCTTAATCTTTAGTGTGACAAAAAAAAAAGTTATCCTTGCTCTTTGTCATCTAGTTGTTTAAAAATATTTAACATTTAAATTACTAAGTATTATAAATACATTAAAATACTAACTATACAAATATATTTTACTATAATCAAATTTACTAACATCATATTCTTTAGAAAATAATAATAAAAAACCTGTATGATTATCTAAAGTTGTAGAATCATTTATGAGTAACATTCTGCATTCTATGCATTCATGATAACAAAATAACCTGAAATATAAGATAAAATATTTTTCTCACAGTCTCCAGAGCTTATGACATAATTTCTTTTAATCAAAGGAACTGAAGTTAGTTAGGTGTATGTATAATCATTCTGCCATTTTTTAAAGATTATGACCTTTTAAAAACAAATGCAAAAAGCAATTTTTCAAAATATAATATGACAGTATGTATATATATGTAATGATAACTTTGAAACAGACTCATTATCAGAGTACACAAAGAAAATCAAAAATTTATTTTCTGAAATCCAGTAGAAAATGCTGCATTGTTAAAGCATCTACTGAAACTATGTTCAATAGAATCATTCGAGGTAAATATAAATCAATATATATAATATAAATTAGTTCTTCGTAACATAAATGCAATTATAAACTTCATTTATGAACTAAACTTGTAAGGAGTGGAGTTTGGATTTTTATGGCGCAAGAGCCAGCTTTGACTATGCTGCGCCAAGACATATGGTAGTAAACTTGAAAGACTGAGTTCTATCAAATTTTCAAATCACAGAGTAACACTTTCTTCCCATTATTCCAAAAGTTCCTTGTTATTCTATGAACTATATTACACGTAGATACTATTCCTCTCAGGTATCCTGTAGACTGCAAAAATCTCAAAGTTCCTGAAAAGACAAACAAAATTCCACCAGAATCCATTTCTAAAACATAAATTCCTTATATTAAAAACACTATTAAATTGTTATGCATTACTATTAACAAAATATTCACTTCAGAGGGTCTTTAACCAGGACTAATAATTAGAATTCTAAGTCATTAACAATAAAATTAATTTTTTATGTGAAATCGTGATAATTAAAACAGATCAAAATATTTTAAGATTCTAAATAAAGTATTATCTAATATGTTTATCAGAAAAGCTTTCTTTTATTTATACAAAAGAGTATTCACAGTTTAATTTTCATCTGGAAAATCTCTACATTATTAATAAAAATTAATAAGAATCAAAAATATATTCTTAAAATAGAATTTAAATTTGCAAAAAAATATGTTATATACAGTTAAACTGATTTATTTATAATATACACATACTTATAGCAGCAAATAAATTTAATGTAATATTGTAATATGAGTAATAATATAATATATACATATTGTAATCTAATCAATTAGTTAACATTAACTCGACTACAGTTTCTTATTGAGTTCTTTTATTTAATAGCGTTTCACATTAGACCATTTTTAAATTAGAACGCTTAATACACAACCCAAAATTACTTTCAGCAAAAATAACAACAATTTTCATACTGTTCCATAATACAAAGCAAAGAAGATATTATAGCTCGTGGAAATCATAACAGTTAACAATAAATATTTTCACAGTAATAGTAAAAGAAAGTGATAGCTTTTAAGGTTATTTTTATTCCCAAGTCATATTATATTAATAAGAAATAAATCTATAAAAATACAGGAATGCATGCATTTTCCCTATATTGCATACGGCGTTAACAGTATTATTCCATTAGAATGAGAAGTTTCAGTCAGCGGAAATAGCACGAAGAAAAACCTAAACAACGTTATTTTATTTATGAAAGTGAATGTTACAAGCTTCTGATTAACTTCAATCGACTTTGATTGATATAAGTTAGGAAACACATATTAAACTTACCTGTTCTTATCAAGATCGACATCGAACAAGCACAACAAACATGGCGAAGACCTTGGTGTTCCGTTTGAAACGGCGGCGGGATTTAAAGTGGCTAGTTCTCTTGGATTCCACTGGGGGCGCTGAAATGAACCCCGGAGTGAGACCTCTGATTCTTTTTCCCTGTGGCATCATCTTTCTCCAACGAATGCAAAAGGTTAAAATTTTATATAGAGATTAATTTAATATTTAAAGTGGTGCTGTTTCTTTTTTAAATCTTAATTTATTAACATTGTAAAAGTGATGTTTTATTTTTTCAGATTCCCTCTAGCATTTTTCCTCTTCTTGTAAACTTTTTCTTTTGTTGCTGAACTTTTTCTTTTAGTTTCATGATGTATTTAAGTCATGATGGGGTATTTTAAGTTTTTCCGGTAGTTCGTATGCCATAGACTTTACAGAGTCTCTACACGGTGTAAAACCCCGGTTCTCTAGTTTATTTATGTGAGCAACAATTTTGCTTTCGTTTTCGCAGTCCAATATTGATGAAGGGCCTAAAGAACCCTTGGTTAAGTTATGTGTTTTAATTCTTCTCTTTAAAGTAGTTTTAGGAATGCTAGAAGTCTTTGCTGCTTGATTGACACCCATATTTTTTTCTTCAACGACTTTAACAGCATTTTTCAAATTATCTTCAGTCCATTCTCCGCGTGTAGACGAACATTTTCTAATATAGGTAGACGGCTTTTTCTGAAAACAGAAAAATACAATCCCTTAGTATTTTAAATTCAGCTCTTACAAAACTAAATTTGAAATTCAAGATTGTATGGTCCATCTCTCCCTACAGAAAACCTGGCCCATCTCTCCCGTCTACGAGAAGTCCATCTCTCCCGATCGCCTAGGTGAGAAGTATAATCCACCCCGACTCTGCACTGTAGATATTACGTCGCCATTTCAGGTTATTTAGAAGCAAGGCCGGACGAACACTCCGTTAGTCCGTGCCCCGGCACGGAGTAAAAAATCTAGAGGCGCAAAATTGTCAAAATAAAATGAGAAAAAAAAAATCGCAACTGAGTTCCTGAATTAATTCGAAAAGTTTCTGAAAAAATTCTAAAAAACAATAAAACAATCTAATTTTATGTACTAATGAGCACAAAACTTTCAAGGCACTACTCCAGTATTCTATATATATAAAAAGAAATGTCTGTGTGAATTTGCTCCAAACTTGAGCATTGCTCTAAGAATTTTACTAAC
>BGPR01001729.1:149446-199122 GCA_013235015.1 Araneus ventricosus
TTGCCTAGTGATACAATGACTTGTGTGTCTTTGTTGATTAATTTTATTATTATTTGATTAATTAATTTGATTCCTTCTTCTTGTTTATGTTCATGTTTCCGACAATAAATTTTTCAACGAAGCAGGAGTAATTTTGCAGTATATTCCTTTGAAATTCCTAATGAATTCGCAGTCAAATTTCTTACGAATTTTTTTATTGCATAAAACGGTAATTTATTGCATGCAATATTAAAAAAATATTGATTGTTAAAAAGTCATTATTTTATTCAATTTTTTTAGTTTTAGCAGTTAATGCCGGATAAATAAAATCTTACCATGAATTCACGTTTGGAAGATGTTACCAAATGATACAATGGCATGCACAACTGTTTTCAATCATTTTATTTGTAACTGATTAATTTTATATCTTCGTTTTGTTTACCTTCATGTTCCTCGTGATTTTTCTCTTTCAAAAATAGAATAAATTTGCAATATATATATATATATATATTTCTACATAAATTTTACTAAATCAAACAGCAAAATAGCAATTGGTAAAAATTCCTAATTTAATGTTTTAGTTTTGTCAGTTTAGGCTATAAATAAGATATTTTTTTATATTTTAGCAAGATTTTATCTTAGCCGTTTACAGACCGATGTTCCCAATTGATCACATCGAATTGAAAATTCATTTAAAAATAAAATTGTTAATTATAATTGAAAGTAAGCTTGATTTTTTTGATATACAAATTATGTTTTAGGTATAAAATGGGAAATGTGCAGAAATTCTTAAAAATGTGTGTTTTTTTTGCATTTTAATTTGTGTGTAGCATAAAAATTCCTAAAAAAATTAAAAAACGATCCAAAATTTCTAAAAATTCCTACACATAGTTAAAAATGTCCACGTTACTAATTACATATAAAATATAATTATATAAATAATTTTCTATAATTCATTAAAGTTTCATGTTCCTAAATGGCAACATTGGCCAGTAGTGACTATTCTGAGAAAGAAGGAATTTCTCTGTTGCGAGTTTCCATTGCAAGGAAAATGGAAAGGACAATTCTCTTATAATTCAGGAAAAAGAAATCCCCATCTGTTGTTAAAAGGTTAATGCTTTAGTTTAGGAGGCAAAAAATATTTTTATCTGAAATCTGGGGGAGGTAATTTTAAATGTGTCGGATAAGTATTTATGTAAAGCAGGAACGATAATTCTGTAGGGATTATTTATTCTAATTAATATTTTCATTTCCCAATCCAGCTAATTAAAAGATATTGCATGCACAGAAGAAAAAGGTACGTAAAGGGCAACGTAATTGGATTCATAAATATAATTCTGGGCTGGGTGGGGTTTTTCAGTTGTATAAAAGGTATTGTGGAACTTGCGCACAGTCGCAGGTATAGTGACTTTTCGGTACAAGTCATAAAACTGTCCATGAACACTCTTTTGACAGGCGGTTTTGCAACTGATAAGAACAAGATTCGGTAGTGTTTGCAACAATTTAAACATTATCTTCACATTATATTCATTTTCGTGACATTTGGCGAAATTTGATATTCGAAAATCATGGGATGATATTTTTTCTCATAAATAATACTAGCTGGATGCTAGGCGTTGCTCGGTCTTTTTAGCATCAAAACTTTACGGGTGACAAGAGACGGAACTATGTTATATAAAAACATGCTATTTATATAAGACTGAAAAATATGAATTTAATGGAAGTTGAAATTTATGCCAAAATACTTTACCTTCTTCAACGTCTTCTTTTAAAACAGAGCATTTTATATTAAGTATTTTGGTCTAAATATCTGCGCATGGCCAAATTTAAGAGTAAAAATTTATAGTTGGATAATATTGTAATTGAAGTAAATATTGAATGAAAGAAATTATTTGTTTGTTTGAATTATTATTCGTGAAAAACTAAATAAAATATCTTGAAAAAGAAACTACATTTCCCCAAAACAATATCAAAACAATTATTTTTTTAAAAAAATCATTTAAATAAGATGCCAGCATTTTTCCAAATGTTGAATTTTGCAAACAATAAAAGTTTTTTTTTCTTAGACGAAATGCTTAAAAGGAAAGAAACCCGAATTATAACAACCGCGACTTATTAAATGGTACAGAATGAGTAACAAGTGAGAGAAATATATAAATATTTCACATAATTAATCATTTCCTGCAATGAAAGTCTGTGAAAGATATTAAATAAATTCAAGTTTAGTTTTCTTCTAGATGCATCAATGAATGATAAACGAAATATATATTGCTGGCTCTTAAAAACACTAACCAAAAATTTGAATTGTACAATAATGCACGCACGTAGTGTATGTTTTTAATGAATTAAAAAGATTATGTAAAATAATTCAGTAAATATGAGAAAGGGAAAAAAGTTAAGACTTCAGAATGCAAAGAAAATACAAATTTTTGCTCTTTTTATGGCCTTGTACTTGTTCTGCTCCTGCACTTGTTCTGAGTTAGATAACTGACCGTGTCATGTAACATCTAATTACACGCTGTAGGTGCGATTTTCACTTTCTCATTCCGCATGTAAAATATGCATTTGATTTCAACATTAAAATGGCGCAGCACATTTTATGTCTAGCGGCAGAATGAAAACATAGCAACCAAAATCATTCAGATAACTGGATATATTTCTAAATATACGTAGTATCTCAGAGAGCTTACAGATTCCATAAAAATTTTGATGACATAAATTATGAAAGCAAAATGTATTAGGATAGTATTGAACTGCGATTTAATTGATATAATTGAAAAAATAATTTTTTGAAATTTCAGAGGACGTAAAAATGATTTTTGTGCTGCAATACTTTCGGAAGTTATTAAAGAAAAACGCCAAAATTTCGCTTAATTTTAAATTAAATTTCTAATTAAAATTTCAAAAGAAATGGTTCCGAGGTGTACATTTCCACCTTCCATAGTATGTTTGTGCCAATTTTCATAATTCTAGGTCCAGCAATCTGCCTTGTAGAGTCTCGAGACACAGAGAGATATACAAAAATGCAAAAACCTCATTCTCCTTAATTATTCATTTTCATTATACAAAACATGCGTTTGATTTCATTATAAAAATGACGCCACACATTTTACATCCAGAAGCATAGCTAAATTAAAATATATAAATAAAAAATTATACATTAGGAACCATGATCTTTGAGGTTACTGAATATATTTACTAAAATGCTTGTTATCTTAGAGGATCTGTTTAATACTTCACAGGAAAATTAATAAAACGAAAAAGTAAAATCCATTTGAATATCATCTTAGCTTTCAATAATAGAAGAAGAAACAAGATTATTAAATATTTTTATTAAAATTGAAAATGGTTTGAATTTCAATGCAACAAGGAAAAGTATTGTTGAAAATTATGTATAAAAATATATTCGCAAATTTATTGAAAATAAGGGAAAAAATTGGATTACAACTAACTAGAATCATTAAAAAGATAATTTCTTTTGTGGTAATATTTACTGAAGTTATGAAGGAAAAACGCCAATATTTTACTTAATCTTTAATTAATTAATATTTCAAAATGCCTCTCTGTGGTACATCTTCCCATTTTTCAGAGTACATCTGAGCGAAAATTGATAGATCTAGGTTTGACAGTCTGTCATGTAGAGCTCCAGCAAACACACACTTATACTTTATTACTAGTAGAGATCGTTAAGCCTTCAGGTTACCAAAAATTATATGTATTCATAATTAAATTATAGTTAGTTTATAGAACGGAATTAATGATATTAAAATGATGGCCTAACTAGCTAATATTAAAGAGCATATATTTTTTATGAAAAATATGAGGGTTTTATTTTTTGTTTCAATCTCTTATTCACATTCACTAACATGATTTCAAATGATTTAGTTTTTCTTTTGTATTTTCCTAAAAATTAAAGAGAAAACTATGTGCATTAAGAATTTCTATACCTTTAGAAACTCATAAAAAGCTCATATTAACTCCTAAAACTATATTTCATTAATATGTTAAATAATTCATAAAAGTTCTTTCAGAAATATTTAAGAGGTTCTGAAACATCAATCACTATTATGTCCAGAGAAACTTTCTCTTTTTTCGGTCTGCTCGCCAAACATACTTGCCAAGAGCCAGAAGTTCTAGCGAACCTACACTAACCCCTCTTGTGGGATGAGCTACAGAAGATTTATTGCGCCATAATGAGTTGTACGGAAACGTATCTGTACGCAAATGTCATACAATCGTGGAAAAAGACTCGATTTTCTTTATTATGTTACGAAACAAAACAAAAAAAATAAAACACGCCATATTTATGAAGGTGTTTTTAACACAAGTCTTTTAAATGTCATTTTTTTAATCTTTAAAGCATTTAAAAGTTAATGTTAAAAGATTAAAACATTATCTTTTAAATGTTTTTACCTTTAAACCATTAAAAAGACAAGGTTAAATGATTAAAACTTCACGTTTAAATTTTTTTTTTATCTCATAACATTAATTGGAACAACTTCTTTTGCCTTTCATGTTTAAGAAAAATTTGACGTTTTTTAAATTTTTTTTTATTATTTTGCCACTCGTATCTAAGGAAGCTATTTTTGATTTTAAGTTATTGCATTTGTCCCCACGCGCCTTGCTTCTCCGTAACAATCAATATGAATAAATCAATATAAATACCTCAGTACTAATCAATATATATATTAAGTTAAATATTTCAATTAATCAAAGCATGTGTTATATTTTAATTATATATATGTGATATTTTAATTTGTTAACTTCTTTAATTCTTAAAGCACTTTTAACGACACCTCATTTTAATTACTTCTACTTCTATCGTAATAAGCGCAATACAACTTTCTTCTCGAGTCACGTGCCTTTTCCGGGGAAATTCCCTTTTCTGGGTACTTAAACTTTGTGCGCATTCCTATCTGCCCTTTTTCACGCCAGCATGTAAGCGTACAACAACAACGCGCCGCTCAGGCGTAAGCTTTTGAATACTGGTCATGGAGATACGTAAAAACTGATATATATATATATACACACAAGTTATATTTGGATTTATATTATATATATATATAAGATCATTCTTTAATGAAGGTGAAGTGCATTTAACGAAAAAATAAATTTATTTTTAGCGTTATACCTATTGAATGAAAATATTGCACATATTCTAAATAATTTTATTTATTTGATTCTTCGAATATCCACTTGCAATATTAATTAAATTTTGATTACTCTTTAGAAATTATTGATAACATATGAAAATATTAGCTTTTGGCGGTTTTTAAAAATCGTTTGGTTGTTTGTAAGTCTTCGCGAAGCTATGGGATTCAAAAATTTGCTTGATACAATTGATATTCTCATTTTAATTAAAAATAAAATTCCAGACGATAAGATGATTGTGTGTAACATTTTATTTAAAAGTGCTTTTTTTACATTAAAAGTATTTTATATTTTTTTTGAAAAAGAAAATGCATTTATTTACGTGCTCGTTGCATTCGTCGAGTGCTAATCTCTATCTCTACTAATAATAAAGGAGAAAGTCTGTCTGTCTGCTGGCGATCTACAGAAGAGACCGTTGAGCCTAGAGCTACCAAATCACCCTTCAGACCACCATTTTGATGACGTCATTCCAGTATATTTAACAATTTATATTAGGCATTAAGTTATAGTGCATAGTATATATGAAAATAGAATAATAAAATTAAAGTAAAACTTATTCCAAAAACTATTTATAGCTCTTAAACTTTCTGAGTAATTTATAAGAATCTTTTCAAACGCATTATGTGGCATTTTTACACACTTTTGCAAACTTACTTGTTTCATGTTTGTAAAGTAAGAATTTTGTGATCAATTTTTGACTAACTTCCTAAAGTGCTAGAATTTGAAATTTCGCAAACTTGTCTGCAATCGTTCGCAAGGCACTATTTGAATATTTTCAGGACTTCATTTCCAGTTAATCGATTTATTTTATTAAATTTTCATTAAATAAGAATAACACCACCTGGTTGTGAATTTCAAAAATAATTGATTACAAGATTTCATAATATTTATAATAATGAATTATAAGGGATGTAACGAATATTCGGCCAACATTCGGTATTCGACCCGTTTTCCGAATATTCGATCTGATCGAATACTAAATGGATATTCAGCCGGATAAATTCAGTTTAGAAATTTTTTTAAAAAATGCTTATTTCTAATAATTTTAATTTATCCAGTGAATTTTCTTCCCAGTTTGTCTTTGACTCTAATTTCTGTAAAATAATCTCGAAATGAAGAGGGTTTTTCATTTATTATTATTCGTATTAAGGTATTTAAAATGTCACAAAAATACATCAAATTGCTAGCATTTTTTAAAAGATATACATATAATTAGAAATAATCTTTCAATTTTTCATTTACAATTTGAGAAATATTTGATTTACAATCCAAAGTGAAATGTTTTAAAACCAGCGGGAGTGGTCTCCCCTAAATTTTCTCGCATACTTCCCCAAAAAGGTGCTGTTTCCCCTCCCCCGCGTGGATAAAAAAATTCGAACCTACTGTAACCCAGAATCCAATGACTATCAGAAGGTTTTTCATTGTAGATTATAGAGATTGTAAAATATTCAGGTAAAGAATCAAATTCAAAGATATGCGTACCGATTAAAATGCATCTATCACACACTGCTAGGTTCCGCTCTTGCCGGCTCAAGGACAAAGTGACGGACAATCCTTTCGCGCGCTCAGAGATTGCTACCAGTACGCATGCACATGGAGAATTTTTAATTGAATATGCAATTTCAACGCCTTTTTTTAACCGATTGAAACGAAATTTGTGCACAGATCTATAATTAATTTTAAAACCGTCATACAAATTTTTATTCATCTAAGCCAAAGGGTTTAGGAGATATACCTTTTACAAGTATGCGATTATACAGACCGACAGACCATCAACCCTTCAACGGATTTGGTCCAAACTTTGATACGGACCTACATTCACGATGATAAAACTGTGTACCAAATTTTATCCATCTAGCTATTCAAGTTTTTGAGTTATAGTTTTCACATGACCGCAGACAGACAGACTTCCCTAGTCGGATTTTGTCCAAAATTTGATATAAACCTACAAATTATGTGTCTAGATCACATACCAAATTTCATCCCCGTAGCTTTAATAGTTTTCGAGTTATCGTGTTCACAGACAGACATAATACCAAAATTGTGTTTTTCGGACTCAGGGAGGTCTGAAATGTGGAGATTCGTCAAAATCTCGAGTTCGAATTTTTGGACGATTACAATACTTTCTCTTTGTATACTTCGCATATGAGCAAGTAAAAATAAGTATTCGGCTTGAAAATTGGCCGAACATTCGGCTATTCGGCGAAATCACTATTAATTAAATCCCTTTTATAAATTAAAAACTATAGAGTAAAAAGTAACTAAAATTTAAAAACTATACTTTTTATTGTGCCAATAAAAGTGTGCTTTTAAAAACTATTTTTATTAAATTCCTTTTTTTTTCTTTAGGAGCGGCCATCATAGGGTCTTTGCTGTTTCCCCCTGCTGCTCCTGCTCTGCTTCCAGCTTGGCTAGGGGGTGCAGCTGCATCTGCTTTATTGCCTTCTGTCTTTCTCGGAGCCGCTCCAGCTGTGTCGTCACTGGCTGTAGCAGGTGGTGTAGCAGCTGCAGGAGGCGCTGTTGGTAATGTCACAGCAAGCATTGCAGAGCTAGTGTTGACCGACAACAACTTAAAGGAAGCTAAACAAATCATCGCCGGAGATCGCAGACTGCTGGAAGAGTTGGAAGTGTTCGAATTTTTCGACAAGCTGGATGGTGCTATCGATGATCTTTTCGGTAAAAGTACTTCAAGTAAAATTTTGAATGACCTCGTCGATTTTCTTAAAACAGTTCCGCCGATTTTGGACGATATTCAACCTATTCAGAGAGCAGTGCACACTTGTTTGAGGCTCATACTTCCTGGAATCACGCAATTTCTACTCGTTGGAATTTCGCTGGCGTCTGTCATCTTGAGTATTTTCTTTGTCGTTTTCATGATCCGGCTTCGAGTATGCACCATCCTCAACCACCGGTTGGCTCTTGGTTTGGGCAGTGCTGTCGATGCTGATGTGGAGATCACCAGACTGATAGCTGCAGCAGGTCTGAAAGGTTCTAAACTTGGCGAGCTGAATCCCAGACAATTGAGGGGGAAAAGCGCAGTTGGCGCGATGGCTGGCGTGGCAGTCTTAGACATCGCAACCATCGTCATCAGTTCCATTGATTTGGCGGAAGGATCGCTGGGCGATGAGATATCAATGATATCTGAAGTAGCCAATAAGCTGGAAAGTCATCTTTTTTCGTACCAGCGTGTGAACGATGAACTCCAAAAATGTGTTGATCGAAGGTTAAAAAAGAATGATGTGACTGATTGGACAACAGTTGTCGCCAATCACGTCCCACTTTATGCTGGTCATAAAGACATCACAGCAGCATTCAACCAATACCTTCCTGATGAAGCCTGGGATTGTATTATATTGGAGAAATTACCGACCAATGGAAACCATTGGCTTGTAAAAGTGCCAACTAGTCGTGCGCAGATGCTTTTGCGTCAGACTTATATAAATATCAAAGGAGAACGTTGTTTAGTTATGAAATAAACATATATTTTTTTAAAAAACTCTTTTCTTAGTATGATTTGAAAAAATTATTTTTCATTGCGAAGAAAATGTTGTTAGTACTGGGGTGCTGATTGGACAGCAGGACTAACACCAACTGCACCTTCTGCATCAGTCTTATGAAAATATCAAAGGAGAACTGTGGTTGGTTATAAAATAAGCAGATATATTTTTTAAAACTCTTCTGTTCTTCTGAAGATACATGATTTGAAGAAAATTATTTTTTAGTGCGAAGGAAATGTTATCACCGACGTACTGATTAGGCAGCAGCTATCGTTAGTCTTTCCAACTAATGGTGGTCATACTAACACCAGCTGCACCTTTTGCATCAGTCTCATATAAATATCAAAGGACGGTGTGACGCAATAAAATTGTGTTTAAAGTAACGGAAACGCGGTTTAGATAACGCAGTTCCGCTTCGTGGGAAAATTTCACTGTTTAAAGTAAGCTATTCGTGGTTCCGCTCGGGAGCTGGTCCCTTTCCCTATTGGTTCGTTGAGTTCATGCTCATTATGTAATCTTCTTTCTCGTTCACACCGTTAATTTACTTTTCGGAGCTGGCCAATATTTCTGGCTTTCATGTCTATATTGGGTGTGATGTAAAAAAATGCGTGTTTAAAGTAAGCAATTGGTTCATGCTTCACCTGCTCATATGTTCCGTTGAGTTCTAGCTTATTACGTCACTTCTTCCTTCACAATAATACACTTTTTTTCCAGACTTTTTTGGAGTGTGTGTATCTAAACACAGAGAATGGGAAAGAATTTTGAAGTGAAACTTTTTACGATTGATTTCTCATTTAACAGTGGCGCTACCTCCTGTAACAACCTGTTGTGTGTCAAGTGATAACTTAGTTGGGTTTGTTTGGCATTTTATTTTAATGTTTCTTTTTCATGTTAGTATTCTTGTGTGTGTTCAGCTTTTTTTCTTAAATTTTGAGATAGTTTTAGTGACGGCTTGTCATCTCAGAAACAAGCAGTGCTTTAAAAAAACCTCTCAAGATAATACATTTAAAATAGAATTTTTAAAAGCAATTTCACTTCTAAGTAGCCTAAAATTTTTTATTGTAATTATCTGTGTTGTGTTCGGGTTGTAGTTGATCCAGCCAAGAAACAACGCCAAGTTTCGAATCCAGCATTTATTTTACACAGTTCGGATTTCGATGTCGTGCATAAATATAGAGTTGAATGCGGTTAAAGCTATTCTGATTAACATAAAAAGAATAGAATTGTACTTTAGAAAATTATTGACATATCTTATTTTTTCCGACGAGTTACTTCTAATAAAAGAAAATGAATCAGTTTTAAAACAGATTAGTTTCCGTCGGGGAAACGTGAAAGAGAAACCATAACCAAATAATAGCGAACGAAACCAGCGGGAGTGTTCTCTCCTAAACTTTCTCGTATACTACCCAAAAAGGAGCCGTTTCCCCTTCCCCGCGTGGCTAAAAAAATTCGAACCTATTGTTACCCAGAATCCAATGACTATCAGAAGGTTTTTCATTACAGTGATTGAAAAATATCTAAGCAAAAAATGAAATTCAAAGAGATGCGTAACGATTTTCTTCTCTTACCGGCTCAAGGACATACTGACGTAATTCGCTCCTCCGTAATGAAATTCCTCTCCGCTCTTATAGTACGCATGCGTGTGGAGATAAAGGATTATCTTCAAAAGTAAATTATACGGACCGACAGACAGTCAACCCTTTGACGGATTTGACCCAAAATTTTATACGGACCTACATTCATGACGATAAAACTGTGTATAAAATTTTATCTATCTGGCTTTTCAAGTTTTTGAGTTATGGCGTTCGCATGACCTCGAACATGCAGACAGACAAACTTCCCGCTGACGGATTTTGTCCAAAATTTGATAGAAACCTACAAATTATGTTTAAAGACCACATACCAAATTTCATCCCCGTAGCTCTAATAGTTTTCGAGTTATCGTGTTCACAGACACACACACAGACAGACATAATTCCAAAATTGTGTTTTTCGGACTCAGGGAGGTTGAAAACGTGGAGATTCGTCAGAATCTCGAGTTCGAATTTTTTCACGATTACAATACTTTCTCTTTGTATACTTCGTATACGAGAAAGTAAAAAGCTAAGAAAAGGAAATCAAAAGTGTGAAGGTCATCCTCGGGTAGGAGCAGCACACAGTTGACCTTGCTCAAGAACTGCATCGACTGCAGCTGCAGCTGCAGCCCGAGCCACCGCCAAACTCAACGAGAGGAAACTTGCGTTTTGTCTTCCAAAGCGTCGCTTAGCTTATGCGCATAGAATCTCTTAAAATTTCTTCATTCTTTTGCCGCAAATTGCATTTAATTTCGCCTTTTCGTTCTTTTTACTTTCTCGTATACGAAGTATACAAAGAGAAAGTATTGTAATCGTCAAAAAATTCGAACTCGAGATTTTGACGAATCTCCACGTTTTAGACCTTCCTGAGTCCGAAAAACACAATTTTGGAATTATGTCTGTCTGTCTGTGTGTCTGTCTGTCTGTCTGTCTGTGAACACGATAACTCGAAAACTATTAGAGCTACGGGGATGAAATTTTGTATGTGGTCTTTAAACATAATTTGTAGGTTTCTATCAAATTTTGGACAAAATCTGTCAACGGGAAGTCTGTCAATCTGTACGTCCGCGGTCATGCGAACGCTATAACTCAAAAACTTGAATAGCTAGAGGGATAAAATTTGGTACACAGTTTTATCGTCATGAATGTAGGTCCGTATAAAATTTTGGGCCAAATCCGTCGAAGGGTTGACTGTCTGTCGGTCTGTATAATCGCATACTTGTTCAGTTTTGAAACTAACTGCCTGCGCATGCCTACTGGTGACATGTGAAAAGAAGAAGGGACTCCGAAACTTGGCAGTTTGCCTAAAACCAATTGTGGCGCGATTTTGTAAGGAAGCAAACATTTAGGGAGTCTCGCCAGGTCCTGTTGCGCAAAAGAATGCGCAGGGGATTTGAATTTGTTTTGATCCTTCAAACCACGCGTGGTTCCAACTTTGGTTTACTTGCGACGGAAGTTTATTTGACGTCTTTTATTATTCTAGTTTTCTCTACATGTGTTAGGAGTATACGAGAAAGTTTAGGGGAGACCACTCCCGCTGGTTTGTTATTAATATTCAGAATAATAAAGATCTTTCTCGGACTTCTTGTATTTTATTTTTTAATGAATCCGAGTCACCACTAAACTGAACCGAAGGAAAATTGCCTTTTGTCTTCCAAAGCGTCGCTTAGCTTATGCGCATAGAATCTCTTAAAATTTCTTCATTCTTTTGCCGCAAACTGCATTTAATTTCACCTTTTCGGTTTTTTTTTTTTTTTTTTGCTAATAATGTTCAGAATAATCAAGATCTCTCTCGGACTTCTTGTATTTTAATTTTAATGAATGTTTAGAAATTTTCTTTTTCATGATATTCGTGTTGGCTTAAATTCCTTACGGTATTACTTTCAGCTCATCACGATTTTGTATTGAGCTCCAGAATTTTGATCAAATAAATTTATTCCACTTTTGAGTACACTAATTAAAACGTGTTTTCATAAACTTTTTTTGTTTGTATTATTTTCTACGTTTTACACTTTAATTTATAATTCATTATTATAAACATTACAGAATATTGTAAACGATTTCCCCCCACAAATTTACTATCAAATAGCGCCATTTCCCCCCTCAATTCAATATCAAATAGATTCAAAATTGAATTAAAATTAATCGATCAACTGACAATTAAGCGCTGAAAATATTAAAATAGTGTATTGAAATCAAGAACACAAAGCTGTATGAACTATCTGCAGTGTTTTGAAGAAGAGTTGGGATCATATCTTAGAATATATTTTTTCAGGAAAATAAAACATTTATTAATTATAAATTTATTTATGCCAAGCGTTGATAGCAAAAACTTGCTGTCAAATGATTGAAAATCGATTAAAATTTTTAAACTGCAAAAGAATAAATTTAAAGAAATTTTTTACAAACACACTTTTATTAGCGTATTCTTAATAATAGATTTTTTTATTTTAATTATTTTCTAATTTTAGCCTATCATTTATAGTTCAATATTATACATTTTATAAACTCTTGAAATTAATTTTTTATCTCAAACAATAGAATAAAAATTTAATATAGATAATTAATTAATTGATACTTAAGTTCTAAAATATTAAAATAGTGTAGTGTCGTCGGAAATACGCAAGTGTACAAACTTCCAAAACTCCAGCACATTAAGGAGAGATTGAAAAATCGATTCCAAAATTGTATTTTTGCGAACATGAAATAAATCAAGTTAAACAAAAGTACCTATATAAAAATGAATAAAAATAATAAAAGCTTATAAAAATAATTTTAAAAAAATTCTTGTCTAAACTCCATGATGAAACGTTTGTTATATTATGATCTGCTGATATATTTTTTTTCTACACTGCGTGCTTGAAATTTAGCTACAGTCACTACTCAAAGCCGCACTGGTACCTCGAACTAGACACTGAAATAGATCCAAACTTGATAGGAGGAATAATGACGACTTGGAAAGATGGAATAAGCAAAAAAAGCAAAATATCCTGTAGTTCCAAATTTTGTCAATAAGAGAAGATATAGTGCAGTGTAATTTGAGGAGTTACAAAGAGAAAACAATGAATAACTCATAAGAAAATGCAGCTCGATATCACGCTTTATCCAACTTAATCAATCACATCAACCGCTTTGAATGTAGACGCCATTCTCGTAGACCACACTTTTCTGGTTGGTTGATTTGTCTCTTGAATCATGATCGTGAAAAAACTAGGTCTGGGTTTGCTGCGCCAAACAGGACCACCTTTTGCACAAAGGTGGGCCTGTTTGGCGTATGGTGGTCCTGCCTGTTGGTTTCACAGACAATGAATAACGAACTCTAAAATATGGTACAGTTTCCCATTTTTTCAGCAAATTAACTTCTCATCAATCATCTTCAATGTGACTGCAATTCTCGTGAACTACACTTTTCTGATTGGTGGATTTGTCTCTTGAATCTTGATCGTGAAAAAACCAGGTCTGGGTATGCTGCGCCAAACAGGACCACCTTCTGCACAAAGTTCCTGTTTGGCGTATGGTGGTCCTGCCTGTTGGTTTCACAGACAATGAATTACGAACTCTAAAATATGGTGCAGTTTCCCATTTTTTCAGCAAATTAACTTCTCATCAATCATCTTCAATGTGACTGCAATTCTCGTCTACCACACTTTGGTGGTTGGAGAGTTGGCTGTTTGACTTTTTATGGCGGAAAACCCAACTCTGACTATTTTATGCCAAACAGGACCACACTTTGAATTAAGTACAGACAATGAATAAAAAAATTTAATTAAAATTTAGTATTCACAAAGATATCGGTATTACAAGAACTAAATTGCTAAGAGAAAAAAATGGTGAGTGTTCTTACACAAATTAATATTTTTTTAAAATTGAATCTTTGAAAGTAATATTGAATTAAATATCTTGAATACTTATGTATACTTAGAAATTCAATACATAATTTAAATTGCATTTCCATGTTAACTTATTTGAAGGAAAAAATAGTTATTATAGCCCGTTAGCATGATTGGTTTGACTCTGTAACCACAAATTTCTTGAAAATAAAAAATAAAAAATAATATTTTCTCCTTTACATATTTATGATCAGTTATATGTCTAATACTCATTTTTGAAATAAATTTAGTCGAAACGAAACATGTAGTGGTCTTGAAAGAATTAAATAATTCTACCTAGACCACATTAATATGGTGGTAAATTATAATCTTTTAGCAAAACTAAATCACCTAAACCAGAGGCTCCCAACTTGTGGTGCTCAACAGACCAGTTAGGGATACTCGAAAGTAATGTTCACAGTGAGAGAGAGATTAAATTTACAAGAGTTCACAAGACTTTATATATATATAGTTGAATATTTCAATTAATCAAAGCCAAAGTATGTATTATATTTTCAATATATACAAATATTAATCTAAAAATTAAAATCAAATTACCTTATCAATAACCATACAAATGAAATACAAAAGATAGTTTGTTTAAAGACTATTACACTATGAAAAAAAGACAACCTAGAATTGGAATTCCAACAATCAAATGCCTATCAGCCTTGGGAACTAATATGTATCGCATTAAATTTAGATTTTGTGGCGCCAACCCTCTGCGAAAGCCAATTGTTGGAAAAACGAAAAAATAGGGAATAAATCCCCAAAATTTTTCAAGATAAGAAAAGTAGAAAGTATATAACTTATAACATACCTATTCAATAATTATAAATATTGTTAGGACTTGAGCATTATCCTAAAGACAGTTCCGTATTTAAAGTGAAAACATTATTTCTAAATTAAGCCTTTAATACTATAGTAAAACACTATAAAAATGTTAACTATAAATTAAATTTAACCTTTTATAATATATATATATATATATATATATTAGAAATGTACATAAGAAATAAATAAGAGAATATGATGCAATTTTATTCTTAATCTAGTGGCGCCATCTACCTAAGAAGTATACCTACCTACCTATATATATATATATACATATATATAATTTTGTTTCCTCGAATTCGTGTTAAAAATAATAATTATGTTAGCCCGAAAGCCTACTGGGTAGCAGAGAATGCCGAGAACTCGTTGTTAAAATAATAAGCAATACCATTCACAAAAACAGAAATTGTGAAAAGAATATATTCGTTTGATGCGTACAATAATTCCAAATGTCGCAGTAAGTTGGGCGCAGCAGCTTAGAATATAAGATTACTGTCTGTCCGCCACGTTGTCTCGTTGACGGCGGTCGCTATAGATACAGGTTATCGTGGGAGGAATCCATTTCGAGTAAGTGGAAGTTTAAGAATGATGTACCCTTTTTACCGGGCATAGTTTTCGTGGCGGACAGACAGTATATCTGCATTCAGTTTTGAACCAAATCTTCTAATACTTAACTCCATAAAGCAAGCACTGAAATTGTCTTCAATTTGAATAGTTGATTATCACGATGAATAACTGTTAGCATGATTTAATACGAAATTATTTCAATGCTGTTTTCATTTGTTTAGGTTTTGGACTAGTGGTATTATAAAATCAAATATACATCTTACAAATTTTATTAAGTAGATTCGAATTTTTTAACTAAGCTAACTAAGACTTTATATTATTTGTAAAAGCCTTAGACCTTAATATTTTCAATAGGTGGGTGGCCAAATGTTAAATACAATTTTAAGATGCGAAAAATGTGGACTTAACATGGATATGGTTCGCAATCACTTGCGGAGAATCTTGGGACATACAGTTGTCGGAACTCACATTTTACAGTGAATATTTATTTAGTCACGATGGCATTTAGGGAGGTGACCAGAAAGTGACGAAGACGAACAGGGATTTTGGGCCATCCCGTTTCATAAAAATCTGATAATGATTTCAAACTTTCATCAATGGTTTTGTTTGATGTGACTAACGTTTACATGCATTTTCGTAAAAATAGCACGCAAGATTTAGCTAAAGGAAGATGCAAGGGTTTCTTTAAAAAATCGCAAATTTTCCCGCATGTTGTTTGGTTATAACATGAGAGTTTTCAAGTAAATTGTACAACGTTTTACAGGATACTTGATATACAACGTTTTACAGGATACTTGATATACAACGTTTTACAGGATACTTGATATACAACGTTTTACAGGATACTTGACAATATGTAAAAGAAGCAACGTATTAAAATTTGAATTAAATACTTCGAATATGCGAAACGTAGCTTAATTGTTGTTTCAGAGCCAGATATATAGGGCCACTTATATAAAAGTTCCAGTTCAATACCAATAATATTCAGAAAGATATCGGCATTGCAGCGAGGTGAATTTCGGTACTCTCTAAGAGAAGCTAAATGATAAGGGTTCATGCACAAACTGAAATTTATTAAACTTGAATCCTAGAATAGTTATCATCGAAATGCAATTTAAATTATATATTTAATTCATCTGACCGTGGATAATTATTTATTATCCACGGTCAGATGACGAGGACGACACCTGAGCTGGCACCCCCTCTCCAAACTTCCGCATCGCACAAACGGAAGGACGTTTGGCCACTACGTATGATTTAGCGTGCAACAAGCCACACACACGGCGGATCTTCAGTGGAATCGGGTTTCGAACCTGGAACCCACCGGCCGATACCTTACCACTAGGCCACCGCGGCCCGAAGGAAAATAAATCTATAGAATGACCAGAGTGCTGTTCTTGTTATAATCAAGCCTTTTTCTTCTAGCAATCACTATTAAATACTATCTAGAGCGGTTTGTAGAAAATTTCCCTATATCCTCTGTGAACAGTCGGAAAATTTGTTGTTCATAAATGATTTTATTGTTGATCAAGAAGACATTGAAGCCGCTTTCAAAACAAGCTTGAAAACTCACAAGATCTTTAAAGACGCGAGTATGCATTTAAGAAAATGGAGAACCAATTAAGTTGAGCTAAACGAACAATGCAGAGATGCATGATTGTATATAGATGATTCAAAATACTCGGTAATGATAACTTAGCACTGATTCCTTTAATTTTTTAGGCATAACATGGGATATTCTATTTTGTCACTCAAAACTTAAGAATACCTTTCTAAAAGAACAGACATCAAAAGATTATTTTTTACAAGTTTCTGGTCTTATTTTTTCATCCAATAGGATTCTTAGTACTCTTTACTATAAAAGTAAAATGCTAAAGATTATTTTTTACAAGTTCCTGGTCTTATTTTTTCACCCAATAGCATTCTTAGGACCCGTTACTATAAAAGTAAAATGCTTGATTCAAGACATATGGTGATAAGGACTAGATTGTGATGATTATCTCCCAGAGCAATTGACCACCATTATAAATAAATGGTGTGATGAGATAAAAGATTTACATCTCATTAATTTACCTCGTTATTATTGACGAGCGAAGCGAGGTCTACGTTTTAACTCCATCACTTTGCATTTGTCTGTCTGTATGCTTGTTACGCGATTACGACCAAATGCGTTGTTCGATTTCCTTTAAATTTGGCAGAAATATTTCTTGAAGCAATAGAAAACGGTGCATTGTTTTATTTCTATTTATTTTAATTCGGTAATAAAATAAGTATTTTAATTATACATAATTATTATATTAATTGGTAATTAAAGAGTGAGTGGAAACCAAAAATTAAAATAATGACATCAGAGTTGTAAATAAACACAGTTCGTTTATGGCTATGTATCGCTGTGTATCGTTATCCGCTTTTCGCTAAATAAATGTTACCTATTTTTATAATCTTCTAAATTTATATTTAAACTCATCTATCATCTAAACCATTTCTTTTTTACCTTATGTGGCGGAGTAAGCAATTTAAAAAACTTTAAAAAATCTCTTGTAATTGTTAAGCCTAATCGAATTATCAGACGCTTCTCGCCAAGAAATGCGATCTCGCTAAGATCATTTCGCCTGCCTTATAAATCGTCTGATCTTCATAGCAACAACAACTTTTCGCTTATATATAATTCTTTGCCAAATAGTAATATTTATCGCCAAGTTATTTTGAGTTCCATCTTCTTAGTTCGAACGAAATGATTTAAGCGAGCCAAAGCTGTTTGGTCTCTCCTATCCCCCTTAAAATGTATAGTAGCACCTGGGCCTTCAGTACGATACCATGAATGAGCTGGTGGATGCATACAAGAAATGTTAACAAAGGCCTTTCTTCTTAAGTATAACTCAAGGTAGGTCAAGGGTTCTACATAGGTCTGAGGCATGGTAGTACCTTCTTTAGCAAGACTATCAGCAATATCGTTATATTTTAAATTTACACGTGATGGTATCCATTGTAGATGAAGAACACAAGAATTGCACAGGGTCTTGAGTTTGTTAAAGATATCCGTTCCCCTCCGGTCACTAACATCTCTCCAATTATCAAGATATTGGACAACACTTCGGCTGTCCGAGAGAATCCATATCTCACCGAATAATTGATGTCCCAGAACAAAGTCTAAAGCCATATCAATGGCGATCATTTAGGAGCGGAAAACTGAGCAGTAGTCGGCATTTCTTCATTTAAGAGAATCTTCCCCCCGACCATGCTTAACAAAAACCCCACTACCTGTATGTCCAATTTCATTCTTTGCTGCCATCAGTGTAAATCAGAGTAGCTTCAATGGGTATATTGTTGATCACTTCGAGAGCAGCCTGTCTTAAGTATTTCGGATGCTGGGAGGATTTATTAATGTGAGTCAATAACTCTGTATGGAAGAACACACCAGGTGAAGAGTCTAAAGGAGACGCAATAGGTTTTAAAGAATTAAACTCAACAAGAGAATGAATTTTCAAAGCATCACCAAGGGGACTTGCACTTTTTTGCATCGAAATCGATTTCATGAGATCCGTCCACTTCAGTGACCCTTGTAAGGTCTTAGCCCAATGTTACCGGGGTCTGATCAGAAATCCACGGAATTACAGCACATCAAAATTTAATAAAACTTTTTGATTAATGGCCTATTTACAGGTCACAAATACAAATGATTTGTACCTTCAAGAATAAAGAATAAATCCCGGATTTGTATCGCAAGAGTCAATACTGAACGTGACTGGACTTAGTCGCAGTTACTAAGGTGAATTTACTCGTGAAGCAAACGATAATAAGTTCAGGAACTGTGCGAGTTCAGCACATCGTAACAACTCAGGGCGAGTTTCGTAGATCTCGAGGATCGGTAGATGAAATTGAGGTTATCGGAACGCTCATTCAATTGCAGTAATCCACCACAGGGATTATTATAGTCAGGCTCTGACTAAAGGTTTACTCAGGATGAGTAAGAGATACCGTGGGCGGTATTTGACAGCGAGGTTATGCAAACGTCCGCTAAATTCCATCGATCCACCAAATGGATGCTATTATTCAATTCCACAGCTCACCAAAGGAGCTAGCCTAGCCAAGGATTTGGCTAAAATCACGGGTCAATAAACGCCCGTTTCATCAAAGTTCAGATTCCGCAAACCAACACCACGGTGTAGCACCCCGTGTGTTTACTTCTCAGCTATCGTCTCCCTTCTCCGATCGTCTTCCCTTTTTAAACACCTACCCTCAGAGCCCAGAGGAGTGGCCGAAGAATTAATTCTCAGTGATTTGTCAGCGAGCTGGACAAATCATCCAACCGCAGTCGTGCGCCTTTCCTCCAGGCTAACATTGGACGAGGTGAATTCGTAACTGCCCGTCTTTTGTCTGCTCTACTTGTGGGGTCTATTCAAATGATAACGCGCTCGTCCTCCTCTGAACCCCTCTGGATTTGCGCAAGACGGGGCCGTTTTTACGACTGGTTTTATGACTCTTACGCTTTCCTCTCAGATGCCCTAGGGTTTTCTTGTGTGGTGCGTTGTCGTGGGAACTACGGAAGGGGAGACCTCAAACCCTTCATGTCTATTCAAAGAAATAAGCGCGAAAAGAAGTTCTATTAGGCATATCGGACGATTTCAAGAAATTCGATGAAGTATTTTGTAGGTGTTAATGCTGCGTTATTTCATATGTAGTTTTGAATTAAAAGTGGAATGTTTTTCAAAGATTATAAAGATTGTTAAATTATTATATGTTTCAAAGATAAACTATTTTGTATAAGATTGAAAATTATATATTAACTTTTTTGAGAGGGGGGTGTAGAATATGCTTTGATCTAGGGCAGTTGTTCCCAACCTTTATTCCCTCGCGTAACCCTTGATTAACCTTTATATTTTTGCGTACCTCCTACTGTTACAGCCCCCCCTCCCAACAACCATCCGTCTAAGCAAAAAAGTTTTTATCGTTAATGTTAAGGGCTTGGGTTAGCTTAAAAAGAATAAAAATTATTTCATAGTCTGCACGGCATCTAGGTGTCAGTGTTCAAAGCTATTCCCCATTCTTAGGGTTGCCATACGTCCCGTATATACGGGACTGTCCCCGTATTTCATTGCTCAGTCCCTTATTACTATATATCGCGTTTTCCAAAAATTCAATGTTCGACTGAATGATTCTCAACCAAGTTCATTTCATAGAACCTATTACTTCATATTTACAAGTAAGAAACATCGATATTGGCAACATTGAGATTCTATTCAACCAGTTTTTACATCTAAAAGATTATCTATGTAAGAAAAAAATCATATCAACCAAAACTGCGAACTGTGAAATTGAGTATGGAAGAGAAATGATGAAGTGTTTTGCAGATACAAAGTATATTGATCAGAAGTCATGTCTAATAATGCTATGCAGTGGTGTAGTCGAAAAATAAGCAGTGCCGGAACGCTCTAATCAGGGTGACAATAATCGCCCTGTTTTAAGGACATTTTCACAATTTTTTAGCTATTTATGTCTTTTTTTTAAAGGCAGTGCAGGAACGGCGTTCCGATGCGTTGCGAATATGCATTTGTCATTCCAGCCCACAATGCAAATGTGGAGAGAATATTTTCCCTCATGTCAACTCGATGGTCGGGCGAACGAAGTAGGTTGTCAGTGGAGACAATTAAAGCAATTTTGATTTGTCATAATAATCTTAAAATGACCTGATAAAATTTAAAAATTTTAAACTTATGGGAGAGAAGAAAATGATATAATTAAGAAGGTAAAGTCTACTTTAAAATATGACCGGGCATCTTTTTTATTATTCTAACTGTTCATTTTATTAGATTGTTTAAAGTTTACTGATTTTTTATCAGAGTAAAATAAACCATTATCTAACCACTTTTTCATATTTTATTTATTTATCATTTAAACATCCCGTATGGCAATTATGGCAACCCTACCCATTCACCCATAAAATTTATCTTTGAATCATATATCTATGCTTATAAAAGGCGATGTGTGTGTGTCTGCGATGTCCATATGAATCTAACGCACTTACAGCCATGAAATTTGACACACAGGTAGTCGTAATGGGGACTGAATGCACTTCGAAGCCGGAATTTTAAAATTTGATCCAGAAAATTTTTTATTTAATATTTTGTGTTGTTTTGGGTGATTTTTCGCACTCATTTCTCAATAGCATGGCTTCGAATAATTGTAAAAGCAATTACACCATCGGAAAGAACAAACGATTTCCGTTCTAATGAAGTTTATTTCGTACGTCTAACGTAATTTACTAAATTTTGAGAAATTTTTGAAAAATAGTCACTTTTATGGTAATTTTTAATAAAGATTTCTTCAAATTATCGCATCTGACGTTCTAACATCTCTGTAATTTTCATTTTTTTCAGCTTATAACTGGAACGTTTCCGTCGGATTTAAAACAAGAACAGTTAAAATATCTTTTTCTTTATTTTTTAAATTAATTTTTCCCTGATCAGTTCAAACAGTTTTTTGCTAGCAAGATTTAACAGCGAGAGTTTCTCAGGACGAGTGACCTTCCTCGCGGGAGGTGACGTCATATGCTTTCATTCCCAGCATGCATTTCTACAATCCGATGTGTATCTTTTCTTTTGATTTTGTTTTCAAAAATTTTCGTGTCATTGTGGGTATTCTTTTTCCCATTTTGTTGAAGTCCTGATTCCACGGGTAACGCCGTGCGCGTACTGCTAGTTTGTTATAAAACAAAATTAAGAAAGATGATAGATCTATATTTCAGACTTCACAAAAAGAAAAGCATTAGAAAAAAAAATGACGGGAGGCTATCATTTTCAAACAGCCGCTGTGTTAAAGGCGTAGGACTACTTTACTCGCGTGACTCTTTTCCGATTTTCAATTTTTTATGTAACTTCTGTTGTTACCCTTTATCTCTGAAATGAGACATTAGTTATGTTTTTAATATATGTATTTACCGAGATATAGAGGATCTCCCATACGAAGTTTTGTGGCGTTTTGGCGTGTGAATCAATTTCCTTCCCGAGACCCCAATGGGAGGAACGTAGTCCTACGTTAAAAATCAATAAGAAGAATTTTTAAAAACCCTCTTTTATGAGATTACTAATAAACGGAATTTTTTAATTTTAATTATCTTCTTCTTTTTAGTATTTAATTTATTCATTTTTATAAAACTTCAAGAACCTTGAAGCATTTTCCCCCCAAATTTACTACCATGTGGCTCCTCTGGAATAGGAACAAATTCTAATTGAACTAATCTATTAACTGATAATTTAATTCTGAAATTATTGAAATAAATTATTGCCATTAAGAATACACTCTAACATATCAGGAAGTGAGTGAAAAGTCCATTGTAGAAAGCCATCGTTACAAACATGAAAGAAATGAAGTTAAATAAGTGTTGAAAAAAGGGAACACTCTCTTTATAAATCGTTGCAAACATGAAAGAAATGAAGTTAAATAAGTGTTGAAAAGAGGGAACACCTCTCATAAACTGCTGCAACATGAAAGAATGACAGCTAGCAAGTGTTGAAAAAGGACACACTCTCTTTATAATCAACTGCAAACATGAAAAAGAATGAACAAGTAAATAAGTGCTTAGAAGAGGGGAATTAATTTCATCTAAACAAGTCATAAAATACGTGAAAGAAATGAAGTTAAATAAGTGTTGAAAAGAGGGAACACTCTATATAAATCGT
Source organism: Araneus ventricosus (assembly GCA_013235015.1). Taxonomy (NCBI): domain Eukaryota; kingdom Metazoa; phylum Arthropoda; class Arachnida; order Araneae; family Araneidae; genus Araneus; species Araneus ventricosus. Next base: position 172,597 of record BGPR01001729.1, read on the forward strand.
TACAAACATGAAAGAAATGAAGTTAAATAAGTGTTGAAAAGAGGGAACACTCTCTATATAAATCGTTACAAATATAAAAGAAATGAAGTTAAATAAGTGTTAAAAAGAGGGAACACTCTCCATATGAAAAAACCCAGTACTAAAACTAAATAATTCTCATGCATAAATATCATATTATAAAAATAAATAATAAATTCATAATATAAAATATCACCTCTTTCATGCTTAAAATATCAACTAAATATCTTTCATGTATAGCGTATTAAAAAACCCGAAATTCCTGCCGTAATCGGACCGCATTCACTGTCCTACAGCGCTCACTATACTTCCGTTCAACATCGACTTTTTATTTATTTTCAGACAGCTCCTCTGCACGTGAACGGTAATTCTCCGGAAGCTTTCAGCAGACACGCGCCAAATCAGTTTGGCGAAGTTTGGTTTCATTGTGAGGAATCATTGCCAAATATTGCACACTCTGTGAAATTCAATGCGAGGAATGACACTGGACGACTACTGGTGAACGAGATAAAGAGCAAGCTTTCTAATTTCGGATTTTAAGATCGAAGTAGAAGTTTCTCTAAGTAAACTTTGGAATCCGGACTAAAATAATTAATAGAAAAATATTTTCCGTAATAGAAAAATATATACCGTATGGATTTTTTCCCCCACTGAAACTGCTGTTTGAAAATTGGCATGTAACATATTCTTTTGGAAGCGAGAATGAGGTATATTCTAGTATTCTGTGATGATTACAAATTAAAAACCACTGAACACATACGGTGATTCCAAAAAATATCCACACATTTTTTAAAAAGTGTGAATATTTATGCAAATTTTGAAATCTGTATAAAAAGCTCTGAAGGTGAAAATGAATTCCAAACAGAATGTTTTTCATATAATCTTCATTTGATTTTGAATAAACCATGAAAACGTTTGCTTTTGAAATACTGTTTCATTTTTGTTTTAAAATATAGATGCAAATACGCAGGAAAGAGCCACAAAAGTGTTCAGACACCAAAATATTTTCGATAAATTCATCGATAAAATTACCATCTGCTAACACTTTTTACATTAACATTATAGTGACGTTTAAAATATTGTTTGACCTTTACATTTATTTGATAGTTTTGCAGAAATATTTTATTTATACTCTACAAACGGCTAATATCAATAATGCTGATCGGTGAAAGAGTATAATGTGAATCTTCCGAAATATCCCTTCCAAAATAATGTGCTTGGCTAATCTGTCTTCGATTTACGACTGAAGTCGATTATTTCGTTCTGGAGATCCAAAAAGTACAAAAGTACATTCTTTATTAATTTCATTTATAGGTTATAACAATAATTTATAACCTTATTTTTTTATTTTTGTGTGCACAGTTCTTGACATACAATCGTTTTAGTACTCATAATATTATCAGATTTTTATTCTAAAAATTCAGAAAGGGTGTTCGTATTGATTGCAAATTTATCAAATTTGTCCAAAAGTAATTTTTCTTATATTAAATGTAGCTGTATTTACTCAACATTCTCATGCAAAAATATATCATACTTGGATACAGAGCCTTCTTAACAAATTTGACGCCCTAGGCTAGAGTAATTTGACTCCCTTGGCTAGAATAATTTGACTCCCTAGGCTAGAGTAATTTGACTCACTTAGCTAGAGTAATTTGACGCTCTAGGCTAGAGTAATTTGACGCTCTAGGCTAGAGTAATTTGACTCCCTAGGCAAGAGTAATTTGAGGCCCTATCGGAATCGTAAATAAGAATTTGTCCGCCTGTGACCCTACTAAAATCTCTGCAAAGTAAAATAATTAAGGAACAAAAACAAGTAGCCTATTCTCTAACCTATTCCGTCAAAAAATTCGAACTCGAGATTTTAAGGAATCTCCACGTTTTAGACCTCCCTGAGTCCGAAAAACACAATTTTGGAATTATGTCTGTCTGTGAACACGATAACTCGAAAACTATTAGAGCTATGGGGATGAAATTTGGTTTGTGATCACGACACATAATTTGTAGGTTTCTATCAAATTTTGGTCAAAATCCGTCAACGGTAAGTTCGTCTGTTTGTCCGTGTTCAAGTGAACTCTATAACTCAAAAACTTAAATAGCTAGATGGGTAAAATTTGGTACACAGTTTTTTCATCAGAAATGTAGGTCCTTATAAAGGTTTGGGCCAAATCCGTCAAAGGGTTGACTGTCTGTCGGTCTGTATATTCGCATACTTTTGAACACCATAACTTCTTAACAATATTACTTAGATAAATGAAATTTCGTATGTAGTCTTGAAACCCCAATTGTAGATTTGTCTCCAATTTTCCTTTAAATCGGTTTAAAAAAAGACGTTGAAATTGCGTATTCGTTTTTTTCCCTCATTTTACGACGCAAAAAACGGCGCGAACGCTGGAGCGAGTGCTTTCCCCACCTTAGGGAATACCAAGCGTTTTCAGGAGAGCGGTGTATTCCCCCCCCACACACACACACACCGGTGTTATTTGTATCCGAGAAAGTTTTCGGGAACTGGTTTTAGATTGAATTGTGTTTTACTGATGGATTATAAGGTAAAATTTGTTTCAAAATTGTGTTATAACAACATAGCGAGGTAGCTCGTCTAATACAGCTGCAGATCTTAGGACTTCAGACAGTTATTCCAAAAATATGTATTCCCATTTTCTATAGCATTTACCGACATCTCTATGGTTGAAATTCGATGATGCAACTCAAATACAGATCAGATTTAATCGAACGTTAGGAACCATATTTCCTAAGTGACGATCTTTCAGTGGAGCCCCCAATCCCACATTGTTTAATATATTGGCTTTAAGCCTCGTATAACGAAATTTATAATGATATCTAAGCTAAAACAAGCAATCTCAACAAATAATTGACAACCAAGGACAATTAAGTTTTTGACTGTCTGTCCCGAATTATCCTGTTCTCCCCCACCCTCAAAAATGTAATCTCCTCGGTTTGGAGTTTAGAAGAATAATTCGGTTAGAATCATTCTATGCTTTAATGTCAATATTACCGGATAAGTTTGAAATCCGGCATTAATAAATGGAATCGCATATTCGATTTTATGTATTAGGAATTAATTATGTGCAATTCAAAAAAAATTATTTCCTTTCTTGAAACTACAAGTAGTTTCATATTTTATTTTGTTTTCTTTAGTAGGAAAGGCATAAACTATGTTCTGAATAACTTTAATTTTCTTTTGCGTATTTTGAATAAAAGATTTTTAACGGCACTTTTCTATTATTTGTTCTGGATAACATTTGCATTTCTGTAGAATGCACGTCTTTTAAATAAAAGCCTTATCATAACCTTCTTTTCATACTTTGCCTAAATATTCTACCTATCACCTTCATTCTATAGAAGGCTTAGGTATTACATACAGTGCGTAGGGACAGTTTATAATATATTCAAATAATTCTCATATTTCATACTTCGATTTTAGGAATTCTATAAAATGTCGGCGTTTCATACATTATCGGTAACATCAACATTTCCATCTCAAAAATAGCTTTCCATGTTAATACAGTGAAAAACGTTTAACACGAAACTGAGGGGACCGAATTTTTTATTTTTATTTTTTATTTTTTTTGTATTAAAAGAAATTTCGTGTTAAACAATACATGTTCAGAAAACCTGACCAAAATTTTCAATGTCGTCAAATTTCATTAATTCAGTTTCCTATGAAAATTTACACTTGTAGGTACATAACGCTGAAAGTCTATGCATATATATTGTCCAACACATCATATTAGATAAACTGTTTACACTTCAAATAATCAAATTTAATAAATAAAATAATTTTTGGGGGTTTTTTTTGCTGTTATTGTTTAAATTTTAAGTTAAGATTCTTTTTTAATTTTATTCTAATTTTTCTAGTTGATTCTTTTTTAAGCTCAAATAATTATACATATTTTTAAAAACACGTAAAAAAATTATTGTTTTTTTTTGGAAAAAATATATTTTTTTAGCCATTTTTGACCTTCGTTTTTCGTCAACTACATTAGACAGCTCCGTCTTCATTTTAAGTAAAAGCGGATTGTTTTCGTCCCGATTTCTCTGCCACTGTACATGTAAAAAAGTAAAATTATTTAAAATAAAAAAAACCCCACGAAATTCACTGATTTTGTCACAAAATTCACCTCTTTCGACACGCAATTCATCGACATGGGAAACACCCATCACCGAATTCTAAAGGAACACTAACGAAACAAACCCGAATTCTAACGAGAAAAAACCCATAAGCCCAAAAAATTGGATGACGATGCGACTGGGAAGAAAGCAGGTACGATTTTTGTTTGTCCAGAAGCGACATTTCGTGTTAAAAAACGAAAGGAAAAAAAAATGTATAAAAATTACATAGTATTTTGTAGTGACTGTAGTATTATTCCGTGTTAACCGACTTTTCATATTCACCGTTTTCGTGTTAAACGTTTTTCACTGCATATCATCGTTGAAATATTTTTATTAAAAAATATTTTTTACGATCAGTTAAAATTCTTATATGGAAGACACCCGACAACTTGTTTACGCAGTAGTAGCGCAGGTGGTGGGTTGCAAGAATTTTCTATGAAACGCGCCAAATGGATTATGATGCCAATGTCTTTGCTTGAGGAGACGTATACTTTTAGACACAGGCTGCACGCTGAGTGTTTATACTGCTTGTTCCGCGTATCTCATCAGATATGGATAATTTCCAAAGGAAAACTTCCGGTTTATTAAAAAATGACGAAATATTATCCTTTCTCGAAACTTGCGAACTTACTTGGTTGGAAAAAAAACTTGTCTTAGGCTTACATCCTATAGTAAAGGAGGTGACTAAAAACTTTTGGGTAAAACATTGCAATACAGACACACCGCCAGACGAGGAGGTTACTGCTAATCAATTATTGAGTTATGCAGGGAAAATTGATTCCATAATTGAAATGTTGGAACCTTGTGAAAAGTTTTTGAAAAATTATGCACCGTGGGCTAAACAACGGAAAGAAACTATTGGAGCGCTGCGAAACGTGGAAAAACCTTTAAAAGACTTAGTAATGAAATGCCGTCCAGTTTTAAAGCCAACAGGTGAGTTGATAAATATAAATATTTTGTTCAACACTTAATAGCTAAGAAGTAAGTAATAGTTTTTAATTTTAGAATCAAAAGAATTTATACAGTAAGTGATATATTAAAGAACATAATAGTTTAAAATATTGTACCTTATCATTGGTTTATTATAAATATTGGGTTTTTTTCAAACAGATTTGTTATGAATACACCTATGTTATAACGCACTCATCAGTTTGTTAAAACAAGCATTGTGGCTTATGCGAGTCATTTGGACACCATTACACCATTTTTATTTGTATATCAAATCAAATTTTCAATAAAATTTAAGGGGAGCTAAGTAAATATGCAAATAAATAGAAAGAAAACTGAAATTTCCTAATATAATTGCAGTTTTCATTAAATGGTGGGTGGAAGATCTGTGAGAATTGATGAAATTTTTCCGGAGACTCAAAAAATGAATACAGAAGTGAATAATTTCTTATGTAACTTTTATTGATATGTAATAATAATTATATAATATTTACGAACATTCTTGAATTTTCATCAGTCATGTTTGTATTTATTTTGTTTCTGTTGGCATGGGATTAGCTCTTTGAAGTTTGCTGCTATACTATTCTTTGTACTACCATTCTGTTTATGCTCATTTGCTCTCTGTACTTTTTTTGTACCGCCATCCTTTTGATTTCGTTTGCTCGATGGTATATCTTTTTGTACCAACCTAACCTTAGAAGTACGTGGTGTTATAGAGTCTGTTAATATTTGAAAAATTTGCTAATTTTTCTTATTATAGTCATGTTTAATTTGTCGGTGTTACTGCCAATGAGCAATATTCTGCAGTATTATGACGACATCATTTTTGATTTCCACTAATAACTATTCTTACGAATTTTAAAAAAAATGAAAGATTTTATAGATATCTCCGATTTATTTAGTTTATATAAATTGATATGTCGGTGTAGAAGTTTTTTTAAATATATTCCAGCATTGTTTAAGTTTCAATTATTGTTAAGTTTTAATGCAAAAGGTTTAATTATTTATGAATGTAATTCATATTAATTGGTTTATTGCAAGCGATTTATATATTTCATCAGAATCGTTTAATTGTTTTAATTTTCAACCGTACTGGGAAATGAAAATGGGAAATTGAGTAAATATTGAATAGTTTACGAGGTTTGTTTTTTTCCATTTGTTGTAATAAAAGCCAATCGGAAAGTTAAAACAAAGTTAGCAAAACGTTACAAAGTTGACAATAACGTTTTTGGATTTGTAAATGTTGCCCATTATAGTTTTATTTTGGTGCAAATATCTAAATTACTTTACTGATATTTACTTAAAAACTACATAAATATTTGGAGTTAAAGATTAATTTACTGACGTCAGTTTTCTCTTTGAAACCTAAGAAAGTAGGTGAACTTATTTGTGCTTGTGTTTTCACTCTTGTGAATTAGCCAAAATTAATAAAAAAGCATATTTTTTACATAAATTTTATAAAATCATTAAATATTTATTAAAAGAATTTAAAGGCATTGCTTATCTTCTGTACTTTCATTAGCTTCTTCATTTTTAAGCGATAAAATGCAAAAATTCTTAATGAATAATTCTCTTTTGAATTCTATTTTTCTTCTTATTATTAATTTATTACATTTATCTAATAGAATACTTACTTATGCTCTTCTGCATTAAAGCAATGAAATATAGTTCGTAAAAAGATTCTGGCTTTTAGGTGGCATTTTATTAAGCAGTTTAAATGAAAATAATATTTCTTAATTTGTATTAATTCCGAAAAAATTATTCTTAATAACATAACTCATAAATTCTTAACAAATAACACAACATTCAGAATTAGTTAATACTCATTTTTTTCAGATGCTTACTAGTGTAAAAAATAACGTACCAGCAGATTTAACTAAATTAAAACTTAAGTTGGAAAAATTATCCTTACTGACATGACTATTTTATTGTCATTTTGATGACTTAGCAGACCTGTGGGTTCATATTTTTAATTAGCACGTTGGTTTCCGTGGCATCATGAATGTTACAGAGATGGGGAAAAAAAGCCCACAATGACAGAAAATAAAGTTTTAAAAACGGAATCTAAACAAAAAAAAATATTTATTTTGCCCGCGTATTTTTCTTCGTGACGATGACATTAACTGAAGATAAGTGAAAAATTATCACTGATTTATAATTGGTATAACCGTTATACCAATTTTTATTTATCTAAGCCAAAGGGTTTAGGCGATATAATTTTTACAAGTATGCGATTATACAGTTCGACAGACAGTCAACCCTTTGAAGGATTTGGCCCAAACTTTTAAACGGACCTACATTCCTGAAGATGAACCAAATTGTATCTATCTAGCTATTCAAGTTTTTGGGTTATAGTGTTCACATAAACGCGGACAGACAGACAGACAGACTTCCCGCTGATGGATTTTGTCCAAAATTTGATAGAAACCTACAAATTATGTGTAAAGACCACATACGAAATATCGTGAATTCCACGAATAAAATTGCTACCGTTGGAAGCCGTAGAACTCAATTATCGTCGGCGCAAGCTTCGCTCTTGTTTCGCCATGCTGCCATCTGTGGGGGAACAAGTGTAACTTACTTTTTGAACGCCTGTTGTAACATCAACTTGAGAGCCAATTTTAAATGAAGAAATAATCTTATTTGTCAAGCAGAATAAATTAGTGGTTGTTGAGCGTTTTGGAATGAACCCGTGTTGAGATGAAGAAATTAGGTTTTTAACTTGGTGGAAAAGCCTTTTATGACTTATAATTTCGAAAATCTTAGACAAATGACTTAAAATAGCAATGAGTCGATAATTTTTACAATCCTGTGCATCACCTTTTTTAAAAACAGGAATAATTTTTTTTCCTTCCAGGCATGATGAAATACATTAGTTCTCAACGAGAGGTTAAACAAAAAAAAAAAAAGAAGGGGATAAATGAAAAATTCTGCGCATCCCTTTAATAGTAAAAGAAGAAATGTTATCCACACTAACAGTTAGGGAAGATTTCAATTCCCTGATCGCCAAAACCACATCGATTTCAATTCCCTGATTGCCAAAACCACATCATCATAGGTAACGCTGTCGATTTTAGAGATCACCGACGCGGTTGCTTTTGAACTTATCATTTTTGTCATAGTCTGTACTAGGCTTTGAAACAGATTTAAAATAATCAGCAAACGTATTTGCGATATCGCCATCATTTTCATAACACACGTTATTATAGTATAAACTGTTAAGCGAATTGATGTTTTTATTTTTAAAATAAGACCAAAATTTTTTATGATCCGAAATTAGATTATTTTCCGTAAGCCACATATATGTGTCATTATCCTTTTGGATATTGTACTTAAAAGCAGAGCGTAAAGATTTAAATTCATCGACCGAGACAGGATTTTCACCTTTTAAAGCTAACTTACGGACCATGGCTTTCCTTTTTAACAATCTCCTCGTTTCAATTGAGTACCAGAAGGGAAAACTCCCAGTAACAGTTTTTTTAAAGGAATAGTTCGGCTGAAAACATCGTTTAAACAGTTATAAAAGCTAAAAACTGCTGTTTCAAGGCTGTTTTTCACTGTTCTTCGTGATATACAATTTTAATAGATATAATATAGATAAATCACTCATCGGGTTCCGTTATAGTTGTATTAACACATTTAGGAACGATACAATAATTGTATTTTTTCGACATTATTTTATCTGATGCGGTAGTCGGAAAATAAAGGGGGGGGGGAAAGCAAAATCTCTACAACGAGCGAACGGTAGATTTCCCCTGTTTGGGCACGTGTGACGTCAGACCCGCTTCGCGCCAAAATGGATCGTTTTTCCCGCGTCATCTGAGAGGCGAACTTTGTTTGCAAATAATAATAATAAAAAAAAAAAACTGCCTATAATTTTTCTTAAAATGTTATTGTTCATTTTCAAGCATTTTCAATCGATTAGAAAAAAAAAAGTTAAAAAATGCTGAAGTTCCCCACTGTTTAATATTCTTTTTGTCAATTTGTAAGATGTTAAGGATATAAATTTAATGAAATGGATCTGGGTTCGGGGAAAATAAATTTCAAGAATATCACCCAAAACCAGTCCACATGGAAAAGGAAAATTATCTACCTGCGAACCTAGGGGAGAATACAAGAAGACAATTGAAGAGAACTCAGTTTAGAAATAATTAAGTTTATTAAAGAAAAACATATAAGTGTGAGATTATTTACAAAGATGAGGCATTTACATTTATACTTATAAAAAGCAATATTTGTGTGTGTACGTGTGTGCATACGTGCGATGTCCAGACGAATCTATCGTACTTACAGCCTTGATATTTGGTACACAGGTAGTCTTAATGGTGACTGAATGCACCTCGAAGCCTGAATTTTAAAATTTAATTTAGAAAATTTTTTATTTAATGATATATGTTGTTTTGGGTCATTTTTGGCACGTTTACGGTCGTAGTATCTTTCCTAATGATCGTTGAAAAACAATCCATGCACCATCGGATAGAACGAACAATTTTCGGTTTAATGAAGTTTGTTTTGAACGTCTAACATAATTTACTGAATTTTGAGAAATTTTTCAAAAATAGCCATCTAAATTTTATTTTTGTTCTTAAATTTGCTGCATCCAATGTTCTAATAACGCTATTATTTTCAATTTTTTTCAGCTTATAACTGCAACGGTTCTGTCAGATTTAAAACAAGAATGGTTAAAATATCTTTTCCCGTTTTTTTAAATTAATTTTTCCCTGGTCAGTTGAAAGATATTTTTCCTCTAATGAGTTTCCTCGCGCGGAATTTCTTCGGAACGTTGGTGGCAGTTTTGATTAGCTGACGGTGCAGAGCTCAGGATATGTCATAACCTTCAACTTAATGAATGACTTCGATTATTATTTTCGGATTCGATTTTATATTTTGCTTGCTGTATAATAGTCATTTTCACGTTCCAATTTTGTAATATTGTTTTGGATTAACGTACTCTGTACTGTAGCGCGAAAAAAATAAGCAGGAAAATAAATAATGTGTATCTTTTGTTTTGATTTTGTTTTCAAGACTTTTTCATGTCATTGTGGGAGTTTTTTTTTCATTTTGTTGAAGTCCTAATTCCACAGGCAACGCCGTGCGTTCGACAGTGTCTTAACGTGTTATGTCTCGCATATTTTACTTGCAGTACAATAATCAGTTTCACATTGCAATTTTTTAATATTGTTTCGGATTAACGTACTCTGTAATGTTTTTCTACAGTTGAAATGTCAATATCGCGAAGAAAAATAAGCGGGAAAATTAATAATGTGTATCTTTTGTTTTGTTTTCAGAACTTTTTCATGTCATTGTAGGCGTTTTTTTAAATTTTATTTTGCTGAATTCCTGATTCCACGGCCAACGCCGTGCGCGTACTGCTAGTATTTGCTAAGAGAGAGATTTAGGGTTTAGATATTATTAGGATTTTAACATTACGTAATTAGGTGAAAAGACAATTATCACTCCAAAATCTAATTATATACATTACGTTTAAAAATATTAGCCATCGCCTATCGCTTCTGCTACTAGGGAAGAGACCCCGTAGCTCGTTAAGCCTCCCTCGACCGCATGTCTATTTCACTGCAAATCTAATAGCTAAATCATACGGATAAAACATTACACTCCGTTTTAACGAAAAACTAAAACGCATGTCACGTGGTTTGTGAGGCAATAGCGCTTGATCTTATCTTTCGATATCTTTGTGCTGATTTTGCATTTATTCAAATAAGCTTGTTTGGCGAGTGAAAAAATATTATTGGGAAGGAATTAAACTTACGCTATTAAGCTAGATGGGAAAAATGCAATTCCCACATAGATTTTAACCAAAACATTTTTTATCAGCTCTTTCTAAGTTGCCAATCCATGTAATCTAAGATATCACAAATAAACTTCTGTCTCTTAATTTAAGTATTTACAAAAACGTAACAATAATGAAAGATTTAAATTTTTTTTTGGACAAACTGTAATTTTCTTCTTAAAAAATGATTCATATAAAGTAAAGGATCGTTTATACTTTCTTTCAGGGAACTAAGGTAAAACGACGTATAAATGAACAGACCTATTATCAAAATTTCATAATCAAGTTTGATTATTACAAATTTAATGCTACTGATATAAATTCATTTAAAAGTAACAGTTTTAAATTTTTAAAAATATTACTATTATATTGCTACACAGTATTGAAAACAATAATGAAATTTTTAAATTAAACTTCTATCATAAAAGTGAGAAAAACCATACCTTTATTGCATAACTTGAGTACTATAATTATACATTTATTATTTTATATTATTATATATATTATTATACGATTTAGGTGCATGCAGGTAGGCGTTTAATTAAAAAAAAAAACTTCAACCGTCATCTGACATGCTGCTTGCCTGTGAGTATAACTGCAGCATTATGAATCGAATTTGCTTATTGAATGCTTTTTTCACTAATGTTTTGAGAAACAAAACAAGTTTGTGAGGTTTTTGAACGGAGAACCATTAAAAGTCAATTGGTGTGTGAAAGAAGGTGGAATACCTTTTTCACATTCTTCATCATGTTGTCTCCCTTCTTTCTAGGAAAAGTTTCCCCCTTAATAGGAATAGAGAAATAATGACTGAGTTATAAAATTTTGGAATTTTAAAAAGGGGAAAAATGTCTAACCGGAGCTTTTACATCGTATAAACGAAGCGCTTTATCATTACAATGGTTACGAATTAACCGAGATTGTGATGAAACGACGTATAAATGCAAACGCAGTATAAATGAGGAACGTATAAACAGTGCTTTATTGTATATGTGTGTGGTTGTAATATAATGACTAATATATAATACAGAGTTCCATTTTTCTTTTTCAGGTACAAAGGCTCCTTTCACCCTCTCAAATTTCCTATCGAACCTTTTGAAACCAAGCGACATATTTACAGAAGCCGAGAAGAAAGCTCTACTGGATCTTAAATCTGAAGTCGAAGAACGCAGAAGCAGGGCTCTTGAGATGTGCGCTCTAGATCTCAACTTGCTGCATGAACTGGGTGCATGTGAATTTTATGCTCAGATGATCGATTCCATTAACGATCTCTTTGGAGATGACATTTTGCACGAAATTTTGGACGATCTTTTAAAACTTCTGAAGAGTCTTCCTGAAGAGATTGACAATGTTGAGAATATTTATACTCAATTGCGAACTTGTGTGAAATCCATTCTTCCAAAAACTAGAAACCTTCTCTCCAACGGATTTTCGATATCGTGTATCATTTTGAGCATCTTCCTTGTCGTGTTCGTGAGCCGTCGTCAAAGCTGCGCCATTTTGATTCACGGCCAAGATCTTGGTATTCTAAACAGTGCAGAAACAGAAGTTGCCAAACTGATTGCAGCAGCTCGTGTGAAGGATTCTAAATTGGAGAAGATGATTTCCTCTGAAATGAAAAAGAAAATTGCTTTTGACGCAGTGGATAATGTTGCCATAATTTTAGAAATGGCAACCATTTTTCTCAACTCCATTGATATGAATGACGGATTCTTCACACCTGAAGCGAGATTGGTCGTGGAAATAACGAATAAGCTGGAAAAGGATCTCGGTTCGCTTCAAAAGTCTTATCAAATGTTCGAAAAATCTTCAAAAGAAAGGTTAAAGATACAAGATATAACCAACTGGACAACTATTATCATCTATCATATTCCTGAAGGCACTGACAAAACTGCAATAAAAAATGCTGTAAAGCACTTGCTTCGCGTAAAAGCTCAAGATTGTATCAATCTCAAAAGATTGCCAACGAATGGAAATAATTGGCTTGTAAAAGTTCCGACCTGTTATTCTCGGACGCTTTTAAAAGAAAAGTTCATAAATATTGCTAAAGAAAATTGTTTAATTATGTCATGATTAAATATTTAGCAATTTCATTTAATATTTTAAAAAAGGTGTTCGCGTTAACTCTGGAAAAACGTACGTCATCAAACCAGGATCTATATTGCTACGTTTTTGTAATGGTTTAAAGTTTCGTCAGGATTTTTTGAGGTCAACAGATAAACTTCATTCTAGCATTTCTCACTTAGAAGAGGTGAGAGCGTTAACTATTGATAACAGACGTGCACGGCATTTTCTCACTTAGAAGAGGTGAGAGCGTTAATTATATATTGACAACAGACGTGCAAGAGCCATCTTGCTGAGTTTTTGTGTAGATTTTATATTTTGTCTAAGATTTGTTTTTGTCAACAGTTGCTTGGAAAGAAAATGGATTTTTTGGGAAAAATAATTTGAATCAGGGTTACTAACTTTATTTTAACTTTTTTCATTCGCGAGCCATTTTTAGACCCAAAAGGTTTATTGATGTCACTTTTGGTTGAAAAATCCTTCCACTACTATAAGTATTCATTTACACTGGAATATGAAACATGCAGATGGCGTGTTGATTAATAATAAGTTAAGGTGTCCAGACGTCCAGGATTATCCGGTACAGTCCCAAATTTTGGTCCGTCCCGAATCGAAACTGTGTTTCGGATTTGTCTCGAATGTTGTCCCGAATTAAACTGACAGCTCATACTAATAAAACGAGTAGCTCATATTAAAAAAATAATAACTTGATTTAATTTTTAAAAGGTGAAATTCTCAACTTTTCTTATAAGCACGAAATAGCGTTCTGGATTTTCTAGGACCGTCCTGATTTTCGATACTTTGTCCTCATTAAAAAAGTGTCCTGTATTTGTTATAAATCTCCAGGAGATTTTCCAATTTTTTTTATTTACCAATAAGTATTTCATAGAAAAAAAAGACAAAATGGATTTAATATTTCTAAAAATTAGCTTTAAAAGAATTATCATTCCTACCTTTGCGTAAGATTATCGTTAGCCCTAATATGACTATTGTGAATTAGCCTAAAAAAAATTAGTAAAAGCAATAGCAAATTTTCGTCACGTTATTTCGAGATGTCATTGAGCGTTTAATTTTTTTTTATTTCGTAGCGTCAGGGTTGAAAATACCAAATTTGATGTTTTTAATATTTATCTGAAATAGTTTGCAACTTAGAATGGTTATTTGAATTATGAGCTTATTTCTACTCTCTGGTATACGAAATATACAAAGAGAAAGTGCGGTAATAGTCAACAGTGGCGAATCCAGGATTCGGGTCGGGGGGGGGGGGGCTGAGGACATAATTTTTTTTGTATCGTCGTGATGAATGTGAAACCTCATGGCTTATGTAAACCAAACCACTTTAACTTTACAGACTTTTCTCATCTGAATATAAGAATCGTAAAGAACACTACAATACTTTCGATTATTAATAAAAAATACGAAGAAATAACTAGCCGAAAAATATTTTCGACCGCGACGACACTACAAGTACAAGTGGAATGATTAGGAAAGTGGGAAAATTTTCGAGCCTGTCAAACCAGAAAGCAATGTTGTCACGATTTTTTATTATTATTATTTTTTTAAAATGAAAATTAAGAACAAACGGTTGTAGTGATTTTAGATAAAATCAAGAATTTTGGTTTAGCTCTGCCCCCTGGATTCGTCACTCATCATCAAAATTTGAGACCTCCTAGCTTTGATGGTCTCCACATTTTAGACTTTCCTGAGTCCAAAAACAGAAATTTTTAGACATCATCTAAGTGTACCGATAGCTGGTCGATTGCATTATTAGAAATTAGGAAGATCATCTTAATAACTCGCAAAATTCACAAGGTTGTCCTCATTTTTTCAGATTTCTTATTAACAGAAAAACAGGATGGTCATAAATTATTGGACTCATTTCAAAAATTAATACAAAAACTAATAACGTTACAATTGCGTTTTTTCTAAATACGAGAGCAAATAAAACAGGTTCTTTTCAGATAGGTGGTCTACCATTACGGCGTACTAAATTTGATACAGCGAGAGATTTCCATACGCAACGGCTACAGATCGGCAGAAGCCGATGCGCGTTTTCCGATTTTCTTTTTTAGTTTTTCTTCAATATTTCTAAAACTATTCATTTTTGGAATTAGAATTGATTGAACAAATTAAAGAGGGTGAAATTCCCTACAAGTACATGCTTTATTTTTTCTTCTACACTGTAAAAAATATCCGTTTTTTTCCCCGGACTTTTTCCGTATATTTGACGGTTTAAAGCTGTTTTGTTAACAAAACGGTTTTTCACAGTTTTCCGCTCCAGCCATAAACGGTTTAAAACCGTCAGTTCAAATTCTATTTTTCGTCATACGGTATTGCTTTCCATACGATAACTTTCCCTTTTCTTAAATGTAATTTTATTGCATTCATTTCATGTTTTTAACAGGGTTCCATCTCCGCTGTTGTTTACACATGTTGCAGTAACCTGTTGTCACTCATGAAAGCTAACCTTAAAACGCGTGTTCTGGCAATAGTTGATTTTTACACCACTAGGTGGCGCCACTAGAGTTATAGTGACTTTAAAACTCAAATAGATTATTTTTACTTTATTTTATGAAGTCTAGTGGTTAGAGCGACTGCCTTTTATTTCTAAGAACGCGGTTTCGATCCCCGGCCCAGAGGAGTTAGAAGCTTTGTCACCATCTTGCATCGAAATCGTCCAAGTAAGTTCAATTAAAAATTACATTAAACTAATTGAAATTAATAATTAAGCCTTGATTAATTAATATTCCTAATTGATAATACACATCAGCGCACTTCAACTCAACTCGAACAGAGGGAGAAAAACAACTCAACTCAGTCGATGACGTCACTTACTTCGATGACTTAATTTTTACGGAGAAAACTTGATTTCATACGGTAAAAAACCGTTATGACTACGGATTTACTTCGTAACTTTTACGGGAAAAACTTGTTCCTGTATGGTAATAAACCGTTGTGACTACGGATTTACTTCGTAACTTTTACGGTTTTGCACAACCAACCCAGCTGCCAGTTTAAAACCGTAAATTTTACGGGATTTTTTTTACAGTGTAGCTTCGCAGATAATGGCTCTCAAAAATGGGAAATGTCCAATTATTTAGGACCACCGTAATGGCGCGTTGCCTATCTGAAAAAAAAAAACTTTTTAAAGTGCTCTCTCACTTTAAAAGAAAAATGTAGTTGTAGCATTATTAATTTTTTGAATTAATTTTTAAATGGGTCCAATAATTTTTGACTAGACTGTACATTTGTTACCGGAATTTATGCTTGGCGGAAAAAGCTACGGAACTGAAGGAAAAGTACCAAGAATTGTGATATTGATGTCATAGAATATTTTATAAAAATTATGTTATATTATTATATTGCTATTTTATGTATCGTTATAGTGTTATTTTATGAATTTTTTAATAAAACTTAAAAGTTATAAATATTTGCTTTTCCATTGCATTATTTCCATATTTTTTCCCATTGTTCTAAAAAATGCACTGTGGCGCACACACTATGTTTCCTTATTTCATTTCAAAGAAGTCAAAATTATTTTAAAACGCATCTACTTTCTCGTACTGTCGCGAAGAATTACTACTCTCAAATGCCAAGAAGCAAGATGGCTGCAAATGTAAACAACATATTTGGATTGATTGTTTAGGTTGACATATTGACAACGTATTTCACCGTATCGGTAAGTAAATAGTAATCCAAATATACACACAAGAAGCAAGAATCGACAGTGATAGGGTGGTGGACGAAGCACACGGCCTCTGGGGGCCACAATCTTCGACACATGAGAAATAGTTAATATTAAACATTATTAAGAGATGAATTTGCCCTGAGTGAAGAGAATACATTAAGGGGCGGGGGGGGGGGGGGGTTAAAAAAAAGATTGAAATTAATGGAAAAAACAATTCATACACCATTCACACGAAAACACACACACACAAAGAAAATTGTTACTTGATGGGTAAACTGTTTATGGGTCGTTTTTCGTTCACTCTATATATCAAGTCCAGTCGGGGAGTCGTGCCAAGGGTCTCCATGCTAATCCAGCGACTTTCCATGATAGTCCTGATAGGGACTGGTTAGTCTTTAGCAGAATTGCTCCAAGGTGGCTGAGGTTGGTCTGTCTTGCTCTTTAGCTACCTGAAAGAAGAAGCGTCCTGGGACGTTTTTTCGGTTAGAAGGATCATAAGTAGGGATTTCTTTTATTGCATCGTTGGTATGGTTGTCGACACTATGAAAAAATTTTGTTGCAAGATTTTTAATGTGAGAGATTACAGGAGTGAGTCTAAGATCTTTAAGAATGTACCTGTTTCGGATAAACCAGTGGGCATTAGTGATTTGACGGGCTATTATGTTCTGCGTTGCTTCCAATTTTTGAATATGCGAGTGCGCTGCTGCCCCCCAGACAGGAGAAGCATATGTCATTTTAGGGCGGAGAATGGTCTTATACAAGAGTAGTTTGTTCTTCGGAGAGAGTTTTGAATTTCTTCCAAGAAGAGGATAAAGTCTAGCTTTGGCAGATCTGGTCTTTTTGTGGATGTTCGTAATGTGCTTGTCGTACGTTAGCCGAGAGTCAAGCGTAATTCCAAGATACTTGGTATCCTTGCTCCATTTAATTGCTCTTCTATGGAGCTTGGGTGGGTCGGGTACCTTTCTGCGCCTTGTAAAGTATACTGCCTGACATTTGTCTGCGTTGACTTTAATTTTCCACATGATCAGCCACTTACCTAACTGTTCAAGATAGTAATTCAGGTCTTCCATGACCTTAATGGACTCACCGGTGCTCATGACGTCAGTGTCGTCAGCGAATAGACGTAGTCGGGTCTGGCAGTTCCTGGGGCTGGGAATCTCGTTGACGTAGATATTGAACAATATTGGTCCAATCTTAGATCCCTGAGCTACTCCGGCGTCAATTGCGCGTTCCGAGGAGAGATCACTCCCTACTCGTACGGCAAAGCGCCTTCCTCGTAAAGAAGCAAGATGGCTTCAAATGTAAACAACATATTTGGCTTGATTGTTTATGTTGACATAGTGACAACGTATTTCACCGTATCTGTAAGTAAATAGTAATCCAAATATACACACAAGAAGCAAGATGGCTTCAAATGTAAACAACATATTTGGCTTGATTGTTTATGTTGACATAGTGACAACGTATTTCACCGTATCGGTAAGTAAATACTAATCCAAATATCCACAGTGAATTATATTTTATTAAATCAACTGGAATTTCTTTTTTAAATGATAAAAAAAAATCTTATCTACCAGCCACGGAAAAAGACACAAATTTCCGTCATGTTCACGAAATTTTTTCATTCTGTAGGAATTCAGAAAAAATTTTACGCTCTTAAGAATAGCTTCCATTTTCTTTTCGTGTATACGAAGTAGACAGAGAAAAAAATGCTGTCGTTAAAAAAATATCGCTCACGAGATTTTGATCAATTTCGACGTTTCAATCTTTTCGGATCCAAAAATAAATAAATTCCTGTTGGGAAGCCGGAAAGCGAAGGTAGATTCCTTTTGTCCGGAGATATAAGGAAAAGAATATTTCGTCACTAATTTCACAAGGATTCGAGCTATGGGAATGAGAGAGGATTGAAGATAATAAACTGACAAGAGCTTTCCAACAAAGTGTCAGTCACATGCCTAGGTTCAAAGGCAGTCAAAGTTGGGGGTATTTTGGAGTGGAAAATCATTTTTGAGTCCAAAACTTCTAAGCAAGTGTAGCTATCAACTTTTAATACAAATGTTGTTCATTATGATAAGGCGATTATTTGTTTAAATGGAAATTTCTATCTTCAATTGTAAGGGAGTTATGGGGAAATGAAAATGTTTATCAGCCCACCACCATTTCCACCCCTTTTGAGCTGGATGGCCCACAACTAACTTGGTCGATATTTTCACCATCCCTGCAACATATTCTTTGTCAGTTCAAATCGAATAAAAATTATGATTGTCATCACATTTACAGGATAACTTGGGTAAATCGTTATATACACAGTTCGTTGAAAGTTTTCCATTGAAAAAAGAAACGGGAAATGGATTTTCGAGTCATCCGTTTTAATGGTCTGTAAACAAAACAAAAACTCGTTTAGGTGAGAAGAAACATCTGGCAAAAGATAGCGTAAAAAAAATTGCAAAATATTCATAATGATAATAGCCATCTAAAACGTATTGTCACGTGCTCTCGATAACAATATGTTAAATTTGTATCCCTTGTTATCTTTTCTCAAAATGGCGGATTACACTTTTTGACATTCAACTAGATGGAACTTTAAATGGAGTCAGTGACCCCAAACTTCCGAAAACTCCGATTCCCAGAAAACTAGCCACCTCTTCATTATTTTCTTATCAATAGCTGAGTTTGTCACTCTCCACTGCCTTTTTTTGAGTATTTAGAAAGCATTTCCGGAATTTTTCGTCCTCTAACACACGTTTGGTCAGTTACTGGTGTTATAGAATGACCTTGCGCGTTTCTCCGTTTGTCTCAGAGACCAATTATATAACGTGGCTGGATACGGATATATGCATAAGAGGTTCAATTAAAATTATATTCCCGGCAAACAAGCTGGTCGCCGAAGGCTGCTAGTTGGCAATAATGGTCGTTACCAACAATGTCTTGACTCTTACGCGGCTTTGCGAATTTACTGAAAACTAGCTAAAATAAAAGCTAAAGGACTAAGAAAGATTCGTTGACAAATTCGTGTGCCTGTCAAAATGAGGGCAGGGAAAAATGGTTTTATTGGAGCTACAAAGCTGAATTAGTCTATCCGTAAATTCAACGAGAAATTCGGAAACTGGCAATCTTTAAATATCTTCTTTCTGTTTTTCCCCTTTCCAAAATTATTTCTTTCTTTGAATTTATTTTTAATAAATTCTTCGTACTATTCAATGTTTTTTAATTATCTTGTTATAAATCAATTATTTAATACAGACAAGTGTTTTATACAGAGAAAAATAAATATATTTTGAAGTAAAAATGTTTTACAGCGTTAATTGAGAATGAAGCAGATTAAACAGAGATTAGAACATGATCATTTAATAGCATTAAAATACACAAAATTTTAAAAAGCAGACCAAAATATAAAAATTTTGCGTCAAGAGAAGTTAAAACAATTGTTTGAATGCCTTTTTTTCAGCGCGACTCGTTTCTAAGTTGAATGATCTCTAGTGGATTTAAGGCTGCTGTGGAAAATTATACTCCAAGATATGGACAGAACAACTCAAAAAGTTTTCTACCGTCTGTTTTTGTTCATAGATGGCGCTGCACGACACTTAAAGACTTGGCTGTAATGTGTTTTGGGCTATGTGATGTTCTTCTGGGGTTATGTGAAAGATGTTGTGTTACGGAACAAAAGTTCACAATGTTGTGGAATTGAAGAAAAGACTCCGTAGAAATTGTTAATGAAGTCATGCTGCATCGTTCCTGGATGGAATTAGAATATCGTCCTGACGTTATTCGTGCTACGAAGGGATCTCATGTGGAACTTCACTAAAACGGCAAAAAAAAAAAAAAAAAAACACCTTTTTGAGTTGTTTCTGTTCATAACTGCTTTTTTTTTTTGTAGAACTATTCTTTTTTTTAAAAAAAAATAAAAGTTTGAATTTGTGCTGATCTTTTTGGGTAACCCTGTATAATAGTTAACTCAACATAACATAAAAATTATGTATAACATTGGATAAGGCCAAATAAAATTAAAAAGATTTTAGCATATTGTCTTCAATATTTTTATTTCCGAGTCAAATCTTTGGGCAAAAGAATCTAATAAACAGCAGCACTTAAAAAATTCCAAAGGAATAATGAGTGATATGGAAGATAATTTCCACATGATGATAGTTTTAATATTACAGAAATAGAAAAACAAAGACAAAAGTTTGAATTTTATATCGAAGGAAGAAAGATATTATTTTAAATATTCGTATGTTAGACATTTTCCCTCCATTTAAGGCGCTCTTCTCGAAAGGCTTCACTTTGGGATAAAAAAAAACTCACATATAATTACAAAATTCCATATGATTGTTACAGACTTGCTCTTCTATGATTTAAAAAAAAAAAAAAAACGTTTTTAAATAAATATTTTACAAGGGTCAAAATAAATACGTAAAGACGGATGTAATTAATAATTAAAAATTCATAATTGC
Source organism: Araneus ventricosus (assembly GCA_013235015.1). NCBI lineage: Eukaryota > Metazoa > Arthropoda > Arachnida > Araneae > Araneidae > Araneus > Araneus ventricosus. Next base: position 193,685 of record BGPR01001729.1, read on the forward strand.
TGTTGGAAAAAAACATTTAACTACTTTGAAACTCTGTGGCGATCTACAGAGAACCATATTCCACAATACAGTAAAAGATTAACTAACCGGCATGCTCAAGTACCGATTTCCGGATACTTGAAAAGTCCGGATAGTTGAGTGTGGCAGGAAAAATTGGGGGTGGGGGCAGATTGTGGCCTTTTTTTTAAGATTTTTTCGGCCAAATAATTTGTTTTTGTCATTTAGAAATGCGCATTAAATATAATTTTTAAGAATACTTCTGTATCTTCCATAACATTGTATTTACAAAACATTCATGAAGATTTTAATTTAACATTGATGATTTAAAAAAAGTATGATATATCGCTATAAATATATAGATTGTAAAAATATAAAAATAGCAGACGAAACTGGACAATACTCTACTCAGCAAGCATAATAAAGCTCTTTTAAGTGATTATAAACAAATCCCAGATTGAATATCAAAACTAATTATCTTTTTAAAAAACCGCAAGGGTTGCTCCCATAAAACAAGTCTGTATACGTCACAGTACTGTATATTGCTTTTTTTTTTTTTTTCCCCTTCTACTCCCCTCCGTGAGGAGCGGACGTTGCATTCCAGAAATAAATTGTCCGCGTGAATGGAACGGCGCCGGCGCGCGCGTGCTAAATTTTGGCGCGCTGATGAAAAATTTTTTGAAAAACTCATTTTCTAATTTTTCCGGTTAGTTGAGATTTCCGGATACTTGAACACCGGATAATCGAGAATTTACTGCATAATACATTATTTTGTTTGAAATGATACTTCATTATAATTATAATTGGAATAAACTATTCCTTACTTTGAAATCTACAGTATTTTCCTTGATTTCACTAGAGGGCGCCACAGATCTTTTTTGCTGAGTCCTCAGCAGAAATGAAATTTTCAGGTACTTTGGCGAGTTTTCCCTTAGCGGTTTGCTGCTTAGCAGATTTCCTTCACCCTATATTGCAACCCTATCTTAACTGCAATATTTACTACCGAAGGGGGGGGGGGGACGAAGAAAGATTTTTCTGAAGCTTTCAGATGTGTGCTTTAAACCAGGACATTGGACCTTTCTTTTGTCCTGGCTAGAGGCTACTTCAGTCGATTCTGGTTGCATTGTTGTAGAAAGGGCTTGACTCGACGTCGTCTGTCTCCAAACTCCTAAATAACACGATTCTCTTGCTATTGCGATAATATTTGTTAATTCATAAGGTAATTTGCTACACACGGATGTGTAATTAATAAATCGTTCACAGCACAAAAAAAAAAAAAAAAAAAAACGCTGTAAGCAGTCATACAATCAGAAACTTTGGTAGTTGTAGTTTTCGCTGTGGATGTGACTTCCAAATTAAACCCGATTTAGTTCCAATCCTTTGCACACTCATATAACTCAAACATCCATTATGGAAAAATGTTGCATCACAATTTTCTAACGGTCTTATTTATTATTATTTAGGGTATTAAAGTTAGTACACACACATTTTATTCAAACTCAACAAATATTACTTACAAATTTATTGATTAGGGTGTTAGCAATTGTGGCCGACTCCCAATCATCAAAAATTTGCGTGCTCGAATAGTTTTTTACTCATTTTGGAAAGTTTTCTTTGATAATAGGATTCTTACTGGAGGGATGCATGTTCTGAAATTCAACCCAGGGCGGGAGGAGAGATGGAATTTCGCGCATGTAACGTAAATCGTTGGGAAAATAATATATTTAATAAAAACAGTTTAAATGGAACACTCCTATTGGTGCATTAAAAAGTAACTTCAAAAAATTTCTACTCTTAAGTTTTTAATTTAAAGCACAAAGTTATAAAATATTATAGAATCAAAATTTGACTAAATGAATCGATTTTCTGAAAATTAATTTTTTAAAATATTGAAACCGTGTATTGTCATCAAGAAAAAAAATTCTCCAAAATTTTCTTGCAAAATTTTAAATTTGAAGCCAGTCGTAAGTAGTATGGTTGGCACATTCAAAATGATCTAATGTCACATCTGAAATAGTTCATGCATTGTCTTGGCCATCTGCCTCCGTTAAATGTCCATAATACAACTTCCGAACTCAACGTTTATCCAGCAATTCAGAGTGAGTCTAAACGTAATAAATGTTCGATTAGTTTAGTTATAGTTACGTTCCGTTTTGAAACAACAAGAGAGCTATTTCGGGATGCTTCTGAACCGTGGTCAGATGTCAATACCTGGGCCGAACCTCCCTCTCCAAACTTCCGCACCACATTTGACTCACTCAAAAAATTTACTTCAGAGAGTCCCTTTATTCCAACATATGAAATATTCTTTCATGTCTTATTCAAAGCATTATTCTATTCTCATGCGATAAAATTGAACGCCTCAAAGGAATCGTGTTTTCTTCATCATTTTTTCAAATAACTTCCTTTTTGGAGAATTTTTTTGAATTTTAGTCTACTATATTTACGTCGCATTTTGAAGTAACCCGAGAGTTATATTAGGGACGGACCTTGTCATTTTGAACCGTGGTCAGATGACGAGTGTGACAGCAGCGTCGGTAAACCCTCTCCCCCAACTGGAGGACGTACGACCAGTAGCGTACCTACATTAAATGCCGCCCAGGGCAAATACCAAAATTGCGCCCTCTCTCCTCTTTAAGTTTTGAAAAGCGATCCTAATTTTTTCCCCTAAAATTTATTATTTCAAAACTGTTTATCTTGGTAAGAAAGGACCCCTACTGTTCTTAAAAGTAAACTGATTCTAGCTTTCAAATTTGAGAAGTGCAATATCATACTCCCTAATAGTTTTTTTGAAATACAGGAATAAATATTCGTTTTTGTAAAATCCGTCTGCAAATGTTTTTCATTCTAGTTATCTTCCTCCTCTATAAAGAGGTTTTCGCATGTTTTTTTTTAAATTTTGAAATGATCATTGTAATGTTGTTTTTTTAGTCTCTCTTACTTCTTTGTCTCGTGTTTCATTCTTACATCCCAGCAAACTCATATCATATAATGAATAACAAATAAATCATTTCATGTTTGTGTGCATTTAAAAGTAAGTAAATTTTACCGTTCAAAAATTAGGTTAAAGTTTCGGATAAATATATAGATTGTTTGCAGCAAAGTGAAATTCAGATTCAATCACTTTATTCAGTGTAAAACTGAAATTAACAAAAATCGTCATAAGGAATTTCATGTAGGTTTTTAATTAAATTGAAAAAAAAAGAACTAAAGTAATATAATAGACTAAAATAAGAAATAATAAAACAATTTCAATTTTTTTCCGATTTTTCTTTTTAGATGCGGAAGGTTTCATAGTCAAAGACATCATTCCAAACTTTATCGAGCTTAAACCCGACATATGAATCAAAAATTAAAGAACTAAAATTGAAATGATTTGTCTAAAATTTAAATTTTTGAAGAATTTGCAAAATGTTTCTTTTTGCAAATATATTATCATTGACATCATATTCAAAAGAACTTCATGAATGGGGATGATAATATAATTTTTGAGAATTGTTTATTATCATAAAAATATTTTTACAACAATATACAAAAGAAAGAAGATACAAGGAAGAAGCTTTGTTAATTTATTTTATTTTATTTGAAAAAATTTGCTGTAAACGTAGTAGAACGTTTGACATGTATACTTTACAATTTGAATTTAAAATCTTACTTTCTTTTTCAATTCTTTCTCATTTCAAATGAAAATAATTTTAGAAACATCTTGCCACTTCTATGAAAATTGATTAAAATACATTCTTTTCAATGTCAATTTAAGATTTTGTTGCAAGGCATCAAATCTCCAAAAACGTCAAATCTCTCATCATCAAGGCATCAAATCTCTCATTTTCACTTTCTCAAGAGATCTCGTATGAAAACACATACAATACTTTCCTTCTAAAATGCTTGTACATGTACTAAAAGACACACAAAAAAAGTGACTGCATATTTAAGTAATTATTTTAGGTTGAGTACTGATATTTAAATGGTTTTACATTAAAGGCAAATTTTAATGTGTTTATTGACAATAAAATTCTTTGGTGATGAAAATCTAAGTGAGGAAAGAAAACGCTTCCCATTTCGGCAGAAACTGAACTTCTACTCCTTATTTTTCGAAACTAATATGGTGCGAAAACAAAATTAACGAATATTTATCACAACGATAATTATCTAGTTTGCTGCTTGGTATTTCGGTAGACTTCAACAGATCCAAAACGCAGGTTATGCATTTTAAATGCTTATTGCATAGATTAGACGACACATTACAGCACACACAAAAAAGAACATTAAACACAGATTAAAGCACTTATTACGCCATTATTCCTCGAACTCCGAACCAAAACTCTAAACCATTCATTACAAATTCTTTTTTAACTCTTTACTTCCGCGCTCGCAGCGCCATCTATTGACATTTCGCAACACCTTATGTATTTGTTCTCGATAATAATTTGAGGAATTGCGTTCATTCATCTTAATTTCAGTGTCCATACGGTCTGATAAATTTTACTAATTGCAAAATTTTATACGATCTTTTCTCTCTTTCACTTTCTGTATTTATTAGCTTTACATGCATTTTATAGAATGTGCGTTTGGAAAAACAACTGCATCTGACTTTTGCGAAATAAAATTTAAAATAAACTTGTATCGTATTTTTAGCATACAAATTTTGATAATATATGCAATTATTCAGGGCTAAAAACAGTGAAAAGATAGCGAAAAAAGAGAGTGAACTTACATCTTTGAAAGCCGCTGGACTCCTTTTACACAACGCGAAAAAAAATGGGATATTTTTTTTCCCCCCGTGCTGCCCTGCTTATTGAAACTAGGAAGATACTTTGGAATACTAGTAAATACAGTGAAATCTCCCTATAACGAAATCGCTTGGTTCCAATTGAAAAATTCGTTATAGAGAAAATTTCGTTATACGGAGATTAGAGATTTATACAGTTATTTAAGTAAATGTTCCAAACTTTTCAATAGGTGCGATAAGTTCAAATGTATTTAATTATGATTTTCAATTAAAAATGAAGTAATATATATTATAAATTTGTTAAAATTATACTAATTTTTATTGTATAAATAAAATACTCAAAAGTCACCAATTTAGAGAATAATTTGTACTAGTATGTACTTACGTTTATTTTACTTGAAAAATTCCGTTATTTTACATTTCTTTGCATTTCGTGATGTTAAATTTTCGGAAAAATTTTCACATTTTAAGAGTGAGTGGTTCCAGAAACAGGCACGTATGAGCGAATTGGTTGCACAGAAAATATCAACTTTCTTCAAAAATGACAAAAATCGGAAAGATAAACCCCTGAAAAAATTCGATATAGGGAGACAACCACTTCGTTATATGGAGAATATTTTGAATGTTATTTAACATTCCGGTTAAAAATTTCGGTATAGGGAGAAATTCGCTGTAGAGAGACTTCGTTGTAGGGAGACTCTACTGTACT
>BGPR01001729.1:204009-225894 GCA_013235015.1 Araneus ventricosus
CAGAAGCATTAATGACCTGCGGTGCAACACAAAGTCGTGCGCGCCACCCATTGATAAAAAAATGTTTCCAACTTCTTAACACCATGAGAAACCACGAAAAGCCTATGGGTCTAATCTATTTTAAATTATCTTCCCTTATCTCCCACTCCCGAGGACGCAAATCTTTTAAATGGACATCCCTCTGAAAGGAGTTTCCCCTTTCAGTCGCAGATGCAGGGAATTCTCTGGCCCTGCACAGATGAGACTTTTGGACATCAGATCTCTGTAACATAATAATTTGCAATTTTGTCGCAGCTTGAGCTGGTTTCCGGGTTAAAGAAAGACTATAACCATTAGGATATTGTCTTTCTTACTATATCCAAAGTGTGGGACCATATCCATTAGGATACAGTCTTTCTTACTATATCCAAAGTGTGGGACCATATCCATTAGGATACAGTCTTTCTTACTATATCCAAAGTGTGGGACCATATCCATTAGGATATAGTCTTTCTTCTTGCAATGCAATCCTCCTGGGGGTTAGCGAGCAGGGTGCAGAGCCCCCTAGTTGCAATATAATATAACAATCAAATATAACTTTCAAAGTTTAAAATAATTGACTCAGCGAAGCGAGGTAGATTGCTCAGCCGTATGCAGTAACAACAAAACGAGTTGTTTGATTTTCTTCAGATTAGGCATAAATGATTTATGCTGCTATCACACGGAGATCTAAGGTGCTCTGTTATCCTGAGCGTGAGCATATTGCCATTCAGCAGAAAAGTTTGTAGCACGTGACGCATTGACACAACCGGTCAGACAGGATTTCGGTAATAGGGAAAGCGAACTACGTCACTGTCAAAGTCACACCCGATTGGTTTGAATTTCCGCTGCTGAAGATTTTTTGCCAGCATCATTTGCATTTTCAGGCCGGTTGAATACAGCCCACGATTTCCGTCATCTTGTCTGACCGGCCACGTGCTACAAACTTTTTTGCTGAGTGGCATTGTGCTCACCCTCAGGCTAACAGCGCACGATAGCTCTCCGTGTAATAGCAGCTTTATGAAGCCATGAAAAACGACGTGCATGTAAGATCTTTTACTTTTCGGTTCCGTTTTGAGACGGTGTTTGTTTTAGTGGTATCAATGCGTTAGCGAGTCAATGGTGAATTTGGCGCCATTGAACCATTTAGGTAATGGCGAGGCATTTAATTGCAATTTGCTAATGCTGATGAAAGCAGGCATTTAATTATAATTTTTTAATACTAATGAAGCAGACATTTATTTGCAATTTTATTAAAACTGATGAAAGCAAATATTTGTGTAAATAATTCGCATTAGAAAAAAGATAATTTGTAAGATCAAAGTTCTATGTTGGGAATTTCTTTTTCCTATTCAGTTCCATCTAATCTTGTTTTCCTCTTCTCTAAGAACAGTATATCTTTTCGGCGACTCTAAACAAACAGTCTATGTTATGAAAATTTGAACACTGCCTACACTCTCGAGCGTAAAATTTTATACAACTTTGTTCTAGTCACTTTTGATGTGACTTGATTGATAAGTTATGGTATTGTTTTGTAAATATAGGGCGTAATATGTCTGCAGAATATAGATGCGCAATATTTATTTATTTAAAAGAAACGCGCACTACAGAGAAAACTTTAGTTACAAAGTGCAGAAACAAAAGCCGCAAACGAAAAATATTCGTCAATGTTTATAAAAGAACAAATTGGATTGAAAAAGCACAAATCAAAATTACTCTAGTCATCCTGTTCATAAAATAATATGGGACAAATCGCTGGACAGCGCCCTCTAGCGCTTTACCTTTTTAATTCCGAGTATTCATTGTATGGTGATTTGCATTTCTCTATCTGTGTTCTGTCACCTCCTAACACAATTACCACCGGTTAAAAAACACCCGATATATTGTTTCTATATCGGTCCCTTTTTTTCAAATTTCCGATCACACTGCTTTTCATCAAACATAAATTTACTCAATAGTACGAGTTCCTCAATAAAAAAATTTTGTTTGATGATTTCATTGTTTGCCGTCTATAAACCAGCGGGACTGGTCTCCCCGAAACTTCCTCGCGTAACGCACTAACACGGGGGGGCATTCGCCAAACGGTTGTCACAGGCTCCATTCCCTAACGCAGGTGGAAAAACGTGCCGGCGGTCGCGCCCTTTTTTTTGTTTGTTTGTTTGAGTCGTAGAATGATGATGAAATCTAATATGCAATTTGAATGCATTTTTTTCAACCGATTTTTGAAGCAAACCAAAATTTGAAACAGATAAGAAGACACATATCAAATTTCATTTGTCTAAGTCATTGCATTTAGGAGTTATCGTGTTCATAAGCATGCGATTATACAGACCGACAGACAGTCAACCCTTTTGTCCGAAATTTGATAGGGATAAATTTTATCTATCTAGCTATTTAAGTTTCTAAGCTATCATGTTCACATGAACACGGACAAACTTCCAGTTGACGGATTTTGTCCAAAAATTGATAGAAACCTACAAATTATGAGTAAAGATCACAAACCTAATTTCATCCTTGTATCTCTAATAGTTTTTGAGTTATCGTGTTCACAGACATAATTCCAAAATTGTGATTTTCGGACTCAGGAAGATCTAAAACGTGGAGATTGGTCAAAATCTCGAGTTCGAATTTTTTGACTATTCCAATACTTTCTCTTTGTATACTTCGTATATGAGAAAGTAAAAATGAAAATCATTCAATTTTTGGAATTTTCTCTTTACTAATCTTGATTCTAATTCATTTAGTTTAGCACTTCGCACCTTACAATGATAATTAAATTTTAGGAAAATTTTTATTTCATTTGATCTAGAATCGATATTTCTAAATCAGAAATTGAGTGACCAAAATGTTAACGATCTTTTTTTCTCTAGTTTATTCCAGCAAATTATTCCTATAAGAGTGCTGTTTCAAGCATTTTAATATTTAAAAATTTATTTTTTAAGCGTAGTACGTGCAAATAAATAAACACCTCCGAAATCTCCCCTACAAAACCTTATTATTATCGTCAAAATTAGATAAAGACGGCAGAAAAAACTGATAAATTGATATTTATCTTTACAATCTTCAAATAAAATCGCTTGCACGATATCCAAACGATTAAACATTGAATGGGGATTCCCCGACAGCTCCGGTTGCTGGTGGCTTAAACATTGTTTAACAATAGTTTGGAACACAATAAAGGAACGCATATCTCTTGTTGAAATCAACTTTTGATACGATTAAATTACGCTTTCGTTCGGCTAACTTATTCATAACTTTCAAAGCAAAATAAATAAATTAAATTAAAAGATCGCACCTCGGAAAGGAAGGGATTCGTCCATATTTATTTTGATGTGAGTTATTTTTAAAAGGTGTTACTATTTGAAAAGAAATGTATTTTTCAGAAAGGAATATGGAAAAAAGAAGAAATAATAATAATAGAGAGGAAATTCAAATTTTTAATGTGAACAGTTACATGATGGATTCAACACCCGTTCTTACTCGTAGCATACATTATTCAAAATATATTGTCCTTCTTACTTTCTCGTAAACGAAGTATACAAAGAGAAAGTATTGTAATCGTCAAAAAATTCGAACTCGAGATTTTGACGAATCTCCACGTTTTAGACCTCCCCGAGTCCGAAAAACACAATTTTGGAATTATGTCTGTCTGTAAACACGATAACTCGAAAACTATTAGAGCTACGGGGATGAAATTTGGTATGCGGTCTTTAAACATAATTTGTAGGTTTCTATCGAATTTTGGACAAAATCCGTCCACGGGAAGTCTATCTCTGTCTGTCCGTAGTCATGTGAACACTATAACTCAAAAACTTGAATAGATAGATGGATAAAATTTGGTACACAGTTTTATCGTCATGAATGTAGGTCCGTACAAAATTTTAGGCCAAATCCGTCAAAGGGTTGACTGTCTGTCGGTCTGTACAATTTACCATTGAAACCAATCCGTTATCTCCACGCGCATGCGCACTGGAAGCAATCTTCTGTGCACGCGTAAGGAGCGAATTACGTTAGTTTGTCCTTGAGACGGCAAAAGTGAAACCTAGCAGTGTGCGATAGATGCGTTTTATACGGTGTACGCTTCTCTTTGAATTTGATTCTTTACCTAGATATTTTTCAATCACTATAATGAAAAACCTTCTGATAGTCATTGGATTATGGATAATAGTAGGTTCGAATTTTTTTAGCCAAGCGGTGGAAGGAGGAACGGCACCTTCTTGCGGAAGTATACGAGAAAGTTTAGGGGAGAACACTCCCGCTGGTTGCTTTCTGAAATGCCTCGTTCCAAAATTAAATAAATACCAACTATCGAGTTATGTTAATTAGTCGTATTAGCTATTTATTATACTAAGTTTGAATTAGTTGAGACAATGAACTGCTCTGGATTTTGTATTTATTTGAATCACTGCTACATAGGTGAAAAAAATTCGATTATTTTTTTCTCTTTCTACGACCAGTTTGTTCCTTTTCACAAATAAAGAAAAAAAAATGAAAAAAGATTATTTACCACTTCGTATATAGCCCTCTTATAATAGCATTATCACAACTCAAAAAGGTATTTTTTTAGTTAATTTGAAAGCCATAATAAGAAAACCTGAAGCAAATTTTTTTTTTTTTTTGAAAGACAAAAAATTGATGACTGAGTGAGAGCCGTGGGATATAATAGCATTGTAAGCTGTCGTTTTGGGACGAATGTACAATATTCCAAGAGCAGTTGAAGCATTAAATCGAACTATGAAAGATATGGCGTCTATACGTTTAGAAATAGGCGCATTTAAATAGAATTTTAAGAATTGCATTGAGGAACAATTTGAGCTGTAAATAGTATTATTTTAAATTGGATGTTTGTGAATTATAATTTAGATGTTGTATTACAGTTTTTATATGCAAGTGGCATTTTTTAAAGCTTTTAAATATTAGTTTTTAAATACAAAACCTTTTCTTGTATTTGCTGTACAGATCCGAGCATTATTTATTTATTATCTGTTACATACGCATTTTGTATGCATATAACAATCAGTAACTACAATGGTTGGTGTTTTAGAGGTAAAAGTTCTGGCAGAAACAGACTTGTGTTATATTTTTTCCTGGAATTTTAATAATTCCCCTAAAACATTATAAAAAATATTTTGTTGTTTCATTTTACATAAGGTTATATATTTTTTGTTTCAGAGCTATTGTAAGATCCCCTAAGATTCCCACGCCATGGGTCACAGGACAGAGCAGGTGCCTCAGCGGGAAGTCCTCATTAAAACGCCGCCAAAGGGAGCTGGATTTGAGTCTGGCGCCCTCGGTCTGCTCTTTAGTGGACGTGATGAAAAGGGTCAATTATCTCGAGCCTGAGAAACCGCTGGCGACGAAAGGACAAGCCCAGAAAAGGTAAGGAGCCAATAAGGGCTCGCTGAGGTGGACTCCACTTAAAAAATTGACGTGGATTTGTGGAGAGGTTTTTCTGGACCGTAAAAAGGGAGGTGCGAGGGAAGAGAGGACGGAGATTTTTGGAAGGCTTCTTAGGAAGAGGACAGAGACGAGCGAGGGCTCGATATTCTTGGTGGTAACAAGATAGACTTGGGTCACTGGGACCTCAAGTCCGGTCGAAGGAGACCAACTTCATTCTTGTAGGCCACTCGTAGAAGTGGGCCTGTTTGGTATGTGAGCACTGTAATCTTCTGTACCTGAACTGTCAGTATTTATGTATGTAATAATTTCATCTTATTTAATCAAGATATATTATTTAATCAATATTCAATAAAAATTCTTGCACGCACGTGCTAGAAATAAGAGTATTTCTTGGCTCTGGACCTTCCTCCCCAGAGTCTTTGGCTGTCCAAAACGTTACACTATCCAAGCATTGTATAGTAATGAAAATTTGAAATATATTTGATGCAAATTGAAGAAGATATAATGTTTTTAAAGAAAGTTTAAAAATTTGTTAGACTTGAAAATTTTAGATATCTGTTACTGTATAAATTCTAAATCTTGAAACTGATATTTCATCGTTAAATGAAAATTTAAAATATTTGCTTTTTTTTAACTTTTTTGATATTTATTATTTTTTAAATTTATTTCTAATACATAATTATGAATTTTAACCGCCATTTCCAGCTAGCTCACAGGAAGTGAAATGTACAGTTAAAATAAAGTTGGGCCATGGTTGAATTAAATTAAATTTATTGTTCTCATATCTTCCACATAGAATTACTCTGGATTACATTACACAACTCGCTAATCATGGCGAGATTTGTCCGTCCCCGTGAGAGGAAAAAGCCACCATTCTAGCACGAACAGTCAAGTCACCCTGTCTATCCTGCTTCTGATTGAGAAAAGTCCTTGCAGCGCCATCCACCGGCAGGAGGGCGAAACATATATGCTTTAAAATTAATATGCTTCATATGCTTTAAAATTAATGAAATATATTTGTAAACTATTAAAGTGTAATATTACTTTGTAGGTAGGGTTCTGCAGAGCCACCTGAATTTCAAGATGTTCTGTCATAAAATGTACCAGGTAAAATTAGCGTAATTTGCTATAATTAAATTTATGTTTACAAGTTTCTATTTTTGTATATTAACCTACTTCAAATTTGCTTGTTTAGGTAAATTAAAGTTAGCCACTGACTTTTTTATTATATTAACAACATTCATCACTCTTGGAATAGTTTCGACTTTTTTTAGAGGATTATTTATTTCTGAGATTCTACTGCAAACAATAACAAAAATATTTTTACAAGAAAAGAGGGATTCAGAAATGTTTCTTCATTGAGTAACTGCACAGTTCCTCCCTTTGATATTCATCCGAGTCTGTTGCAACAGCATCAAGAAAGGAAGGATTCAAAAAATTTTCGAAGGAGAGAAGGATGCAAAAATATATCTTTAATGAGTAACTAAACAATTCTTCTTTTTGATCTCTATTTCAGTCTGCTGCAACAGCATCTGCGAATGACTCGCAGGTACCTTCACGAGCCAGTTCTTCTCTTTGGTTGGTAACCTGATAATCCTAACGCGGCCCAATGCTTCTTCGGGAAGATAATGTTTAACAGCCATTCTTAAGTCTGCATGTCCAGCGTCATCTGGAACTCGTTTAACTAAAACTGTTTCCCACTGAGTAGCATTGGTCTTAGAATTGTACGCCTTGGTCTCTCTGTAAACACTTTCGATAAACAGAAATACTTTTTCGATCTTATCAGCTGCTTCTCTGATTTTCTTCGTGTGCTTAGTCTCGGGTCGTTTGTATATGTCTATGAAAGACAGCACCGCAATCAGGACATCGATGGCAACGCCAAGCCAAACGACAGCCTCCGAGATAGCAGCTTCCGCAATAGCACTTCCACTAATGAGTTTACCTGCCAGGGCGCCGAAATCCAACACACTCATCAGACCCAAAGCCAAATGCTGAGTTATCAAGGAGCAATCTATGACGATTCGGTTGTGGTCGTTCATCAAGAACACCACGAAGACGAAAGTCATTACAGCAGGCGCCAATTCTTTGCCATATTCTTCTATCATTTTGCTGTCTCTGGCCATCAACCCCATGCAATGCTTCAACACTTGTTGAAATTGATCCTTAAATTCATCTTCCGTTATATCCTTCTCGCCGGTCACTTCTTCGGTCAGTTTCTGCACTTCTTTGGCTATTTCTTGCAAAATATTGTAATCGAGTAGAGAATTGATTGCGTTTTCCAGCTGTTCAGGGCGAGAGAACCAGTTGGTCATGGATGAGAATCTTTCCTTCTCTTTCTTAATGAGTTTCTTAACTTCCTTCAAATGTTTCTCCAAATAGGCGATTTCTTTAGTGGTGGTGCCGATAACCACCCCATTTCCCAGGGCGAAAGCAATTCCTCCTCCAACTGCAAGTGGGCCAGATACTGGGAGCGAGAGACCAAGCAAAGTACCTGAAAAGAAAAGCAAATAAATGAAATACGTTGAACGTATCTGACGTTTAACACTTGCGTTTATCTCATTAGCATGTGATAAGAAGTATCAAACTTATGATTGCGTGATTTACAAGTGCAAATTTCGGAACTGTTTTGCAACAATGTAAACAATGGATTTAAAATGGATTTGAAAAGAGATTTTAACACGTGTAATATAATGTGATAAATTCCTGATTAATGACCTTGGGTCAGGCGAAAATAATTCCGCATAATTTAGAATCTCGGACTCTTCTTCAACTGAGATATGACCAATGCACATAGCAACACAAATAGATAGAACAAGTGAAGTAAGCAGTTAATTTAAATATAACTAGCCGCCTTCAGTGACCAGCTGCTCGCCCGTAATATTTATAACCTGTGTAGTTATGCTTGCACCTTGGTGAAATAAATTGTCGAATTATCGGTTGTAGAGGATGAGGGGCTCTGCCGCTATTGAATGTGTCGACGGCCGTCATAGACTGATGAAGGCCTTGCAGTTAGTTGTTTGGCATGAATAACTTTTTGTAATATATCTTGAAAATGGAGGACGATGGGCGGGCGACCATTTAGGACCATTATTATTTCTAGGAATCATAATCTTTCATATGAAATAAAAATTGTGAAAATCGGTCCAGTGCTTTGAATGCTTTCACCCCATAAAGAGCGTTATAGTGAAGAAGTGTTTTTTGTATTTCTCTCTATAATGGAGGATGGGTGGGTGGAACAGGCGACCACTGATGACACATCTAGGGGTCATGACCTTTCATACAAAAATTTAAATTGTTGAAATCGGTCCAGTGTTTAGGCCTGAGAAACTGTCTGAAGGGTTTTTTCCCTGGGGGAATGTACAGTGTAGTGTTCTTCCTGTTTCTTTCGAAAATAGAAAGTGGCGAGGGACAGGCAACCATTGACAGACGCAGCGCTAGCGGGGAGGGCGATTGCTCCCACCACCTAATGGCAAGAAATTCAGACTTTCGGCGGCAAAATCTGTAACGTTTTGAGAGATGTGTACCAAGGAATCTAATAATTTAAATCACATACTAAGCGGTCGATTTGCGTCCGAATTCGACGACTGATTAAACTTTAAAGCGACAAAATAGTAATTTGTTTCGCTTATCGTCCATTTAGTTTGCAACACAACATCACGGATGAAAATTATGTTTTATTACTGCCATCGACTGTTTCGATCACTTATCTTTGGAATTATTAGGGGAATCTAAAATATCTGTATTATACAACCAGAGGGAGTGTTCTCCCCTAAACTTTCTCGCATACTTCCCCCAAAAGGTGCCGTTTCCCCTTCCCCCGCGTGGCTAAAAAAATTCGAACCTACTGTTTCCCAGAATCCAATGACTATCAGAAGGTTTTTCATTATAGCGATTGAAAAATATCTAGGTAAAGAATGAAATCCAAAGAGATGCATACCGATTTTGCGCTCTTACCGGCTCAAGGACAAACTCACGTAATTCGCTAGTCGGTAATGAAATTCCGTTCCGTTCCTTTCGCGTGCACAGAAGATTGCTTCCAGTAAGCATGCGCGTAATGGATTCTCTTCAAAAGTAAATTATACAGACCGACATACAGTCAACCTTTGACGGATTTTGCCCAAAATTTTATACGGACCTACATTCATGACGATAAAACTGTGTACCAAATTTTATCCATCTAGCTATTCAAGTTTTTGAGTTATAGTGTTCACATGACTTCGGACATACAGACAGACAGACTTCCCGCTGACGGATTTTGTCCAAAATTTGATAGAAACCTATAAATTATGTGCCAAGTTCACATACCAAATTTCATCCATTTATCTCTAATAGTCTTCGAGTTATCGTGTTCACAGACAGACATAATTCCAAAATTGTGTTTTTCGGACTCAGGGAGGTCTAAAACGTGGAGATTCGTGAAAATCTCGAGTTCGAATTTTTTGACGATTACAATACTTTCTCTTCGTATACGAGAAAGTAAAAATGTGGCTACTCATGCCAACACTGATAGGTGGTTGTCCGTAGCAGAAAGTCTACGAGGGTGGCAAACACGCGCACACGTACGGGAACAAACTTGTGTAAAAGTTTTGAATTTATGATCATTTATATAATCCGTCATATATTAAGCAATCATAAATTTCTTTAAGAAAAATATCTTATTTGAACAAATAATACAAGAAATATATATAAATACAGAGTATAAATAGTAAAATAAAAGAGTATAAAATGTAAAACGCAAGAACTCGGATATACTTTCAATTCGCTTTTTCATATCCTTTCGAATTTGATATGAATGTTTATTACTTTATTTTAATGGTTTTCTATTATATATATATGTGTGTGTGTGTGTAATAATCTCACTTAATTTTATTTCAAATTCTAATATTATATATTTTAAAGTTTTAATGTATTCCAATATCACGTTTCTTAAACTCCAGTTTCGTTTTATCTCCCGCTCTGGAGGTATATTAAATCTCTCGTCTTGGCATATTTATTACTAAAAGAATACTTTAATCGTTTCCACGCGCACACACCTTGCGAAATCAGCGACGTATTGTCGCCATGCATTTTCCCTAAAACATTTACTAGACCAGCGGTTCTCAAACTTTTTCAGTTACGGAGCACCTTTGAAATTGGAAATTCAACGCGGAGCACTAAAATGTATCTCGCAGCTATATACTAAATTTATTAAATAGAACAACAAAATGGCATTGACGATACAAGGTAGTTTCGTCATTTAAGTCTGCAAGACATTAGATTTCATTGTTTAAATTTTTTTCTGCACTATTTTCCCATTGCAGACAGAAAACACACATGAAAAAAATTGGAAATGAATTCGGGGCAAGTATTGCATATCCACAATTTGTAATTTTATTAATTATTACATTTCTTACAAATTTTTACTTGGTTTCGTGAAACAGAAATTTATTGAGAAGGATGAGGCTGTTTTGATTTGCACAATGAGATTATATCTGGCTGAATTTCGGACAGTTGCAACTGAATATCTTGCTCTGCATTGAGACGTGATCTGTATTTTGTTTTAATAGCGGTGTATGCGGAGAATCCTGTTTCGACTAAATAAGTGGTTGCAAAGGGCAGGAGAATAAGTTTCGCTTTATCTGATAAGATTTTAAATTTTTCTTTTAGCGTACACCAAAAATCTGAGATTGATTTCTCAGTTTTAAACTTTGATGTTATCGCTGTATCTGATGTCAAATCAAGCAAGCATTCATATTCCTGTGATGTCAGAGAAGATGGTTTTACGGATATAGAGTATGGTTCTACAACCAAAACGTTTTCATGTTTTCATGCAATCCTTTTGGAAAATAAGAGTTGAAAGCATCAATAAAACGCAAGAGATGAAATTCAAACTCGTTTAAGATATCCGCAGGAATACCTGATTCGAGTTCTTCTCCAAATTCTTTTGTTATTGGAAAACAATCCAGGGTTCCGGTTTTGATGGACTCTACCCAATACTTCACTTTCTTTTTAAATCCTTCCACTTTATCAGTAGCATCAAAAACAGTTACTGCTTTTCCTTGAAGTGAGAAACATAAATCATTAATTTTTTTGAAAATATCTGCCAAATACGCCAATTTCATTAGCCAACGTTCATCATACAACTTCTCTCCCAAAGCAAAATTATTGTCTCTCAGGAAGATTCCGACTTCATTCCTTAGTTCAAAGAGGCGGATTAAACATTTACCACGGGAGAGACACCTTATTTCTGGGTGAAAGAGTAAAGACGTATGCAGACTCCCCAGGTCATCACATAAGATTTTGAACAACCTGTTATTCTTAGGTCTTGATTTTATAAAATTTATTATTTTAACAGTTTCAGACAGTACTTCCCTTATAAAAGGTGGCATTTTTTTCATTGCAAGAGCATGTCGATGAAGTATGCAGTGGCTACTGCTGCACCCCTTGGCTTTTTCTTTCATTTTTGCGATTGCACCAGACATCTTACTAGTCATAGCTTTCGCTCCATCTGTGCACACATCAACACAGTTATTCCATAGGATGCTATTCTCCGCGAAAAATTCATCTAATAATTTAAATATTTCAGTGCCAGTTGTGGTAGTCGGTAATGGCTTGCAGATAAGTAAAGGAAGCAGTCTATTCCAGTTGACTTGGCAGAAGTTTTGACATTTTTCAAGGACCCCGTCTCCAGCCAGCGATCCATTGAAAGAAAATCGATGTTATTCCCCGTATTACTAATTTAGTATTTGAAGAAACCTCCACAAGACAGATATTTTGCCATCAAAACAAAAAACCTGAGAAGCTACAGAAATAATATATTACATATAATGAACTTTATAATTTGTCGATTCTCGACTGAATGTTGACTAAAATGCAACTGATTTGAGAAGTGAGTAAACAACCATTTATATATGCAATAAAAAATTTCCGATACTTCTGGAAAAGCGTCGAAGATAATTGTTTCTGCAAACGCGGAGACAGTGAGTCTAGCCTCTGTCTGGCTCCTTGTTGTCTGGTGTTGACTTTTGACGTAAATTTGTTTTGGCGACTGGTGAACGAGTAACAGACACATTGAATGCCGACTAACTTTTTATATAGTCAATGTGTCACCTGATCAGTGATACTCGATTTTGTGTTACACACCGAGAGCGCCGAAGGTCATAATATTGAAATATTTTTGTTCCATTTTTTCGTGAAAAATATTTTAAATTTTAAAATGTTTAATAAAAATATTTCATTTTAAAAATGTCCTACCTTTTCGCGGAGCACTGGAAATTGTTTTGCGGAGCACTAAGTGCTCCACGGAGCACAGTTTGAGAAACTCTGTAACTAAAAATAGCTATTATTCCCTTCACTTTGATCATGTGTCTATCTGTTAAATCCCTACCTGAGAAAAAGCAGGGATCTTCTGTTCACTTTTGGCTTAAAATTTAAACGAAGATGTACGTCACTCTCCCATAATAGAAAGAAATTAGTTAATAACTCGGCCTGTTTAATCATTTAACGACTACAATAACGAATACATTTCATATATATATATATAATTAGAGGAATGAGAAATAATTATAAAACATTTTTCAAAAACATGAAATATAGAAAAAAAAATCCGAAAAATTACTTACTACATTGTAATTCAAGGAAACTGTACACTTTAAAAGCATACATTACACAAAATACTGATTGATTAATACTTAATATTAATAAAAGTTTTAATAAATATCTTTTGAAATTTATTTACCTTTCCAAGATATCTTATGTTATAGAAAACAGAAGAATTAATAAATTTGCTAGGAATGATTTCTAACACCATCAAGATTTAACGTCTAAGAATGAAACATTTTAAAAAGTTAATACCCTAAGAATAAAAAATTTAAACATGATACTCGGAGAAAAAAAATGCAAATGTTCTCCCAGGCACTTAACAAATTTCAGCGACCTGGGCTAGAATAATTTTGTTCCCCGTCAGAACCGTAACTACGAATTTCAGTGTTTATGGCCCCTACATGTCTAATAATATAATTGAGTAAAATAGTCGCCTGTTCTGTGAGTAATACCATATAAACTTGCACATTGGCGCCTTTTCAAAATAGGATTTAGCAAGCCAACTTCCGTCATCCCTGATCGCATACATGATTAGTTTTAACAGGTAGATTATGTAAAAAAAAATTTCAACAATCATCTGTATATTTACTAAATTCAAAAATATAATGTTCTTAATATTTAAATGAATGCAATAAAACGTATGTAAACACTTTCTATTTTATTTAACATTTTTTAATTATTTAATTGACACAAAAATATTATATTATAATGTATAGTATAAGAAATACATGTCTATGTAGCATTATAAAATCAATGGCTGTCTAGATACAAACCATAATCTCATTTTTACTTTAAACATATTTAAAATTTTAATTAAAGTTTTCTGGTTCAAAATTGAAATAAAATTGGTATAGCAACTTTTAGACGCCTCTGAATCAACGGCATGCCCGGCCTACAGCCCAAGTAGCCCATTGGATAAAACAGCCCAGCCTAGGCATATATAAAAATTGCGCTTTATAATAATAAGAAGTTATATACTTTATGATAATTAATAAAGAATATGTTTCTTCTTTAGGCCTAATAATTCTAATGGACTGTCCTTATACATCTGGAATTTACTAAAAACTTGTCTATCTGAATTAGGATTTTGCATCTATTTTGATGGAAATGAATTTTGGGAGTTTCTAAAATAATTATGGTTATCTCGATATTAAAAAAAAAAGAAGAAGAATTGCCGAAATTTTCAATAATGCCACGAGAATTTCATACTAAAAATATTCTCCATTAATGCACGGGAATAGCAGCTAAACAGAAAAACATTAAATATTAAATTAGTGAAAGCAATGAAAACTACTTCCTTATCGCATTATTTAACTTTTCTAATTTAAGCTGTTAAGTTTTATAAAATTTTCTGATTCAATTTCTGATTATCGTTCTAGAAAAATAAAGAGTTTTCGGATTACATTAAAAAATAAAAGTGAAATGAAACGAAAAAAATTGTGAACTTTCTGAAAAGTTAAAATATAATATTGCATTATATTTTAACTTTTATAATTTTAATAAAATATTATATTTATTTATATATATATTTATTTTTATATATATTTTTAATAAATATATATATTTATTTATAATAAAATATTGCATTACTGTTATCAGAATTTTGATGCAACGAGTTTTAGAACGTTCTTATAAGTTTTCAGAAATCCATTACTTTTCTCAAACTTAAATCTAGTATATCATCAAAGTATATTTTATGCCTAATTATTATGTTACCCTTAAAGACATACAGACTCTGTTTACGATATTCCTGAAATGTAAGGTAATGATAAAAGTATTGCATTCTATGCGGTGTTTGCGCTCACTTGTTTACTTCTCTTTTCACTGATTATTTTCATCTCAACCTACTATTTGACTCCACACGCCAATCATCATAGATTATTCTAATCAGAGAGAAAGTTCTATGATAAGAAAGTTCTCGTTATTTCGTGAGTCTATCCAGCTTGTTTATCTATGTTTAAAAATGTTACGAATTATCGGAATTTCGTCTTACTTTTACTATCAATCCTATGACTATTTCCTCACCAAATGTGTTATCTGAAATAACAACCAACATTGCTTTCGCTTAAGAAAATGGATTTCTCACTTTCCTGTACTAATCATGCACGTATGATTAGTACAGGAAAGTGTTATTAATTAATTAAGTGAATTATCTAAACAATTACATATTTTTTAAATAATAGATATTTCACTGACTGGTGGATTACATGGAATAAAGCTCATTCTTAGGTGTAATGCTAGAAGAAAAAGTAACCTGGAAAAATCACATAGCAACAATAAAAACTAAATTTCGTTCGGTTCCCTGTTCCAGTCTCCAACCGCATAACGGATGCATCTGGACCAGACATGGGGGATCGGGTCAGAAAGGGTCACGGTCACTTCCGCTCCCCCCTAGACCTTGAAAATTCTCAGAAGACAACAGAAAGTTGCCATCAAGATCGGGGAAAGAGTGTACAACATTTTTCTGTTGAACGAAATAGTAATCTCTAGCCATTCATTATTACTCTTACACGGTCGCCACGTATCTCGTGGATATAAAATCTACGTCATTATATGTTTGTGTGCACATCCGGTTTTTTGAATTGTTCCTTTATCTATTAGGTATTGCATTAATGGTAGGCTAGTGACAGTATTCGCGAATGAAATATCATTTACAGGTACTGTAAGTGCGAAGACATTAACTTCAGCTACTGTAATTGAGAATGGAACGTTTATTTCGAAAAAACGCTATTTGCAAGTACAGTAGCTACGAATAAGACGATTTAATTGCAGGAACTGTACCTAAAAACTGTTGCTGGGAATAAACCATTAATTGCCGGGCATGCATTAACGTTCTTGCTTTTTTAATCTGTAAAAGGCTCGTCCAAATGGAACAAAGTTTATTGCATTAAATGTAAAAGTTTAGTACGGTCTACTCGGAATGATACATAAGTTTATAGAATTTTAATGTTAATTTGCGAGAGTTTCGGTTCTTTGGTTACATTTGATCCGTTTGGTTTCTTTTTTTAATAGTTTCGGGAGTTAGCTTTCATTTAAATTCCATGGTATTAACCTGTAGTTTCGTTATGTGTAGGGTTACGATATGTCCGGACAGTCTGGATTTCAAGCTCACATCCGTAATAATGTCCGGATTTACGCTAGTGTATACGGCGAAAGAGAAATTTGGTTGTAATAGAGAAAATCTGACGTATTCGCAAAAGATGACGTCATTCCCCCATTCGAAGAAATTATTTACTCTGTTACTGGTGAGAAAGTCGATGAGCCTCCAGATCCATACCCCGATTCAAACCGAAAATTAACCCTTTGAACGGCTCAAATATTTCAGCTGAATGCTTTGAAAACGGACCCTCTGTAGCTAGATGGTGCACGCAAATTGCTCCAATATTTACTCACGGACCGCGTGAAAAAGGTTCTATGTCCGATGCGCACAGGCGCATTCCCGCACATCATTAACTAGTGGACTTTCCGCACACATTGTAGGTTTACTGCATTTAATTACCTTTGGCAGGAAAACTTGGCAAACATCTAGAGGGGCAATAGATAATGCATACTTGTCGCTCTTATAAGAGAGTGATTGATGAAATCAGGGGTTCTTTTCTATGGGATAGTCACCACTTTCTCAAAGGAAAATTGATAATTACCTTCACCCCTAACGAGAAATCCGAGGAACATGTTTAAAAGTTTTATTCCTTGATTTGAGTGTGTTCGGTGTATCAACTTTTTCCCCTTCTCCTTTGCTTTTATATAAATTTTTAAGTATAAGCAATCAAATTAAAATTATTGCTTTGATGACGAAAATAGAACCTATTCATCAGTACAAATACAAGTCGAATAATTTTCATTTCAACAAATGAATATTGGGTGAAATGTTTTGATATTATACCATTAAAGTTGTAATTTACACTAAATATCAATGACAAATTCATTCGATTCTTTTATTAATTAAAACGCAGCAAAAGAGAAGTGGAAACAG
Source organism: Araneus ventricosus (assembly GCA_013235015.1). NCBI lineage: Eukaryota > Metazoa > Arthropoda > Arachnida > Araneae > Araneidae > Araneus > Araneus ventricosus. The sequence continues at coordinate 220,982 of BGPR01001729.1, forward strand.
CCTTTAAATTAGAGGTGCTAAAAATTGTAGATATTTTAAGAGGCAAATAATAAATATTTATAAACATATCAAAAATGTTAATCGCAATTATTTAGGTATATCATTTTGGGAGGCTTAAAATAGTCTTAATATTAAATTAAATCAGATTGATACTACAAAATCAATTGGATTTAAAAAAATGTAAAGAAATGAAAGAGAAGAGAAAATTGGATTTTTCCAAATATTATTTTCAGATATTAGAAAATTACACTTTTTCTACAGAAAACTGAAAGCCAGAATCTCGAAGATACAGGGAGATTATACATTTTGAAAAATAAATAAGTAGTACAAGTTTTCTTCCAAATATAGGGTGGTGATAAATTATTAAACCCATTTAAAAATTAATAACGTTACAACTGTGTTTTTTTTTTTAATGAGAGAGCAAATAAAAAGTTTTTTTCAGATAAGCGGCGTACTATTAGAAGCGTTCTAAATTTGCTACAGCGACAGATTCAAATACGCAATCGTTACCAATCAGCAGAAGTCAATGCGCGCTTTCTGGTTTCCTTTCTTAGTTTGTCTTGAATATCTCAAAAACTATTCAGTTTTCGAATTACAATTGATTTATCAAATTAAAAAATGTAAAATTTCCTACAAATGCATGATTTTATTTTTCTTCTAGCTTTAATAGTTTCGCAGATAATGTCTCTTAAAAATGGGAGATATCCAATGATTTCCGAACACCTAGACCACCGTAACGGCATGTTACCTAAAACTTTTTAAAATGCGCTCCCAGTTAAAAAAAAAAAAAAACCGTAGTAGTAACATCATCAGTTTTTTCTATTAATTTTTGAAATGGGTCAAATAATTTATGACCACTCTGTATAAGATATGTGAGCCAAAGGTGGCCATAGTTAAGCTTTAGTGATTATTCAAAATTGCCTGGTTAGGTGTGGGTGGCTGAATTTTCCTTTTGTAAAATTTTGCACTTATCTCTAACACATATCAAGCATACTTTTCTTTGTAAAATAAAATGTGATTATTTTTAAAATACAATTTCAAAATTGTAGCTGGTGGGCCACCTTTGGCGCATAGTATTTCAAAGGTGGCCTATATATTGAAATCACTTTTAAAAGTAATAATAATAATACTCGGGAAACTATTTTTACTTCTAGAAGAGTATTACGATGTTCAATACTTCATATTTATACGTACAATAACTAGGCCAAGAATTACCAAAAGTTTCTTTTAAATTTCTTGAGATTTTTCTGATATGGATTTTCTGATATATTTTATTGCGTCTTTTTTATTCGATTTGTTCCATATCCATTTTATGAGGACAATCAGTTATTATAATTACTTTCTGGGATATTCCTTAAGTTCGTGAAAATAATCCCCTTGATTTGATTAGTCCAACAAAATCAAATTGAATACAATCATATCCAATAAAATCAAGTCCAATAAATGTCCAATCTGAGCAAATTCGGAACAAAAAAAATCACCTAACTTTATCTCTAAGCTACTTTAATGAAACAAGTTATATCCAACCAAGTTTCCTGTCTAAGAAGTAGCATATTTTGTTACTTACTTTAAATCAAGGGGATATTTAAATTAAGAGCTATTAGTTTTTTTGCAAAAAATGTTCAATTGATGATATTTAAATCACTCACTTGTTCACTATCACTTGTTCTCTAATTGTAGCCACGTAGCGCTTTCTCTAAAAGCTGATTCCACAAGCCATATTTACATCGTTGCAACATAAGTTGCCTATTTTACGCCCCAAATATTTAATAGAATTGAGGTTGCAATAAATCTCAATCTAGACCGACGGTCCAACTTTGGCAACTCTCCCGTATTTGCAAGAAATTCAGCAATGACGAAAGAAGAATATCTGCGATACAAAATAACAATAAACTGTATATAATTTCCTAGATTACATGTACATAAATTTAAAAAGTAGATAGTTATTTGCTAGTGCTGTATCCACACTGTAATTGAGAATTATTACGTATAAATGTTGTAATTATACGTACGTTTTATTATGTACGTGGGATGATATATCTAAATATGACAGCAACTGAATTAGAACCGAATAAAATGTGTGCTGATATGATTGAACAAATCTTCCTTTTGAATAAAATGAGATGACGAATTTTAAACTTGAGGGAATTTAAGTGATCTTCAACGTTTTCATCTTGGGAAAAGAACTGCGGGGTTTTTTTTTTAGAATTAACCAGAATTTGATATTAAAATAATTTACTTGAATGCTGTTTTACTTATTTTGACCGGATTGCTTACTATTTTGCTGAAAAATTAAGTTTCATGCAATTTGTTTGCCTATTTTTAGTGTAATGAAGCATTTAATACGTGTCAAGTATTGGCTTGTGGGTGAAATAATCGGCCCCAAAAGAAATTTTTCATTTAAAAATTTCCTCCCTCGTTTCCTAATTTCAAAACAATACAAAAATATCGCTATTGAATACTTATTAAGAATGAATAGAGGAATATTGTGTCTGAAGACAAATTTTATACACATAGCATCACGCTGCATGGAAAACGATAAGTTGTTTAGTATATATTTTTAAGTCACAATCAGCTATTTTAGTTTTGGGAAATCAAGAACGAAAAAATGCTTTTAATTGAAACTTAGAGGGTTCTCTAATATATTATTTCTGATTTTGCAAACATATCCTTAATTATTTCTTAAAATTAAAGGCAATATATTTTCAAAATCAGGCCCCGAGTGAAGTTGACTTTTATTTTGCAATAATTGTATTAATTTTTTGTTTTTGTTCATTAACTGTAAATGATTCACAGTTTTAATTAATTTCTTATTGATTTTTAAATAATTAATTCTAGCTGTAAAATTCATGATCTTCTTATAGTAAATGGTATTTTGCAATTTGGAGGCTGATAGATGGCAATTTGATTAATTGATAAAGTACGGTAATAGTGCTTTGTAACTTTGATTCATTAAAATAAAACACAGAGAATCGAGAAATCTGTAGCACATGATATATAATTAAAAACAGCTCTTCAAAAGCATGTTGGGCACCAATCATTTTGAAAATATAATAATCAGCGATATTGTTTCGTTTAACATTTGAAGTAGTAATTTCTGCAATGAATAAACTTGACTTTTATCTACTTTAACAAATGATAAAAATTTTCTCACAATTTGTTTCTTAATAGGTATGAGACACGTACTTAAAAACAACTTTACTTTTAAAGTGAAATTAAAGTACTTATCTTGAGAATAAGTGAAACAGCGAAATAGTACTGATAAATGTTTGAGCTTGATTTTAAAATGTGTCATGTGCATTCTTTTTCCTTCTTTATATAAACGAATCAAGAAATAAAGATAAAATTTGTAATAGACTGAAAACTGTAAGTCGGTTTATCAGATTGCATCATTTTTTCGTACTTCAAAACTATCATTTTTAAAACTTTTGCAGAGTAAATTTATAAACGAGTTCCTTTTGCAATCAATTTTGTTGAGAAGCAATTTCTTTTTCATCTTATTCATGTATTTTCAATTTATTTAACATTACGATTAACTTATATCGATTATTTATATTTTAATTTAAATTATATTGGTATTAGTCACTTGTTTGAGAATAACAGTTATTAAAGTTCTTGGCATTTTCCCACGGAAACATCGTTGAAGCAGAGGGTACTGACATTGATTGATTGTTATATGCCAAAGGTATTCAATGCGCTAAATCCACGCCAAATCATATAGACATCGATAAAGTTTACAATACTGCAACCTTTCCAACGCTTGTGCGCAAAGGACACTACTTAATGACTTAGCGCCAATGAGGCTATGCGCAAGTTCCACAATACCGTGAAAAACGGCAGAGCAAGTTTTCCTTCCCCCTCTGCCTATTGTGCCGTATAACAGCAGGGTATCATCTTCCCCACTGCCCCGTGGCATATCAAGAGGGGTAGGACCATTTAAACTCATAAATCAGTCTACCGATAGTAATTGCTGTCTTGTGGCTTTTCAACTAAGAACCTACTTGTCGATTTGAAAACGATTCCGTTTCAGTCTGAAACTTTTAGAGAGTGTAGAATTTTTCATATTCTTATTTTTAATAAATATAGAGAAAATTTTAGAGAAATATCACTCATCTAAATGTATTTCGAAAACAATAATTCTTTCTGCTTTCAAAGAATTTTACTTCAGTTTCTTTTCATTTTTTTTTTTTAATATTAGGTTTTTACTAACATATTTTGCATATGCTTCTGATTAATATATATTATAATTTTATTACTTAATAATACGATAATAATACAAATTCTGCATTCAGTTAGAGAATGCAAAATGAATTTGCTGTCCCCAATAATTAAGTAAAAAGTTAGTATAATTTTCTTCATGAAGATTCGTGTTTTTCATTTCATTTTTAAGCTTTTAAGATATTGAGAAAATAGTCTTTTGTCAATGGTAGATAAAACACCATATATTGCGTTTGAAAAAAAATTCTTTCGAAATAATCAAGGAAGATGCGAGATAATAAGATTTTTAAACTAAATTTAACACTAAAATAAGAAAATATGCTAAAAATTCCGCGTACATGCGTAACTTCTTTTTGATCAAAATTAATATTTTCTGTTTTAACGTTTAAATATTTCCAATATCAGTTTCTTATTTTATTTATAGACTTGATGCGAATTTCAGTAAAACTAGTTGATGTAACTGGCGGAACATATTATATTCTTATTTTTTTTTTGTTTTCTACCAATATTTTTTCCGAGAAAAAATATATCAGTTAAAAGTTAAATAATAAACACCTGAGAAATTCAAAAAAGTGAAAAAATAAGTTTAGGTGACTATTTTAAATATTTTCATAAAAATTACTAATAAGTAATGAAAAATCATAGCAATTTACCTATACTTCATTTAAATGCTCATCACAGGCCCAATTATAGCA
>BGPR01001730.1:0-118211 GCA_013235015.1 Araneus ventricosus
GGGCGTCAGGGGCCTTCAAAGTTGCAGCGTCTCTAGGCAGCTGCCTACTTTGCCTATTTGATAATCCAGTCTTGCGTGAACTATATTTAAACATAACTGCTATATATATTGAGGCGCTTGTCATGAAGACGCGCCACATTTTGTATCTCCGAATCGAAGAACGATGGCCCTTATGACGATAATCAGGTGGCAATAGCTTGTTTCACAGCATTTGTGTCGCAGAACCCCTTGCCAGAAAGGATAGCCTTAAAGTAGCAAAAATATATGAAAATCATAGGGAGAGAGGTCTGGGCTGTGAGGGGATGAAGGAATATCTCTCAGCCAATATCTGTAATGAGTCTTTGCTTTGCAGCCGTCGTATGGGGATGCGACGGGTGTAACGATTTTCTTAAAATTTATCGCAACCCACTACGAAACATCCGCAATGCTGTCTCCTCTAACAAATGTGTCTATGTGTCTATGTCTTGCAATATTTTAGACAAATCAATAGCCATCGCTTCCTCGATACGTCCATTGATTGGTGGATCTTCTTCGAGGTGGTCGGTGTAATGATCTAAAATTGTCTACAATAGTGATATTTAAAACGTTGTAATTGGGTCAGTTTGGATTTCTGAAGAGTGGGACCTTTTTTGTTTCAAATGTTAATGCGTCAAGAATGTTTTACGAAATACGACTAATAGGGCCGGAAGTCTGTATAAAAGTTTCGACTTTAATACAGATAATAATAAATACTTTTTTCAACAGTATTTATTGACTCAAACAACTTAAAATATAATTCTTTGCTTCATTTAAAGCATTTTCCAACTAAAAGTATATGCTCATCTTCGACGGTTTGGAAATTAGCTACTGCGCCACAATTAGAGTACACAGCCTGTATGAAAAATCTAGTTTAAAATGAAACTGAGTGGCTTAAATTAAGTACAGAAGAACTTTGATTATCCGTCACCGTCCGGACCACGGCTGTGACAGATAACCGAATAGACGAATTACAGAAATCGCTTAATACAAATGTACAGTAACATGGTTTCTCTGTTCACTTGGAGACAAAATCCTTCCAAAGTGAATAATACACGCGAGTTGTATCTACTTTCACAAAACGATCAATATAAATTTTCAATATAAGAGTAGTAATGGACCGAATGTATTGTGATACTGTAAACCTAGTTACTTTAAAATAATCTGTCATCTCTTTCCGTAGCTTTGAAGCCCGAGTTGGCCTAGTGGTAAGGTATCGGCTTCGGGGCTGGAGGGCTGCAGGTTCGAACCCCGAGTCCACTGAAAATCCGCCGTGTATGGGGCTTGTTGCAAGTTAAATCATACTTAGTGGCCAAACGTCTTCCCGCTGATAGGGTGAGGAAGACTAGAGAGCGAAAGTGCCTGCTCGTGTGTCGCCCTCGTCCGCGTTTCAAAATTACGAGGTCCGTCCCAAAATAGCCCTTGCGTTGCTTCAAAATGAAACTAAACTTAACCTTCTGTATCTTTGAGTCGACGATTAATCACTTCCGTCATCATACAATATAGCCACTTCCAGCTTTATACAGGGTGAAAAAGTAATCAGGAACAATTTTAAAGACGTTTATTTGTTTGTTGATATTTTTTAGAATATAACGGATAACTGAAACTAATGGTTAATCGAAGTTTTACTGTAACGGAAAATCGATAATACTTTGTATTCAAAGATATTGAAACGAGATCATCCTTAAAAATTAATATTATTAACAATGTGCATTTATAATTTCTAAGAAAAATTAATTTAATTTTAGTTATATCATATTGTCCGAAAAAAATTTCAAACTTTCGCAAAGTTAGCAGATTATTTTAAATTGGCAATTATTTGCCAGTATTTCTCTATATTTTCGGATGAAATGAGAATCGTCAATAAATAGTGAAATATTCCATCCTTATTTACAACAACTTAAGTGAAAGAACTAAAGAATGATTTGTTATAAATTTAATCAAACACAAATTTCAGGCACTTTACGAATCACTATTATAAAAATAAATGGAGAATACTTTAATGACATAGTAAGACTCTAAAATCCTTGTGTAGCAGTAAATTTCGCGATTTCAATTAAATTTGCAGCTTAGTTTATGGAAGAGAAAGAAAAGGAAATTAATCTCTGCGCAAATTCATTTCGAAATTTATTAATGTCACGTTTTCAAAAGATCCAATTATGATTTTCTGACTTTTCCAAGATCGATTTGTTTTGTCGATCGATTGCACTTGTTTCAACAATATTTTAAAGCATTTTTCTTAATAAATTCAAACAGAAGAATAATCCGAGAGACTCAATATATTTGGCAGGTTTTACAAATTATGTTTACTATATAAATAATTCTTTAGGATAGGGAAGTAATTTTTCCTTTCTTAAATAATTTCTGATGATGTATTAGTCTCAGTTTGATGTAATAAATTTTGAATAAAATTACTGTTTTGATCATGAATGTATTTTTTTGTTTATAGCTTCAGCAGTATTTTCCGAATATAATTTATTTATTCAAAATTTAATAATTTAATAGCTGTTTCGATGTTTATAGAACAGATATAAATATGCTTTTGCACTTGTTCTAAATGTTTTCTGTCATTTTAAGAATGAAAGAAAACTTCCTTATTGATAATATATACAGTGTGTGCACACTTATCGTGGTCCAATAGCTAATTTCTAAACCGTTGCACATAAACATATAGTTCCAGTTGGAAAAATGCCTTAAATGAAGGGAAGAATTATACTTTATGATTTTGGGGTCAATAAATATATTTCTGAAAAAGTTACGAATTCTAATTTTTTATTCTGTCCCCCGGTCCTATTATTCATATTTAGTAAAATGACACACTAACATTTTAAACAAAAAAAAAGTTTAACTCTTCTGCGACTAAAACTGACCGCGTTATGGAGCTTTGAATTTCATAATATTAAACCGATGAGCGGCCTCGTCGAGCAAATGTTGAGCATTGATTGGTAGATCGTCTTCGAGGTGGCTACTGAAATGGTGTAAAGTGGACCAAGTCCGCAATATTCAGACCGCCATAACTCGGTCAGTTTTAGTTCTAGAAGAGGGGAACTTTTTTGTTTAAAGTGTTAGTGTGTGAAGAATATTTTAATAAGTATGACTGATAGGACCGGGGGACCGTATAAAAAAATTAGAATTCGTAACTTTTTCAGAAACATCTGTGATATTTTATTTTTTTAACTTTCTTAAATCATTTTTAACGACACCTCATTTTTAATTACTTCTACTTATCTACTTACATCGTAATAAGCGCACTACGACTTTCATTTCGAGTCACGAGTCTTTCCGGGGAAATTCCCTTCTCTGGGTACTTAAACTTTCTGCTCATTCCTATCTGCCCTTTTTTAATTCAGGCATGTAAGCTGCTAACAACAGCGCGCCATTACCGCGCTGCCTCTTTAATTCCGGTCATGGATAATAGCAAATTATGATTCCTTTACGTACTGAAAACTAACCTAAATTATCCTCAATGATGGAATAAAGAAAGATTGAGCCAAGTTTTGTCTTTTCCCTGACCAAGATGGATTACACTTCATCTTTAAAGCCTGATCTTACATATATTTAATGGCTCAAAAAGCATAAAATATAATTCTTCCCTTCATTTAAAGCATTTTTCCAATCGGAGCTATATGTCTATCTTTAATGGTGTAGAAATTAGCTATTGGACCACGATAAGTGTGAACACCCTGTATATATAGGTATACATATATTGTTAAGAAGAAAACAAGTGCTGCTTTCTGTTTACAGATTTCTCTTGAATTTAAAAAGAAAGCAAATGTTGCTTTCTTTTCATGTGTTTCTCTTGTTTGCCTTAAATCGAATATTTGCTTGCAGAAGCCACACGAGTCAATTTTTTCTTCTTCAAAATTGTGCTTACGTTTGTTTCACTTTCTAAAGGGTTATTTACATTATGAGTGAAGAAATGACAAGAGTCAACTAAAATCACACATTATAGGTATATGAATTCTACCAGGTAAAAAAAAATTTAATCATTGTTTTAAAAAATTAATCAGTTATGTTTTTTAAGCTCCCAGTATTTTTAAATTATTGACTCATGTGGTTTCTGCAATCAAAGATTTAATTACTGCCCACTTTTAATTAATCGCAAATTGTTTTTGCCATTTGCCTGTAAAGATAATCTTGAATGAGATTATTCATGAGGCACGGGTGCAATACAAATGCTAACACGTTCGGGCGCAACTCTGTTGGCGCATGCGTGCCACTTGCAAGTGAAGCGCATGCGCCCAACCGGTAAGTGACGCTCTTGTATTTGGAAGAAAGGAGTTGACTATGATTCATAATGGACGTGGGTAAAGGCTCATTTGAAGCCCACAATTTAAGTTTTAAAAAATGATAAAAGTATTCCGTGCACTATAAATATTGTAAAAAGTGTGTTGTTTGTGTGTTGTGAAATAAAAATATAAAAAGATTCAGTGCGGATGGTCCGTCAACTAATTACAAACAAAAATAATAAACATCATCTGTTAAAAGCTAAATTTTTGCTTAGTATTCAGGAAAATCTTATAAAACTGAACTACTCGATCATACAAAGGAATATTTGCGTTTTTAAATAAGTTTTTTATATTTCAACTAAAAAAATGTCCAGGAATTCAGGACGTTTGTTTTCCCGTAAGGTTCCTTAGCAATGAACACTGATTTCATTGAGAGCCTGAAACAATTCCACATTTTTGGAACAATATATTGGAAATAACGATAAATATCATTGTGAATTAGGCGCTGGGACACAGGTATAAGGACTTTTGCATGTATATTAAAAGAAATACTGAGAAAAATTTGGCAAATCAAAAATACAAACGTAATCGAGCGCAACTCATCTAGCAGATTAACGTACCCCTCATGTACGTCAAAAGAGCTCTAGAGAAAAAACAACCGCGATGCCTTAAGCTGTGTTTCTACGGCGTGTGGCTTGGCAAACCTCGAGTCGCTCGAGGATCGTACTTGTGGACTGTGGTCGGTGGAATTCCGAACAGACGCGCCGTTCCCATGACACGTGGCTTGGCAAATCTCTCGGCAGCGCTCGAGTGCATTGACGGCATCTGGCCATTCCCCCCCTCCTTTGATGTGCGAGCTATTTGCCGCCATAATGTGGGAAACAACAGATACACTTGCAACCCCACGAGCCTCATCGATTCTTCTTTTTCCGACGACGACAAATAACGTGAACTGCGGATGAAGCTCGAGGAAATACAGGCCGTAGGAACGCAGCTTTAGTGTGAGTGTTAGGGAGCCAGGTAGCTACTAGAGGTCCCACACCGTTCTCTGTAAAACCCGCACTTAGGCAGAAAAAAATATAGATGCTTCATCTCACAGATTAGATGCACCCTACGGAAGGTTAAAGGAAAAATTGCAATCATTTGTAAAATTCATTGGTTCAGTTGAGTCTTTATTAGACATAGCATAGATATTAGACATAGCAAGGAACCAACTCCAAAACAACATTTTGAGATATAGCTATTGTTACAAAAATTGTCTTGTGGGTGAAAGCTGTTCAAGTAGGAGGATAATGGAGAATGACGCTTTATTCCCGAATATTCCGGAAAACACGAAGCACGGATGACAAGAGAAATAGCACTTGTACAAATTATCAACAGCAAATCACTAAAAATAACAGTAACAGCTCTTTCAATAGTGTCCAGCGTTTATCAGCTTATCAGCTCGCACTGCGGACAGAACTCCAAAGAGATTCATTCCTCGTTTGAGCACCTCGGTATTTATACCTTTTCGGACAAGATGTGACGTCACATGGATTTTTCTTGCAGGATCCCTAATTTCGGTTATTAACCCCTTTAACTGTTTTATTTTCTCTACTGTCTAATTAGATTACACTTTCTGTTTTAGAAATGTGTTGTCGTATTGATTCAATTAGAAGTCCATAGAACACTGGAGATGTTAATGAGTTACTTTTTTTGTATCGAATTATAACATCTAAGAATGACATAAATTCAGACTATAAGTGTAAAAATGCCATCATTCGATGCTCGAGTAAACTCGAGCTAAACATTAAAATGGTTAAAAAAGACAGAACCATTATTCTTGTATTTTCTAGAACCTTAATTTTGTCGCCAAAATCTTCAAATTTGTCGCTAAAGTCGTCAAAATGGTCGCCGAGGTCGGAGGTTATTGACTTCCATCCATTATGAATCCCCTGTAAATCCATCTTTCCAACCATAAGACTAACATGGCAGGGAAGCGACATTAGCAGTTTCGTAGCACTATTTTCGCAAAGCAACGGAAATAATGAAAATAAAAAGTTGCTAAAAGTACAATAAAAATAATTTGATGTTTTCGCTTGAGGCTGTATCTTTTTAGCTTTGTTTGTACGCTTGAGAATACCATATTTTATTCGACAATGTTGAAGGAAATTCCTTATCCGTTTTATTATTTATTAGAATTTATCTATGTTCAATATTATAGAATTTTATCAAGGAAATTGTGTTTTCTGAAATAAAGCCCAGTGTTGTCAGTTGGTAACAAACTGTGTTTTAGCCATAAACCATACTTAAAACAAAATAGGATTTTTTTCAAGTCTTTTTCCCATGTTTTATTTAGGAAATGAAAGCAAAAAATAAAAACATTTATAAATAAATTTTTTTTAAATATGGCTTTTAAGGGTTAAAAATATATAAACAGCTTTCAATTGTCTGCAAACCAGTACATATAAATGAATAAATGTTAGACTATTTTATGTTTTTACTTTAATATTATTGAAAAAAAAATTTGCCTTTAAATTTTCTTACTGGCTAAAAAGTACTTTCATCTGTTCGTATCTATTTACTTCCAGAATCTACAACTTCCAGAATTTTTGAGAAAAGAAAGAAATCTTAGCGTTTCTAAAACCATATTAACTAGATTAATTTAATGAAAGGAAAATTGCTGAAGTATGCGACCTGAAAATCATGAATACAACAATCTCATTTATTACATTTTTTGTAATTTAAAGGAAAGAATAAAATTTGTCTGTTACTTTATCTTAAGAGAGAAAAAAAAACCCTGGTATTAGACGGTAAATGAAGAGAAAACACGATACTCTGTTTTGATAGTATATTCGATTTCTTCAAACGAAAAAAAAAAAAAAAAACTCAGGCAAGAAATAAAAATATTTTTTTTGAACTAAACGAACGCATTTTTTAAAAATGTTTTCCGTCAGTGATTTAAAAAAAAGAAATAAGAAAAGCAGCCAAAAAATAAAAGGCTGTTCGTTGAGCTTACGCGTGCAAATGCTTTTTTTCTCCGTATTGCACCCCTTTTTTGTTGTTGTTGCTTAAAGTATTAGATAGTTGCAAATTAGTCTGGATTTTCCTCCGTATGATATTTAATTTCTGAATTTGTCGGCATTCTTACTAATACAGTATAACGCTGGGGTGTAATACCCGAGTAGGGGGGGAAGTAGTTTTCTTTCGATTTTCTCATGTACAGGAGCAGCTCGTGTACTGAAACTGCGGAATCTTAGAACCTTCCACTTTTTCTTAGTGATGTTACCGCTAAAGTGCAGAAATCAGTTAATGGACACGTTACCTAGCTAATCTGCAGATTAACTGATTTGCTCCGTTAAAGTGCCGAAAATTGTTCCATTTCTCAAATTACCTAGGTAATCTGCAAATTACCTAGATAATCTACACATTACCTACTAGGCACTTGTTAAAGTGAAAATAAGATGTTTGCTGGAACAACAGCAACGTTTCTGTAAGCTTAAATTAACATAATGTTATTTATTTATTTTTCGATATCTGAAGAATCAAGCAAATACAATCAAACAATCAACAAATTAGTTGATAGAATCAATCATCAATCAATTAAAAAACTATAATAGAAAGAATCAAGGAGGGAGAGGGGGAAGGTGTAGGGAAAGGAAATGAGAGAAACAAACTTTTGAACTTTAACGACACGGAAGCCGTCAATGTGCACATTACCTAGGTAAAATGCGGAAAACTCTTGATTCCGCACTTCAACGGAGCAAATCAGTTAATCTGCAGATTAGCTAGGTAATGTGCACATTAACGGCTTTCGAGCTTTAGCGGTAACATATAAATCAATTACTAATTTATTTCATTTTACACTTTAATATCTCAATCCACCAACAATCTGAGGCTGTTTTCCTTAACCATTTGCTACGCAATGCATTAAATTTTTTGAAATTTGATGAAAAAAATCATGAATGGGTTTAGTTTATTGTCTAGACCAGTGGTTCCCGAACTTTTTTCCCTCTCGTATTCCTTGATTAATCTTTTTATTTTCGCGTACCCCTACTGTCATATCCTCCTCTCCAACCATCCGTCAATGCAAAGAAGTTTTTATCAATAATGTTAATGGCTTAGGTAAGCTTAAGAGTCAAATGACTCCAATTAATAACATCTTCAGGACTTAATTTTGCATTTTATTCCATTCTTACAATAGTATTAGTTCAACGTCAAAACAGATGAAATCAGCATTGTAGCAATATCACATTAACTTATAAGGATAGCTAAAAATTACATTTCTTTTTCCTATCTTTTTTTCTTATTTTGAGGATAGGTTTAGGGCTTGCACAATTTCCACTTTTACTTTTTACACGAACTTCGGTGAAATAAAATTTTGTAACATTTTTAATCTCTTATTTTTCGCGTGTCTGCAATTACCGACTTTGAGTTCGTGTACCCCAACTGGTTGAGAACCTCTGGTCTAGACCGAATCTACAAAAAATGTTTTTTTAAACTTACTTATTCCAAGGGGGTGGTCGTCCCTCTCTGGGGTCACCCCCCTTATATGATAGCCCCCTTAGATACAGCCACCTTGATACACTCAAAAAATATTGTTGAATCTTACAGAAAATCATAAATTAAAACTTCAGGAATATTGGAGGAAGATTTTCTAGTTAATTTTCTAAAATTGTAAACGTTCCAGAACTGAAAAAATTTCTTATCTCCGAGTTAAGGAATTTTCCCAAACTTGATCTCTAATAATTCCTATTCCGAAACGAAATTTCATTGGGCTGCTATATACATTCTAAAGGAGTACTATTAGCCCTATCCTAAACCTATTATTTTACATTTATAGTTGAATTTAAAGATTAAGAAGAGAGTGAAATTAGGTGTGCCATCAGCTGGCACACTGCGCCGCAAAGGGTTAAAGCGCTCTCAATCTTCAGGGAAACGGCATGGCCTTTCCTTCTATTACGCATGCGCGATAACAAAATACAGTTTCTTTCTGCTATATGGTTTGAAGAGAAGTGCAGTCCCAGAAATGTTAGAAACGAAGTTTAAAAATGTTTTTCCCTTTAGGTAAAAAATTCTCGCGAATTCAAAATTTGACATTAAACAAGAAAATGAAGAATAATTAATGATAAATAAAAATTAATTCAAAAAGATTTTGTACTACAAGATTTATTTTGCATATAAATTCAATAATACGTTTATTACAGTTCATGTCGTTTTACTATCGGCCGCAGTTGTGTAAATCTTTATAAACAAAAGTAAGAAATGCAGGAAAAATAATTGAAATAATTTATTTTATAGCTATATTTTTAAATAAAATTAAGTATAAATTATTTATCACTTCATTAAAATTTCTTTATCAATATTTTGAATAAAAGTTGTGGTTTGGGAGGAAACATTTTGCGAACATCAAGTCAAAAATCTATTTTTTAGAATTTTTTTATTAATTAATAACTAAATTATTCAAAAGTGATAAAAAGAAGTCAAAATTTAATTTATGTATCATTAGGCAGTACGGTAAAGTACCTTTTATATTTTTCTCATTTATACGTTATTTACATTTACACGCCGTTTCATCGCAGTCTAGATTTATTCGTATTAATTGTAATGATAAAGTACTTCATTTATACGACGCAAAGCTTCGGTTATACGTCGTTTCCCCAGCTCTAAAAAGCGAAAATTTCCTCCTTTCTGGTATGTGAACTGGAATAAAGATATTATGAATTCGAAATTATCCACAATTGATGAATTAAAAGAAGACAAATTGCCTGATGCTAATTTAAGCGATCATGAAGAAATAATTCCCCATTTCTTTAAAGATGCAATGGACTGCATTGAAAAACTTTGAACTTATTTCTTTTATTAAAAGACTAGTGAAAAAACATTCACTGGACTTAATTCGATTTATAATGATGTACTTAAAACTCACAGACAATCAGCACGTCAAATGGCGATTAAAGGTTTTCTTAATTAAACGCCTACCTGCATACACGTAAATCCTATAAGATATGCATAATTAATACTCAAGATATGCAATAAAGGTATAATTTTCTCACCTTTATGATAAATGTTTATTATTAAAATTTCATTACTGATTTCCGTACTATGTAGTGTTGTAATAGTATTATCTTAAAAAACTTTAAGAATTATTACTTTTAAGCGAATTTGCAATTGTAGCATTAAATCTATAATAATCAAAGTTGTTTAGTGAAATTTCGATGATGCGTCTTTACATTTATACGCCGTTATACATCAGTCCCTCGAAAGACGTATAAACGGTGCTTTATTTTATTTCATTTACACCACGGATACAATGCACGCGCTACCACTACTTATTTGTCAAAAAATGACTGAATAGTTGAAAGTTGCTACGCTCTTTTTGAACAACTTTTTTAACCTAATGAGTTATCTACAAAACGTGTTCTATGGAAGAGTAATAAAGAATTCAATAAAAATGACTTATGTTTTATTACTTATTATTTACTACTCATGTTATTTCTGAAAATTGTGGAATTTACGAAAACTATTATACCTCGTTTTCTTATTGATAGTATCGTCATAAATTATTTATCAATTTTTATTTACGGTGATGACAATTTTTATTAAATTTATACGATCAATCACGCAACAGAAATTGAATGTTGGTTAAAAATTTCTATCAGAATTTATTTGCAAAATCGACAAGCATTTTTGGCTCTAACAAATGTGTCTGGCCAGTTTCATCCCATCGATGATAATCAGAAGCGTGATTGCTTAAAGTTCTTTGAAAAATCCTTTTGCCATATTGACCTGGTTGTAAGATCGAAAATTCGAGACTGCTGTGTACGAGAGACTGATTCCCATTAAGTCTGCCATCCTGGGCTAAACCTCCTCAGGTTGGAGTGGAATGGAAATCTGGAGAGAGGAGTGCCAGCTCAGATGCCGTCTTCGTCATCTGACAGCGGATTAAAAATACGATGTCCGTTACGAAATGGCCCTCGTGTAGTTTCAAAACGAGACGTTAATTCGAACTTTACCTTGGCTAATTCTTACGTTTTTATTTCGAATTCGTTGAAGATTCGAATTTTTTCTTTGTTCCTTTAGATTTCTTACAGACATAAAATTAAAATATCGTCTATAATTCGAATTGATTGTGATTAATGCGAAGATTAATCGGAAAATTGAGTCATCCCGCCCTGCCGTAGCATCCGGGTAAAACTGAATGAAAGCCGCTGCAATATCTTTAGTACTGAGGCCGGAGTCCTAGTAGCCATCACCGGCCACGACCCGACCCCACTCGAAGGAGGCACGTCCCATTATCAGAGTGGAGATAACTCAATTCCACACCATTATTATACCCCCAGGGGAAGCTAGAACCCGCTTGCTTATCAGGCGGCTTCTCATCCATGGTACCCCCGGGGGTTCAACTAAGGGATGGGCGACTTACATCCTGTCAGTCGGAACAGAATTCGGTCGTAAGTCGAGGAGGATCCGTAGTTGGGCAAATAAAAATTTACTACTGTAAAAAATTCAACACTTAATAAACAACAAGAATAATTTTTAGTAATTTCCTCACTAATATTTTTATATCCGCCATAATCTGGTACGTACTATCACTGGAGAAGAAATTCCCCCCCCCCCCCCATTACTGTACCACGTCCAGGAGCGACAACCCACTTACTTATCCTGTTGCTTTCCACCCGCGTACTCATGGTGCCCCCAGGTGGGAGAACGCGAACTAAAAATTATTAATAATCGTTTTTATTTCTGAATTAAATGCGTCCTTCCCTTGCTCCTACAATGTCTATTTTTGTTTTAAATGGCAACGTAGTCAATCAAGAAAGCCATAAAAACTTCATACTTAAAAAAAAAAAAAACTTTGAAAATGTTACATGTGAACTGTACTGTTTATTTTGAAGTTTAGATGTGAATTGTATTGTTTATTTAAAAGTTTAGACGTGAATTGTGCTATTTATTTTGAAGTTTAGATGTGAATTTTACTGTTTATTTTGTTGTGCAAATGTGATATTCAAAGTGTTATATTATTTATTCAATTTACTAATTAATTAAAATTATTATTTTTTAAATTTCTAAATTTTTCAAAATTGTAATTATTATCACTTTAATTATTAAAATTACTTACTGTTAATATATTTATTACGTATTATTTATTTAAAAAATTATTAACTGTTACATATTAAAAATTAAATCTCTACTGCCATTTTTAGCTTTAAAATTATCATTTTCTATTTCTGAATTCGAATTTCTTAGATATATCAAATTTTTATTGTGATTCCGTCAGCTTCAAATTGTCGAAATTCTACTGCATTATTATTTTTTGTAATTTATTTTCAGGTTAATTAATTAACAAAACACTAATTACGTTTTATTCTTTAATCGGAAATCCTTATTATTCTTTGAATTTGACAGTGCTTGTAATAAAACAATATATTTGCGCTTATTTTAGATTTGGAGTTAAATATTTTTCAAAAATATTTGCCGACTAAAAAAAGAAAGGAAATTCTCATACATGAGAATTTTAAACCTCCACATAATTTGTTTCAAATTCTACTCCGCGAATCTTATCTGTTAAAAAAAATCAAGAAAATTACGCGCTAATCACTTAAGAAAATTTATTTACATTCTTTGGAAAATCTTGATTGATTGTTTTTACAAGAGATTAAAAGTTCATCGGACTATTTGAGTTTTTTTCTCTTGTATTATTAGCGAAAAATCGAAAATTCACGACAATCCTCCTTTTTTTCTAAAAAATAAATAAATATGTCTTTTCCAAAATCTTATACACCTGAAAAATTTTTAATGGCAATCTGGAGGAATAAAAATAATCAATTTCTCGAGCCGCAGGTAAACCGAGAGAAAATCTATTAAAACCAAAAAATCCTACATCCCTCCCTTCCAGAGCGAGGGGGAACAGCAGCAGCCTGTTCGCCCTGCGGCTCGGAATGGAACGGTCCGCTGCGTGACGTCACTCGCATCGCAGCCAACAGAACGACGATGCCGAAGAACCGCTGAGTGTGTCCTCAGGGTTAGCGTTGCGAACAGCAGCAGACGATACGGGAAAACAACCACTGATAATTTTCACCAGAAATTAAGTGCAGGTCTTCCCCCCCACCAACAAACCCAGGATTTTCACATAGGAGAGGATTAAGTCAACAGTCAATCACCGATCCATGATTGACAGGTAATCACCACCATTCAATCAATTTAATGATTTTTTTATATATAGATATATTTCGTATTTACATAATACCTGTGGCGAAAAAGTGTGATTTTTTTTTTCTCTTTACCTGAAATTTATTAAATATAAACCAGTAAGATCTCAATGTTTTTGTGTTTATCAGAAGATGTACTGCAGTAAATTCCAAATTTTGTTGTGATGAATTCATTCTGTACTTGGTCGTGGCTCGTACTATAGCGTTCCGGCTAGTGTGTACTTTCTTGAATGAAATATCGACGGGCGAGTTTCCATTGGGTGTAAATTCTACCTCTGAATGGTTTAGGGGGCAGGGAGGGGAGAATTACCTGGGATTTTAAATGCCAGGTGTTCGGAACGTAAAATATTTTCTTGTGAATGCGCCTGCACAATTTATGATTTGTAGTATTGACGCAATAGTTTATATTATTATTCTCTTTTTTTAATTTACTTTTTTATGAATTCCGTGTATGTTATTGTCCATGTAGTTTTTGAAACGGTTATTTTCTTTTTTTATATACCGACTGAGTGTTGTGATTGTTTCACACGTAGCAGATCCGTGTTGTTATTCATGGTGGGAAAATGCCGGTTTTGAAGCGGTAAATAGTTTGCTCGTGTTACGTGAGCGAAAACATGTTCAAATCTAAGCAAAAACCCTTAGTTTGATTAATGTTGTTTTGAAGGACACTAATCAATGATATTCAAGGTATTTGAATTCGAATTTTCTGTAGAGATTTAAAAAAAAGAAACATTATACGAAATATAATTTATGTGGCTTATTTTATTACATAAAATTATTTTATATTGTTTAGAAGTTGCATTAATATTAGATACAGACTTATCATAATTTTCTATTTAATACCCATTTTTGTTTAATACATCATAAGTCATTATTTTATAATGAATTTCAGAATTGTGTCTATGCAATTTATTGTTATGAATAGATAAAACCATTAAATATTCATTAAAATATTTTTATGCATAAAAACATTTATTTTTACGAATTTCACGTAAATTTTTATTATTTTAGCAGTGTATTTTTTTAATAATCAGCATTGATCTTTATTTTTTGTACGTCGTAAACTAGTACAATGATCGTCAAGACAAAAATATAAAAGGATTTTATTTTCTAAAATAAAAAAAAACATGAAAAGCAAAATTAAAAGATTCTAATAATTTTTAAAATAATTTCCACGATTTTTTATTTAATTTTGGGCTCTCTTGATCCCATCTATTTTTCAGATTTTTTTATAGAATGTTTCGTCAATACAAATGCAAACTATCGAATGCGCTGTAGAATTACATATTTTGCATTTATGTCAACGACATCAATTTCTAAATTGGGGATTTTAACGTGTTGCTTTGTACGAGTGGGTTAATGAATCGTGCAACTCCATGTTTTAAGAACATGGGTTCAAACACCGGGAAAACTTGCTTGTGATTAATGTTTAAATTTCAAATCGTAATCTATAACATTTCCTCTAATTTTCCAGTGCTAGATATAAAAATATTTTATTTCAGCTCTTTCTTATTTTCCTTCTGAAAGAAAATGCAAAGAATATTAGAACCTTCTTATTATATCTATTTTAACATCATATGACATTCGAATACAGCTATTGTAATCTCACGAAGCCTTTCAGCAGTAACGTCAGTCTGCTAAACGCATCGAATGAATGAAGTGAAGACATTAATACCTATTAAATGGAGATAAAAATAATTATCTGAAATTATTTTAAAAGAAATTCTTATAAAATAGTGCTATTTTTCTTTCAATTTCTTTCTTAGATAAGATGTTATCTTTGGGATTACGTAGCGAATTCTTAAAAGGAAAAATAATTGAAGTTGAGAAAGAAAAATTCAATTTCTCCACGTCTTTTAAGGATTAAACGTTTTTTTAAAAAAAATATCTTCTGAACCTTCATCACTGAAATCTTTGCTTCAATAGCGTCGTAATTTAATGAATAATAAAATTATTACAACATCTTCTACATACCTTCCATTCTTTTTAAGAAAGAAAGGCTATTTTTATTTATAATCATAAATGGCAAACTTAGGTATTTTAAATAAAATATTTCTTTTTCCGTTTTGAAATAAATTTCATTTCCGTTGAATTTGTTTTTATCTGCGAATATCTGTTAATTTCTTTCATTAGATATCCATTTCTTGGTCTTTTTAATTAAAATACTTTACAATTGAAATAATAATCCAACTTGTTTCTTCTCGAGTTTTCTAAAAGTATATAATTATTTCTTCATTATTTTATAGATCGATTGAATAATACGTACTAATGAATGCTGTTATTCAGAATTTTTTGTTCCTGAATTTTCATTGAGCTCGTTCGAATGGACCATTGCTATTGAAAGTTGTATACCAGAAGTTCTCAACCTGTGGTACGCGTAGAACTGGGGGTACGCGAAGGACCAATTGGGGGTACGCGAACTCAAAGTTGGTAATGGCGAATACAAGAAAATATAAGGGATTAAAAATGTTACAGAATTTTGTTTGCTCAAGTTCGTATAAAAAGTGAAAGTTAAGTCCTAAACCTACCCTCAAAATAAGTAAAAAAGAAAGCAAAAGAAAGTATAATTTTTAGTTTTCCTATTAAGTTAATTCGAAATTATTACATGCTAATTTCATCTATTTTACGTTGAACTAATACCATAATAAAAATGAAATAAAATGCAAAATCAAAAATAAGTCCTGCAAATGTTATAAATTCCAGTCGCTTGACTCTCAATCTTACCTAGGCCCTTAACATTATTGATAAAAATTTCTGTGTATAAACGGATGGTTGGAGGGGGTACGTAAAAAGACTAATCGAGGGGTACGCGAGGGAAGAAAGGTTGGGGACCCCTGTTGTAGACGGACGTAAGTGAAACAATTGATCTTCTTTCCACCCCCACCCTTCTCCGAAGTCCTGTTATAAGATGTGTTGTTTGCCACAAGGAAACAATCTGTTATAAAGCAAATTCGCAGAAGAAAAAAATCCGAGTCTGTAATTTTACTATTGATAATAGACTTTGTTGCATCCAAGCCAGTTATTGTGAACAATACTAAGCCACAAACTTTGTCTTTATTATCTTATAGAATATGCGCGAATATCAATCGCAATGATGTGACCTCTCACCTGGGAAATTGCGATAAAAGGATATTGTTAGTCACAAATATAAGAATGTTTTGAAATTTGACCATTATCTCCGCTATGCTGATATCAATGAAATGCACGGTCAGAGAAGCAAAAAACTATTAGATTTCAGTGGCGACTATTAGAAGTCGTACTGAAATGCTATTGTCTATGTTGTTTTGCTACAGTTAAAGCTTGAATAATTTATATATTCAGCCTTTGTTGATGCAAGTTTACTCATAATTATCATTAACTTTGGAAGTCTGGTTGTATATATTTTTGTAGCATCATTCCATTTACGCCTTCGGACTAGTGCTTTTTTTTTTGTATCGCCTCTACCAATGGTAAGATCCAGGCCAAAATTGGAACCGTTTTGCGACGGCCCTTCACAAAACTCAAATTCACGTAAAATATAGAAATATGACTGTTAAAATTAAAGGTTTTACATGGTAAAAATTTTTTTCACAAAAATAATTTTTTTTCATAACACTTTTTTTTATTTTTCACAAAAATATTTTTTTTCACAATAATGGGCCCTTACAAAAAATCCTGGATCGATCCTTGACCATAGAAATTCATGGTATCTTGTGCTACCGTAGGCTAATTTTAGCCAAATGAACTGAAAGAACAGCAGTTACGTGAATCTAATTTTAATTTATTTTTTTTCACTTGGTAAAAAAAAAGGGCAGGACACATTTTTTGGACAGCTTTTGCCTACTCTGATCTGATTTTGGCGATCAATTGGCGAGTGTCCATCAGTTGTAAAAAATCCGAACCGCTGCGATAAACAGATGGTTATCGATCTCTCAAACCTGCTCCCAGCGCAAGGTTTTGTTTATGGAGACTGCCTATTCTACTAACCTTGCTTCTACCCCCATTCGTTCGTTGTCCATCACCTGGACTCGGTAACTCGAGCAGCGTCCAATGCCATCTGCTTTTTAGTGAATATGGAACAGTTGGGGGGAATCTGTTCAGCATATGCATTCTAAATCGGCGTTGCGTCCAGTTTCGTTCTTGTTTGTTTGGCTCCATGATACCACGTGAATTGTTAAGAAAACTTTAAAATATGTTATTTTGCTTTTCATGCTTTGCTTAAATTATTCGTAGCTCTGCTTGATGAATTTTGAACCTAAAATTAGTAACATTTAACCCTTTGCACTCCGAAAGATAATAAGATGCATAATTATACACGGGTGAGTGCAAGGATTGATTTAACGCTTCATTAAGCTGAAACATATTGTTATTGATTTGTTGCAATCCGTAAAAATTAATCTGTGTTTTTGCTATTATATGGCTTCTGTAATAACCGCTATCCAACAAGAATGTATAAAGGATGCATTATTCAGAATGTCGAGTCTGACTTGGCATAAGACTACAAAATGTTAAACCTCGATAATACGAACTAACTGGGACCTTAATCGTCTTGGATAATCGAAAACTCTGTTAAAAGGGACTGAATTTTAAATAGTGACTTATTTTCTTTCGCAAGGCTTTCGAAGTGTTTATTTGAAATTCTAAATATAAATCTACAAGTACTGTCACGCACTAAGAGTTTTCAAAAACTCTTTTTTATTATTTATCAAACTTCTTGTATATATTTTTGAAACATCAATTATTTTTGATGATTCGCGAATGTTGCTGTTTTTCGCCGTTTTCCGTGGATTTTCTCATTGATTCTTTAGAGTGTTCTCAAAAGTATAATATTTTCCCCGCTCAACAACGACACATTTACAGCGCCATTTCTCATAATGACGCATGGAATTTCCTAACATCATCATTGAAGTGCTTAAGAATGGAACTATATTTTTATTTGTTCTCTAAGTAACTTGATCATTTCTCGGTAACGACCTTATATATATTTACACTAGTCTTCGCATCGTGAAAATCGGCTCCACTGCTAGGCTTTGACACCTTTTTTCTGAAAAGTTTGTTGAATTTTTTAAAACAATTGAAAAACATACAGTTCGATTTTCTGGTACCTGATCAGTTAACAGAGACCTCGGTTGAGAAAACCCCAGATAATCTAGGTTCTACTGTACAAGAAACTGATCTGATCACTCGCTGCCACTTGTTTGAATTTTAAACTATACGAATTGAATTTCCCTTTTCATCGCATCTTTATGTTGGAATATTCCGTAGCACCGGTGGCTTGCTCTGAGATGTCCCATCAATCGGCGCGTATCACCGGTGGCACGCACTTAGATGTCCCATCAATCGACGCGTACCACAGGTGGCTCGCACTGAGATGTCCCATCACTCGGCGCGTATCACCGGTAGCTTGCACTTTCATGTTTCATCAGGCTGTACGTACCACCAACAATTTGATATGATCGTCTTGTAAAATTAAATACAAAATGTTTGTAATATTGACTTCTAAAGGATTTAATTTTCATTTTCGCCCCAAGCCAACAGTGAAATCATGTTTCTGTACATAAGTTTTGAGAAATCTCAGTTATCCGCCTATTTGGTTATCCGACACAGTCTTGGTCCGGACTGTGACGTGTATTCGAAGTTTTACTGTATTTCATTGCGATACAAAAAAAAAATTGCATATTACCTGATATAAGAATTATGGTAAAAACCTTTCTCTATTTTCAATATACAGAATGGATCGTCGATACTACTTATAGTTTTATGAATTGTTTTATTTTGATTATCACATTTAATACCGCCCTTCTTTCTGCTTGTTTATATAACCCCATGCATTGGGAATCTGGCATGTATTTTCGACATTTTAAGTTCTTAAGAATACTGAAAATAGATACTTAGAAAAGGAAGTTATCATACTACCGCATTCATTCAAAATTTGAAAAAAAGCTTAATTTTCCTCTTGGAAGAGATTAATTACATTGCTCGAATTTAACTTCATCAAATGCGAGATGCAATACAATATGTCACATCAAGGTGAAAAAAATGGAAGAGTTTATAGTAAATAAAAATATAATCTTTCCGGCGAAGAAATACAAAGTTCATTATATTCAGCTAATATCAACTTCATTCGTCATTCACTTGACATTCGTCATTCATTTCATACAGAAAGGACAGCAATTCCAGAAACTTTTCAAACTTTGTCTGCATCTCGTCCAGGAATCCCAAAGTCAACTTTCTCTTTGTTGTTTTAAAGCCGAAATACTCTCCTATTACATCGAAGCATAAATTATACAGGGTTCATTATATTCAATTAAATTAATTTTTAAATCAAATCAGTGCTTATTTATTACACTCTGCTTAAATAAAGAATTTCTGACATACGTCAGTCATTACATGCAGGAAGAATAGCAATTCCGGAAACTTTTCTGTGTCAACATCTCGTCCAGAAATCTCGAAATCAAGACACACTTCAAGATTTCCTTTTGAGTTGATTTATGGCGAAATACTCTCCATTTCCACAACCCAAAAATTATACAGGGTTCATTTTTGAAATCCAATCAGGCCTTATTTATCACTGCTTCAATTTCGAATTTCTGACATCACTCATTCCATGCAGAAAGAACAGGAATTCCATAAACTTTTCAAACTGTGTCAACATCTCATCCAGGAATCCAAAAATCAAGCCACACTTCAAGTTTTCCTTTTAAGTTGATTTATGCCGAAATACTCTCCATTTCGACGATGCAAAAATTATACTTTTCACTTTATATTCCAGACAAAAGCAACAGTCCGCATTTTCTCCTCCAAAAGCACCATTTTCAATCTAGGAATTCTGCGTAATTTTTCCGGAAACCTTTTCGCGGGGTGCTCGCTGTTGAATTATCCAAATCACTTTTCCGATAGTTTATCTTAGTTTGAGAATGGAGGGGACGGAGGGTGGGGGTCGAATCGATAGCGCTGTGTGTCTGGAGGGAAGAATATGAAAACTGATGAAGCGGAGTTTTGTGTAAAGCGGTTTTGGCAACTTTCTCTGTTTCGTCTGTTGGCTTCCGTTACGCACTCGTAAATTCCTTTCTGGCTGCTTATAATCCCTTTTTTTCTTTCTCGCTCTGTTCTTTTCTTTATTAATTTGTGGATGGAATTATTGACCCTTGTAGTATCTGTCTAGACTCAGCGGGCGATGACCCGTGAGTCAAGTTGAAATCGCGCCGCATCTCTTAACAATGGGACATCCTTAGTGTGAAGTGGTGTCCTCACAGCTTACACTTTGACACCAACCTACGTTATTCTGTTGTAGTCCTTGCAACATTTGATGTAGAATTTGTTCTCCAATTTCACCATTTCTATGGGTCTGTTGGAAGGTTTTCCTCCCGGAATGGCAGCCTGCACTCTAAAACCAAAAGGTCGAATCTGCTCTCCTGAGTGTTGAATGAATGAAATTTTTACACTAGTTATTAAATGTATTAACACGCTGAGTATATACGGGTGCAGACTAATTGTTTTTTCGAAGGTACGGCCAT
Source organism: Araneus ventricosus (assembly GCA_013235015.1). Classification (NCBI taxonomy): domain Eukaryota; kingdom Metazoa; phylum Arthropoda; class Arachnida; order Araneae; family Araneidae; genus Araneus; species Araneus ventricosus. Next base: position 20,932 of record BGPR01001730.1, read on the forward strand.
TCATCTACAAAAACGACATCGTATAGCACTGATGCACCATCTGTGCTATACCATGCGGTGCTTAATGTTTGACAGGAGTGATACTCAATCTTTTATGTTTATGCGCCTCTCGGAAGCTCAAAAAGTAATGATACGCCTTCTATGTGTATAACCTGTATGGTGGCAAAGTCTCGGAACTGCGTTGTACACTTAACAATACTTTTGTTTCCAGTCTAATTGGTTTATGGAGGCCGTGTTGGTCTGATGGGAAAGTCTTGGTTTTGGGACAGGAGAATTCCAGGTTTGAAACCCGATTCCACCCAAGACCCTCCGTGTGCTAAATCGGATGTCGAGGGTCAAACGATCTCCCATTGGTGCTGAAATTTAGAGAGGTGTCGCCCTTCTCTTATGTGCATGGTATGATTTCAGACTCTTGCAATGGTCGCCTCGATGAAGATTCTCCAATGTACGAGAAGCGCTTGCACGAGGCGGCCGTTTATTGGCTTAAAATAATGAAATTCCAAGCTTCATAACTCGGCCAGTTTTAGCCGCAGAAGAGTGCAACTTTTTTTGCTCAAAATGTTTGCGTCAAGAATATCTTGCTAAATATGGTTAATTTAGTAAGATATTCTTGACGCAAAAAAAATAAAACTGTTAAAAATTTATACTTCGCTATATTTCCATCAGTACCTATATAGACTCAAACAGCATAAAATACTTCTTACGTCATTTGAAACAGTTTTCCAATTTGAAGTATGTACCTATCTCTAACGGTTTAGAAATTGGCTAGTGGGCAATGTTTTGAGTCGACGCCCTGTATATAACGATTAAGCGCAACCTAACTACAGTAGCCACCGCAAAGTTCAAAGAAAATGAATAACCTGAAGATGGTAGTTAACGGTCTTGGCAGTATGACGACGTTAAATATTTCAATTTTTTCTTATACGTACGTATACGTTTACTAATAGAATAAGATGTAGATACGGGAAACCCGCTTGCCAGGCAAGTTCGCTTGTGAATGGAAAATGCGAGTCGGCTCGCGACTGTGTGTAAAATTGCGTCTCTTTCTAATGACGTTTGCATCTTTAACAGGCAACCTGTGGTTTGGGATGAGTTAAAGCATGAAGGGAATTCCTCAAATCTGTTGCGTTGAGACCACGTGTTAAGGATGGTTAGAGCTGCAACAACCGGTTGCCGACTTCAAAGCAATTTTTATTTATTTTATTTTCAACCGTTTTGTTGCTGATTTTACCGTTATAATAAAAGGAATTTTCCTTCTATTACAAACAGCGGTGGTGTAGTCGCAATATAAGCAATACTGGATGCTCTTAACATGGGTGATAAAAATAGCGCTGTTTTAAGGACGTTTTCACAAATTTTTTTCTTATTTATTTCTCATAAAAAAAGCAGTGCCGGAACGCCGTTCCGGCTCCACTACAATCCTGATTATAAATATATACTATTGCGTAATGCCTTATTAATGTGCAAAAGATTTTAGAATATGTTAGTGTACACAAAACGTGTTGCTTACAGAAATGCTTTGCATTTTAATTCCTAGAAAAAACTACTGGGCTGTGTAGTGCATTGTAATTACTATGTCAGGTATTATTATATATCAATCATATCAGCTACTTTAATTATCAGTTATTTTTAGTATCATTTTAGTATTGAATAGATAGAAATTTTTAAAAAATACCTCTGTTTTAGCATTTCTTCCAGAACTTCTTCGAATAGAAATAAAAGTGAAATGTGAAAAATGGCACAAATAAACATATCACTTTCACTATATTTTTCATCAAATTAATGCATTCGTTTGTTCATATTAGGCTGTCACTATTCTCTATATAATGGAAGTTGGGAGGCAGAATTAGACAGAAGCTAGCTTTATACAAAATTAAATCTAATCTATATTTTTTCAATTTGAACTATTTACTCATAAATAAAAATAAAACGGGCCAGTCTGACATTTTTTTCAATCCGAACCAAAGTATCGAAAACGGGGTACTGCGATTTTTTTGTTCACTTTCTTCTGTTAAAACTCGGAAGGAGAATTCACTTTTATTTTTATTGAAAAAAAACTTTTTGATCTCAACTTTTATAAACATCAAATCTAGTTGATCTTTTTTAATGTGAGCTATTTTCTTAGATGTAAATTTCGGGACAAATCGGAAATAATTGAAATGAATTAAGTCCATTAATTCCAAATTAATGGATTTATAATTAGATCCAAATTCGAGACTTTTTCCAATCCGGGACATACAGTCGAAATTTGGTTCTGTCCGTCTAATCCGGGTGGTCTGGTTACATTAGTAAAACCTCATTATTAATATGTCGTCGTTCTTCAGGCAAAAGTCACTACTTCCAAAATTATAGTTTCGAGATGTTGGCGAGTTTAAATGTAAAATAATTTTTACTATTTATCATAACGACTCAAAATTAATAAGTTTACTCGCATATAATAAATTGAGTTTGCTTATATATAATAAATTAATAAGTTTACTCAATATAGTTATATATTAATATATAAGTTAATAGTTTTAATTTCTAGTTCCTATGGTTGATTTACTGATGCTTAGATAACAGGTTTCTATCATGATAATAATTAATTGCAAATTCTAAATGACTGCAGTAATCCGTCAAAAGTTTTTTGTGGACTTAGTGACTACTGCCCGAATGAAGTAACAAAGAAACATTTCGGTCCAGACTTCTGAAATTTAATTTAATTTATTACTAAAGACTTTGCTAGAAATTCAGTGTTATCTTTCAAGAAGTTAATTTAATTGAGAATCTTTTGGCCATACAGCGTACATCAAAGCTTCAACTGAATAAGCCGAGTTTATTAATCTATGAATAGAGGCGTCCGATTTCTCTTGTAGCTTTGTTAAGAGCAAACATTTCCCTTATTAACTGTCTTTCAAAACTGTTTATTTTAGGTGATGCCTTAGAATTCGATGCCGAAACACTTCATCCGTGCTTTTCAATCATTATCCTCATTAAATTCCGCCTTCAAAATTTGCAACTTTTCTGTTTTCCCTGCCAGCGAATAGATTCTAACTTAAATCCTTTCAAATTCCGCCTTTTAGCGTTCCATTTAATTTATTTTGGACTTCTGCTTGGACGACGGCGATATTTAGTTTACAGTCTGCCTAATTTATATGTACTTATTCTAAAAATGATTTTTAAAAAAGCGAAAAATAATGTCGCTTTATATCAAAATGCCGTATATCAAAAAGCACACTCAGCAAAAAATACAAAATTCGCTGTAATAATCAACTAGCAATAAATGGCATTTTACGACAACATACAACAATTAGAGAGCAAATGTGGCTAACCACAAGTGTTTTGCATCAATAAAATATTTTGGCGTATTTTGTATACGGTATTTTGATGTAACAGTGACGGTTGTTTTATTATTATTTTTCAGCTAATCGTATTCTAACATGAAGTCACGTACAGTGGCGAATCCGAGGGGGGGGGGGGCTATGGGGCTGCAGCCGACCCCAGAGCTAAAATTTTGTGTCATTCCACTCGTACTTGTAGCATTGACGCCGTCGAAAACATTTTTGGCTAGTTATTTCATAGTGTTTTTATTAAATTATCGAAAGTATTGTAGTGTCCTTTGTGATTCTTGTTGTCAGGTAAGTAAAGTCTGTAAAGTTAAGGTGTTTTTATTTACATAAGACATGAGGTTTGATGCTCGACAACTTGGGCACTTTGGCTTTGGGTCGGCCTTTAGCCGATTGGACCAGTTACTCCAAATGGGACCCCGCTCCAGAGTGCAAAAAAAGAATGCACTCAAACTTATTCAAATTAAAATCATAACATTATCCTTAGGAATTTTCGAATTTATGGTTTTAAATTCGCTTGCAAACCAGTGTTGCCAAACTTTTCTCGCATCTGGTTGACACCGTTTCAGAAGTCAACAGTCGTGGGCAATTTTCCCTACTGTAATAAAAAAAATAAAAATAAAATTATAATAGAAAGATAAGAAGTATTGAGTTACTTATAAGGCATGCCGCTTTTACATGGAGAGAAAAAGGCATGGCAGTGACGATCACACCCCAGCCCTAAATCAAGGGAATGTCATTGTTTTGTGTAGAGATAACTGGCTATTTTCTTTTCTGTTAAACAGGGGCATGCAGCAAGTTTAGTAAACCGCGACAGTCTGTAAAGTTAAGGTGACTTTTGCTTTTGACTGTCCTAAAAATATTGTCAGTTTTTTGAAGACAGCCGGCTGAAGCTCGTGAAGTGCAGAGATACACTAATGTAGATTTGCTTTTAATTAAAAAACAATTATTCTCAGTTAACATAATTCTTTATTATGTTTTCTTTTAAATTATTTAGAGAGAAATCACCAATACTGCTTTTACTTAACATCTTTTAGAATTAAACATTGTTAAGATTTTGTAAAATTAAAATATTTAACAATAAATAATATTAATTTATTTATCAAAATTTCATATTGTTTATTTATTATGTATTATTTCTTAAAATTTAAATACATGGGGGTTATCTAAAACTCTTTCCAACTGGGTCCCGCATCTCCTAAGGCCGGCCCGGCCCTGTTTGGCATTAGTGATTCATGTTTTGCCAAATTTGGAGACGTTACGACGATGATACAAAATTTTTATGACCTCAGTTCGCCCTCCTCCCCAACAAAAATCCTGGATTCGCCACTGGTCACGTATCTTCTTATTTAACGCGCTTGTGATTTTCTGTTTTTGAAAGACACACCTCCATTCCGTGTGACCCAATGAACTTTCACTTTCCATTTACGATTTTGAAATCGCATAGTAACCGGTTTCAAGTTTTCCCCCCTTTCTATCTCTTGTTCACTTTCACAACCTTCGACGAACCAACTGTGTCTTCTCGCGCCAATTTGCCGTTTAAAGGCCTGAGAAAATGATAAAACTGCTGCATTTTTATTGCTTTTTCTTGAGTGTCAAACTTTTCCTTAAAAGTCTGTTGCAGCGGACTGCTATTGAGGACAACGATTCATCATGATCTCCTGATAGTTGTTGCGACTTGGATGTTCTGGAAAGTTGGTGGGACATTTTGAAATATTCATTGAATTAATAAAAATAATTTAAAGGATATTTATGGGTAGAAATTACGATATAATACTGAGAGTTTTATGTTATTCCTATTGCATGGTCACCAAATCATGAGGTTGGGGAATTTTATCATGAATGAAAGTGAAATTTTCTAGGTCAAAGATTTAGTTCTCGTGAATAGAAAAAGGTATTTCAGAATCGTGCATGCAATTAAATGCTTCATTAAGCATCTAAAAAAATCTGTCACTACTTTGTGATTTGTATTAGATGTTGAAATAAATTTTCCAAGAGTTTTAAGATGTTAGATAGAATGAAAGTAAAAAAATGCCTCTTTCTTTCTTAACTTCTTTACTGGCGTGTAGTATTAAGAATGATTACAGGGAAATATATGGTTATGGAATACTATTTTGCTTTCTGGAAATAACTCGGCGTGTTATGTCATGATATAAAATATTTTACCACGATTGTGAAGTAAAATTGTCAATACTTTCTGTAACAATATGGCTCATTAAAGACATTAAAAATATTATTGTCTCCATAATAAGAAAGAAATAAGAGGGTTAAGGAATACGCATGCAAGCAAATTCCAAATTAATTCTTCTTTAAAAAATCACAAATTTATGTGTTGTGTTCGCATCCTTCTCACAACACATGATCCCACACTCCGTATTGGATACACTACACCCACTCTTTCCATCTTGCATCATCGCAAGATTCAGAATTGCAAAAAATGCATTCCTCGTCTGTGGTATCAGGTTTATGTTGCTTTGTTGTTATTGTCATCACTTGAATCTAGCATCAATTGCGTCACTGGAATCTAGCAATCTTACGAATGTTGAAGAAACTGATGAATTGGGAGATTCAATATATTGTGACCTCAGTTGAAATCGTTAAAGTTTAAAATGAATATCGAGTGTCGTCTTATATTTAGTTAGTCATACCTATTGAATGTTGGTTGGTTTTGTTCATAGTTATGATCATACATCCTTTCTTGTATTTTAGACGTATACAATTTATGTATGATAAAATTGACTGCGTCGACATTGGCTTTAATTTATTCCAAATACGTCTGCATTTTGATGCAAGATTTTATTGATGAAATTACTCAGAGCTTAAAGACAATTTCCTTTTTATGGGCACTGTTGTAATGTGGTGCATTGGGTAGAGTGTTTTTACATGATCATTTTTGCAGCTGTGGATACTTATTTTTGAAAAAAAATTGTGAAACTTGTACAATTGAAAATGAAAAGGTGCTTCCTTTTTAAGAATAATAAGCCAATTTTTTTAAATCAAATTTTCACCATATCTTGTAGTCAAAATTGTGCAACTGAAGCTTCTGTTCTGTTATTTCTTCTTTTTAATACATCATGTATTTGGCAGTACCTTTTTTAGAAAGATTTGAGCTATACGATGTTTTTTTTATTTAAAATGAGTAGATCTACTTATGCAGAGCTTCTGTTTTATGTTTCAGATAGAAAAGTGCATCTAGAAGTTTGGGCTTATATACTTAAGAATTTTCTTTAAAGTTCGGAAAGGGAAGAACTGTTACTGCTTTTATATTAGAATTCTAAAACTAGGTACTTTGTTTACATGAATAAAGTTTATCTTCAAGTTTGGTTCTTTTAAATCCCCATCTGGACAGGCTTTTTATACATCGCTGTTTCTGACGGAAAATTCATCCTTCCGTACTCAGGTATAGATAAAGCGATCAACTTTTTTGGAACTTTAGACCGGGACATTTTAAAATACGGACGCGCAATCCTGGATGCTGACTGGGAGGAGTTATTGGACGAAATCCCAAAATTAAATAAAAACAATGAAATCGGAAACACTTAAATAGTTAATTATTTTAAAAAAATCAGAAAAGTAGACGGAAGATGTAAAGAACCTTGAATAATGCATTTTTCTATTTACTTTTACTATTTTTCCTTCATATTGATTCATGTACATCGGTCATATTAGGGTGCCCAAATTCTATGCATACTAAAACTTAAGAAATAAAGTTCGTCAAAAGCTATTTTTTTTAATTAATCTAATTAATCTTTCTTTTAATATAAACTGTTTACCGATAAATAAGAAACGGGGCATTTCGAGACATTTAATCGAAATTCGGGACTGTCCTCCATAATCCGGGGCTTCGGATTGATTTAGTATAGACAGTGGCGTTGCAAAGGTAAATGGCAGCCGGGGCGTGTCTTGTTTCTCTCTTGCCTCATCATATTTAACTTCTAAAAGTGAAGTTAACGCCTGATTTTTTTTCGTTTTCGCGATTTATCCCTATACAGGCCCCCGGATCATGTTGCATTCTGTTCACTACGCCATACTGGGTATAGAACTTCTGGCACATGGCAGCATGAGCTATCTTTTAACGGACACCGTGTTCCATCTATAATTTTTTTTTTCAGTTTTAAGATATCGGTAAGGTATCATTTGAAAGCTGCTTAAACTTTAGAGACATGTTAAAGGATCCAAATGCTGGAACTTTTCGAGCGTAATTAAAATTGCACCATTGGGTCTCCAAATACGAAGAGACGAATTTCATCATTCTTATTTCTCCATAATGGTTTTTTAATGATAAATATGTATTACAAGCATTAATATTAAAACGGAGCACGTTAGCATTGTGGAAAAGGGCACGTCCAACGGTCTGAATACTATTTCTGTTGATTAATTCTGTCAGAAGCCCTTAAATTGTAAAGCTGAATGCAATTTGCGTACGTCAACTTGGTGTGAACCGTACGCACATGTTTATAATGTCTTCAAGGTATTATTGTACATTAATATTGACTTCCATTTTTCAATTATGAAGGCTGCTATGGCTTGGATACATAACCTCCCAGAATTTTCCCCTCTTATAGTTTATGTTATTACTGTTAATGCGTTTTATGTCATGAGACCAACAAATATGTCTTCCATTCCTATAAAAAAGAACCATGCTTTTTGCAAATGTAATTTTACCATCTTGGGTAATATTTTAAAAAAAGATAATCTGTCCTGAATTTATGACCCTTGAGGTAGATTAGTTCTCCATACCCAAAAAAATTTCCTCTCGATATCTCAAGTGAGCCTTCCAGCCGCGTTACCCTTAAAAAGGCAAAAAGGACTGCTTAGAATAAACTCATAATTCAAAACACGCATCCATCGTAGAGCCGCGTCCTCTTCTGCCTCAAGAGATCCAACTCCAGTTCGTTTATCTTATTCTCCTCATTTGTCTTTTGCCATATTTTTTCCCGCTCATTATTGCCTCGACTGTTGCTTCCAAACTCCCGCACCGGAAGCCCCAAGCATTGCACCAGAGTGTTGGCCTTTCCGAAGATCAAGTTCTTGGGTTCTTTTTTACTCGGAGTGTGTGTTCATTTGTTCTTTTTGGGCGTCTGGTAGCACCGACCGGGAGTTTGCGTCATTTTCTTTCTGCCCACGCGAGGACATCTCATCCGTTTCTTATAGGGCGATGTTTTGAATACTGCTGAGATGAGAGCCTTTTCCTCCTCAGGGTCGTTAGTCACATCACTGCCGAGTTTATTTTGGGGTGAATGGCGGGCTTATTTTGTTTGTTGTGCTGCCAGTGTCCGTTCCGTCATCTTTCAAATTGGATGCGGTTGCCTTGTGGGATGCATTAATTACGAGTATAAAGACCGGTGACTTTTTTTCTGTGAGTTTGTTTAACGTCTCATAATGCTGTTTTTATTTGCTTACAATATGTTTTGTGTTTAATTGCAGAAATTTATGGGTTACTGTCCCAGCTTGCTGTATGCGGAATGTAGATATATTAGATTTACATCAACTTGTATAGGACAGAAGCCACTTCAGGCTGGAGTTCATTTAACCTTCAGTAATGTAATTTATATTTGCTTGCTATATGTTATTGTTTAATTGCAGAAATTTATGGATTGCTGTTAAAACTTGCTGCATGAGGATTGCAGATGTGTAAGTTTTACATTCATTTTTGCTGGACGGATTATGGTTAGATTAATTATTATTATCAGATTATTATTTATTATTAATCCAGCCTTGGATTGATTTTAAACTAAGGGGACGTTGCAGTAAATAACCAGCAATTGACAGTTCTTTGTTATTCACCCAGCACATGATTATTAGTAAATCATCAGTAATTTCGAAAAAAAATTAAGCAATTGATGTAGCCGTATAAAAAATAGAATTAACATTTTATGTGCGTGTGAAGAAAACGGCTTTGTTTGTGAAACTGATTGCTTGCAAGTTTTTATGATTCTGATTGTAGCAGTGATAATATTTGAATTATTGTATGTTGCCGAAGCTTAGTGTTCCTTTACGGAAAAATTTTTTGAGAGTATAATGTGCCTTAAATCGCCGCATTCGAACCAGATGTTATAACCTATTAATTATGTTTAATCGACATAACAGTTATATATATATATATATATATATATATATATATATATATATATATACATAAACATTGAATCTCGATTTTACATGTCCTTTCATTAATTTTGATGACAGTATTTTTTAATTCCATTTTTTTCCTTCTAAGTTGGTGTCCACCCCCCCCCCCGACTTTTACTATACATAGAAGAGGGTCACGCTAATAAGTCTGAAGAAAAAGTAGTAAATATAATGGCAAATTGTGTTCTTATGTTCATTAACTTGTAATTTTTTAATGTAATAATTAACTATTTTCATTGTTTCTAAAACTTTCATTTATTTAATTTTGGGGGTAAGAGGCGATTCTCTCTTGGGTTCTAGAGCATCCCGGCCTGAAGTTCAGAAAATCGACTCACTTCAGTGTAAGCCTTTAAAATACCCCAGCAGCTTTATTTTTTGACTAAGAACAAGTTTCTTATAAAAACGTCAAATAAATTTGAGGGCATCTTTTTGTTTCTGTCATATTCTCACTGTTTGACAGCGGAGCTAGGTGTTTACACACGCCGGATTCCGCTATAAAAAAAACTCTTTTCAATGTCAGAGCCTGAAGTGTAATGTCTAGAACTAAAAAAAGACCCCATTTCCCGTCTGAGTTCCATTTCTACAGAGGCTTAGCAGACTTATTTATAAGAAGCGTTTTATTTTTAAGTGTGGTTGCTAAATTTTCTTTGACGTCTGTCACTTCGAGACCTTTTCCGGTTCGAAACGGGCATTGATGCCTATCAGTTCAATTAAACCGAAGAAGTATTGGGTTACTATCTTCGGTGACATTTGCGTGGTATCTTGTATGCCGAAGTTCTTTAACTTTATCTTATTGATTTTAATCTTTTATCTATCAAGAAGCGTATTGATAGTTTTTTTTGAACAGTTGAAATTCATTACGTACATATTTGAAATGCATGTTTAAAAAAAATCGTAAATATATGCAAGAAAGGTTGACGTGTTTATTTTCTTATCTGTGCGGATATAAATTAATTTATTTTTCGTGTAAATGGGTTAATTTTTCTTGAATGACGAAAATTTAGCTACATTTTGTGTGACGAAAGTATTGCTATTCCACTTTATATTTAAATGTCTTTGAGCTTAGAATTGAAATGATAAAGCTGGATGACAGTTGCGAACTTGTTTATATTACTTCTTAATCGTAACACCATTTTTCTCTTTACTGCCCGCCATTTTTTCTGTTAAGCATTTTTTATTTAACCTTCGTGATAGATGACATTCTTAATGTATTTTGAATGCTATAAAATGCTATTAAAAAGTGAAAGGTGCTGCCCAAGAATGTGTTTCAGTTTTTTAACTTTCAAATTTAATTTCAGAAGTTTATTCATTCTGCAAAATTTTTTACACTTCTTCACTGATAGTCATGTATTATTTGTGCTTTAATTGGAAAGTGAGTTTTTTTATTGAAATTTTATATATAAATTATTCTGGCAGACTTAAGTTGTTAATTGATAATTGCATGTTAAATGTAAGTTTTTTTTTAACTAAAAAAAAGCGAAATTTGTTCATTTCATTTTAATCAAATTTTATTTTCATCAGAAAAGTGCTTGGGATTTTTTGTCCTAAATTTAAATTTCATCGGAAATCTGAATTAAATATGGATTTGACACTGTCCTGCTTATCGAATGAATCTATTTGTATTTTCGAATCGTGTAGCTAGCATAATCTTTTCATTGAATTAAGCACAGAATTTAATGACATGATTAATACTAAGTGTCTAATTAAAATACTAAAAACAAAAACAGCTGGAGTTTCCTCCCCTCCCCTCTCCTTTATCGTATACTTCCCACTGATCCTCTCCTTTATTGCATAATCCAAATATCATTTTGCATCTTTTCCTTTTGAGGGATTAAGTACGAAATTTGGCACATATTTTCAATTTTTGTGTTAGGATCATATACTGAAATTTTTCTCTCTGCGTTAGCTTTTTTGAGTTAACGCATTCACGTACGCACGCATCGATGGAACATCATATAGTCAATCCTTAACTGATTGGATCCAAAATTTGGTACAAAACTACAAATGTGGTGAAAAATTATAATCCAAATTTATTCCCTCTAGTTATGGTTATTTAATTATCGTGTTCACATTCACACGAACAGACAGACACTTTTCGCCAACTGATTTCGTCCAAGATTTGATACATATCAACAATCTTTGTCTAGAGGCCACATACCGAATTTCATTCGTGTAACTCGTCCCGTTCTGGACTGGTCGTACTCATAGGCGGGCAAACAGAATTCCAAAAATATTTTTTGAAGCGAGGTGTAAAACATGGAGATTCATCAAAATCTCGTGGTAGAATTTTTTGACAACGTTTACAAGGAAGTAAAAATCACACGTGATTATACTAAATATGTTCGGAGATGTGTAAATGTGTTAACTACTCGGAAGAGGGGGAGGCATGTAATTCGGGACATCAAAGCACGGGTGCTTGAATTACGAAGTTCGTGATTCTTGGAATGGGTACACCTCTTCATCATAATTATGTTGCGTTGAAATAGAATTTGTGGTTTTGCCTAGTTACCGAGCCGTCTGGAGTTGTGTTTTCTTTCCGCCCCAAAAATTTTCTTCGTGAATTTTCGCCTGCCCAATCCCCCCCCCCCCCGAAGCAACATGTTTTTATACACTGTTGTGGAAGTTAATTCGCTTCGTGATTATGAAGATGGGATTTTGTAATTTATTTTCTTTCACTTCTCAATGTACTAGAGATTTGAAATTTTGTACACTTGTATATTATCGATGGCAATACACTATTTTAATATTTTCAGAATCCAGTTGGTCTTTCGTTTGATAAACTTAATTAAATTTTTATTCCATATGCGTGGCGCCATCTGGTAGGGAATTGGGGAGAAAATTGCTCTTAAGATTCAATAATATTTATGTTGAATTATAAAAAAAAGACTAAAAAGCAGAAAATAAAGCACAAAAAAGTATAATTTTTCCATTAATAATACTTTTTTTAAAAAAACTGATTTTATTAAATTCCTCTTATTAACTGTGTCGTGTTAGCTGCAAAACTGGCCATATCCAAAAAAGAAAACAAAAATTGGGAAAATCGAATTTTCGTCAAATTATTCCAAAATTAGATTTAAAAAATAATGTGCATGACATTGGAAGCGTTTCAGCGATGTGTTTCAATAAGCATTTTATGGTACATGGCATTAAGAGGGTCAAATAGACTTAAAATCTTTGAAAAAAAGTGTTTTTGAACGATGGAGATGGCTAGTTTGCAGCTACACGACACAACTCATCTTTTACAGCATCTGTCAATTAAAGATTAATTTCATCTCTGATGAAAACACTTGCCATTTTTAACTCGCTTTTGGACATTGACTGTTTTTGTATCTCCACTCTTGAAACTGTTGTTTAGTTTTCTCCTTTTATTTTTACCTTTGCTGGCTTAGCATGAGATGTTCCCATCTCCCCAGGTGTGCCAGCTCGCACAGTGGCCGTCTGGCCATCCCAAAACAGGCTGATGTTTTTATTTACGAGTGTTGATTCGTCACAGGTTCATAAATTATTATTCTCACACAAATAAAAAGAATCCAAAGAAACGAATTTAGCTGCCCTTGGCATTCTGAAATGTTTGTTGAAACAGTCGCCCGTTGTGTTGACGTCTGACATCGTTCGTCATAATTGGCTTCACGTGGAGATAGTTACCTGTCGAATGCATGGAAAAGTTGAGGGCGGACTTGTGAACCCGCAGGGGGTAGTGAAGGGTTTTCTTTATCGTCGGAGGATATGTGGGTCTCTTTTCTGACATACAGCCCACGATGCAAAAAAAAAAAAAAAATTATCGTTTTCTGTATATTTTCATTTGCTTTTTGCCATATTTTAATTTCGTAGTTCATATTGCTCCTTGTAAGGTCTGCGGGATATGCGATGATTTGGTGGCAAGTCCAAATCTCTTTACAGACATAAGTTAGAAGAATAATTTCTTGTGATTTTTTTTAAAATTTACTTCTCTTTTTTTATATACTTTTTGTTTACCTTCTTTAAGAGTGTGTTTTTTTATCATTAAAAAATCCATAAGTTAAAAACTTGAAAGCAAGGTATTAGTTTTTAGCTTTGTAACAAACAATCAATGACAGATTTTTAAAATGTATTAAAATTTTTGAAAAATGATGCATTAAAATTAGAAAGAAAGTACACTTTTCTAAGCATTATACTGATATCCATTTCTCTCAAAATTTCTCTGAAAGGGGTTGGTTCAGGCAAGTCCATCCCCAGAATAGCTCTTTTTAGCAAGTTAGTTTGGCGCCGTATAGCCAAAACCGGCTTTTAGACCATAAAATTTTAATAAAATCAAAAATATTTTTTGTTTAGTTCCAAAGTAGGACGTTTGGCACATATGTTTTGCTTTTTAATCACCATTTTATGTATTTATTATTTTTAATTAATATATTTCCTCTTTTGCTCTAAGTCATCTCTATATATATTATCTATGTTTTAATAAAATTTAATTATCGTCAATCGCAGACGATTTTATATTATTCCTTTTATCTTTCTTTAAATTTATTTTCCACAGTTTGGCAATTAAAAAATTGTTGTTGAAAATAAAAGTGTGGAATGAAATGTTTAAGAATAGAAGTCAGTTTGAAATAAAAGTTAAAGAGAAATTACTGCTTCTTAATTTTGTATCTCCACAACCTAACTAAATAGACTTATCTGATGTAATTAGTTCTCAATGTGCATTTTCCTGAAATCAGGAAATAAATTGCCTTTCCTTCTTTTCAACATTTAATACAAAATGTGCATATTTCAATCTTTTTCCCGCCCTTGACCTTAGGCTGTTAATTAAGCATAAAATAACTCCCATTTTATCTTCCCTAATTAATATAAAAAATTCCTTATATATAGAGTGAACATAGAGAATTTTTTTCATTTTCCGAACGTGCGGTCTCCAGTCTGTCGATAAAGTAATCCGCTTTGGCGTTAATTTGATACTATAAAGGTCAAAAGGACGGATTGTTGAAATGTTGTAAATGCACGTCCTGCAGTGATGTCAAAAGATAACAAATTAACTTAAAGTTCTCGACTAACAAGGGTAACTTTATCGTTTGTCGGCGCCCAATTCGCCTCTGGAAATTTTTCGGAGAAACTTATCGATTTTATCTTTTGAATTTAATACGTCATTTGAGAATTTAAAAAAAAACTTTTTCTTCCTTATTTAAAATGCTATAATGAAGTAATTTTTTTATGGATACGCACACCCAAACTAACAACTCGAAAAGTTAACAGAACTAATGTTAAAGCAACATGTAGTTTGTATAACTTATCACAACTTTAATCTTTTAAATACTTTTTTCTCTCTTGAAGCTTTTGATAAATTTAATTCGCACGCATGCGTTTGGCGGTTGACGCAAGTAGAGTGGTGAGAATTGTCGAAAAAAAGTAGTTTCTAGATTTTTCCTATTCATAGCATTTATATTTCTAACTTTTAAAATTTTTAATACATAATCACTGATTTTTACTTTTAGATTCGGATTTTAATAATTGTTTTTCTCACAAACATAAATTTATTTTCTATTCCGACGTTATTTCTATTTTTCATCGTATGAAAATTTGAAATAACACTTTTTTCCCTCTTTTGTAACCTGAAATAGATAATTAAATGTGTTTGAGAAATTTTAATATAAATAACAAGTATTGTTAAAATGCAGTTATGTATTTTATCATTGGTATTTATTAAAATTTCTATCACAAAAAGTAATTAGAACATTTTTCATGTAGCTTTGTTATCTGATCCTTTTGAAAATAATACTTTTTCGAACTGTTTTGAATGTTGCTAACTAATATTTATAAAAATAAGTATTTTGTAATGTTTAAATGCATTTCACGGACATTACATAAAAGATCGTCTAATGAACTACATCCAGTTATTTTTCCGCGAAAAACATTTATTTCATTATTATTTAGTTATGTTGTGTGTGTGGTAAAAAAAAAAAAATGTTAATATCAACGTAGATAAATTATATGGTTTAGATAAGATTGAAATTGTTTTAATGTAAGCCAAATAAATATTTTCAACTCTTTCTATGGCATAATAAATAACCGAATTTCTAACTTTGTTCTTGTTAGCTGTTCACTTATGCTGCATTAGAGGGGGGGAGGGGATCATTATGTATGGAGGAAAAGTGGAAATAAAAGTTTTAAAGGTAATTCTAGTAAAGGTCCTTTCAAAAATTAAAAAGGTAATTCTGATAAGAAAATTTGCATCGATGGCTTTAGAATCTTTCTAAGAAATTTGAAAAGAAAAAATATACTACATGAATTTTATAAGCATTTTCGTATTTTTTTCTTTAACTTTAAGATTACAAGCAGACGATATTTTAAACGATTTAAGATCATTTCAATGGTGGCATCGAAGAAGAACCGCCAATCAATGGGTGGCTCTTGCTCGAGGTGTCCGTTGATTGGCTTAAAATTATGAAATTCAAAGCTTCATAACTCGGCCAGTTTTAGTCGCAGAAGAATGGAACTTTTTTTTTTGTTTAAAATGTTTATATCTCAAAAATGTTTTACTAAATATGACTAATAGAACCGGGTGACTATATAAAAGTTAAGAATTCGTAATTTTTTCAGTGGTACATTTATTGACTCGGACAACATTTATCTTTACCTCATTGAAGGCGTTTTTCCGATTGGATATATTCCTATCTCTAACGATTCAGAAATTAGCCATTGGATCACGATAAGAATGGATACATAACCTAGATCAGTGTTTCCCTACGTGGGGCAATTTGATTGTTTCGGGAGGGCAATTCGAAAATGGACGAAGAAAGAAATCGGCTGGATATAATACAACGGGGAAACTTGAGACTGAAGCTAACTAAATTGGAACCCAACTTAAAATCTCTTTGCAGCAAGCAAGAAGCGGAAGGATCTATTAAATTTAAATAATAATTACTAATAATTAAAATAATACAGAAAATTTTTGCATTATTTCTTTCAAGAATTATTTCGTACTGGAATTTCAGTTCTTCATTATATGTTTTGGAAATTAAATTACCGTGTTTCTTCGCAATTTCCTAGTGATTTCTTCCTAAAAACTATCATTTAAGTTTCTTCAGTAAACAATTCAATTTTTGAATATTAAAAATTATGCATATGTTACATAGGGGACAGGGCCGTCTTATCCGATGGGCTATAATTGGGCTTTAGCCTAGGGGCGCCAATGATCTAAAAATTGGCTATACTAATTTTATTTTAATTTTGAATCTAAAAAAATTATTAAATTATATGTTTAAAGTAAAAGTATAGTTAGCAAATAGATAGCTTTCGATTTTTCAATTTTAATATCATATAGAGGCAGTCAGCGAGAAAATCTTAAACTACGCGTGTCGTAGAAGTTACCTACATTATCATTGAGAACGTTGGTAACTACACGTTAATACTAAATATCATAGTTTGATCCTCGGTTATTTTATAGCGCAAGTATTTTCGTTGGGCCATAGGCACTTAAATTCCTAGTTACGATTCTAATGGGGCACCAAATTATTCTAGCCCAGGGCGCTCAAACTTGTTAAGGCCTTGATAGGGGGCATAAGAATTTTAGAAAGGCTTAGGTGGGGCATGGCACAAAAAAAGTTTGAGAAACACTGACCAAGCTGGTTTAATTCTAATTTCATCGCCAATCTCTTAGCCAATTTAATGCTACAGAATCGAAAATCTCCTCTTGAACCCATTGTACGTTTTTCCTATCATCGAAGGAAGACGATACATCGTCTTTTTGTCTCTCCTAATTTATTGGCTGAACTACATGAACTCTTTCATCCTCTCGTAAATGAAATAAAAGCCTGGGAGATGATCATCGCCACGTTCGCTACTTGTTATTATTTCTGATGAGGCCAGCGGACAAAGCCACCTTTATCCGCCTTCTCCGGGAATCGATGCTTATCCAAACTAATAACCCAATACGACGGCTCCAATTTTCGCTTCTGGAAATTGAGTTCTTTTTTTCCTTTCCCCTTTTTGGCAGCGATGAAATGAAGGTTGGCGATAACGATGACATAAAAGAAAATATCGATTATCATCGTCTTTAAACTTTTCTACATTGTATACTTTCTTCATAATGAAGTTAGACATTTTTTTAAATGTCGCGCAGAGAAAAAAAAGGATGATATATTATAGATCTTTTATTTGTTGTGAAATGTTCTGGACGTGTTCAGGCTAATGTGAAATCATACTTATATACTTAAGAGAAATTATTGTTGAGAGAATGAAACTTGTATGCGCTATTTTTTCAGTGGCCCTTCCTTTTTTAATTGTCCGATTTGTCCTACTAATTGGGACTATTGGAATATTTAATAGGTATTAACCATGTTACAATCGGCATATAATATGTCTTACAGATGAATCAATTAAATGAAAATTTTGCGCCACACGAACGAAATGCCATTTTAACGATTCACAATGAAGACAATTCAATGCTTATTTGATTTGTCAAATGCTCCACATCAGTTTAATTTCGTTATCCATCGTGCATCCTGCTAGGAGAAAAGGGACTTGACGTCACAGAACAGTAAATGTTAAGTGAAATGCGTAGCTACGTTTATCACGCGTCTGTGAAGTCACATGAAATGACTTCATATTACGTGACCGCTTTTAATTGCGAGTTCCTTGAACGCAAGACAAATTATTCCTATCTATCCCAAGATCAAACGGAATTCAGTAACGGTTTCGGTATTTAACAAACTAACCTCAATAAAATATTTTGAAAAAATACTCTGGATTAGCAAAGATTTATTGCAAAGCCCATCATAAGATCTCACAATACCCAGCTGAAAGGAAAAATGGAGAGCAGTGCTGATCCAAGTATTTGCACTCTCCATCTGTCAAATGATGAAGAATCATCAGCACAGTTGATGCAAGTCTAGTCAATTAAAATATTTCAAAATTCATTCTATTTTAGGTCTTAAAAAACTAAAATGAGTTCATCGTAGCTTTTTATGAGTATGAAACGTGTTTTATTTACGAGAACTCTATCAAAAAAAGCAGTCCAAAACTGAATAGCCTGATTTGATTAGAAGGCATCGAGTAACGACAGCTGCATTAAAGTTCTTAAATAATCTCAATAGGATTTTACTTAAATTTCTTAATTGCGATAGTTTAATATAATATTCATATATATTTATTCTTAAGAGCGCATATCAGTCACCTACAATTAAATAAAATATATTTCCTCTTTTTAGCAAGCTAAAAATTAAATTTCATATTCCAAATTCTGATGAATTGCAAAGAGATCACTCATCACGGTTGACTGGTGAAAATTTTACGTTGGTGTCATGGTAATTCAGTCTAAATACCAGAAACCAATACTGATAATAATGGAATGTATTTTAAAAAATTGGGAGAGTTTTAATACGGCGTTAAATATAAAGTTAAATTATTGTTACAAAAAATGTAGTTTCCTTGTCGTTGTTCTCATTACGAGATACGCCATTTTTATTATTATTTTTTAATTTACACTAATTCGCTTGTTGATTATTAATCTTTGTCCTGATTAGCCAATCAGAATAATCTATTTTTAAGCTATCAGTTTTCTTAATGTAAGTTATATGAAAGAATACTCACTGATAAATGCATCTTTATTCTTGCAGCAAAAGTAGTCATTAAATAACATCTCGGAGATTGATATTCTTTGCAATAACGTGGCATTATTGCGATGGAGTTATTATACCAGAAAAAGCAATTATTCCTTGCCTATTCTTCTGTAAGATGGAAAGTTTTAATAGTTATATGCTGGAAGAAATCAATTTATCCAATCTTCCGAAGCACAGAGAAAGAAAACTAACCTTATTTTGCCGTAAATCATTACCATCCCTGTGATTTTGCGAAGGAACAACGTCATTTGGTTTTGTGGAACATAAATGGAAGCATTTTTGTGATCGAGTTGTTCCATTTCTGGAACTAGTAAATCATTTCTTATGGATTGAAGTCGCGTAAAACTAATAACCTGACGTCGTATTTCTTCAGGAATTGATTAGTTCTAGACGCAGGAACAAGTCTGCTGGAAATAAGTCTTGAATGAAAAATGAAACCGAAATCGATAGTTCTGGATTCACTAAATGGAATTCCACTCAAATTGTTTTTTTACTTTCATATTCTTGATTTATAAAAAGTGCGTTCCATTTTTGAACGAATGTTCTAAGAAGAATTGTTACTATGGGACAAAATTGCACTTCTGCGGAGAAGTGGAAGAACTTCCATCGATTTGGTGGGGACAAAATGCATTTTTGGTCTTTTCGGATTTCTGTTAAGGCAGTTTGGCGCCATGTCGTCGATATATGCATTTTCAATTCGAAAATCGTTCCCGACGCACCTTACTAAAATTCCATTTATTTTCGCGATATCTGTCGAAGGTAGTCTGAATCCTGTTGAATCGTCATTTTTCCGGATAGAAATGGAACTGCAAAAGCGATAGATTTTTTTTGATTTTGGAGTAGTTTATGAAGTGTTCGCAAAAATGCCATGTTCATTTCTTGGAATGCGTAGTGGAGAATTCATATTGTGAAATTTCTCAATCGACGGGTAAATTTTAGGTTAAGGTTTTTTGTTATATTTCCTTTTCAGGTGGAGGGATTTCGTTGTATGTTTTTTCCACTTTTGTAAGTGAATAAAACATATCTTGAATCGCTTAAAAGGAGGAAAAGAAAAAAATTCTAGAAGAAATATTGTATTATTCATATTGAATCGTAAGATTTAGAATATTTTTTCAAATCAACCGATTTTTGAAAGTCAGTTCAGAGCTGACAAAAATCAGTTCTAATTTTTCCTCTCTATTTGTATATTTTGAATAAATTTTCTAATTTTTATTTTTTATTTTGCCTGCCGGTCTACAGTCTTTTTTTTGGGAGGGGGATTGATAATATAATTTTTTTAAAAGTTCGGGAAAAAATGTAACAACCAAATTTTTGTTGCGATTGTTTTATTAGAATGCTTTAACGAATTCTGAAATATTTTGAAGGAAATTCTGAGTTTAAGAGTTTTCCAGCTGTTACTAATCTTTTTACAATAAAGGCTTCCTAAAAATGTTTTGATTGATTGTGGGCACACTAAGTATTCGCCTCCTGAAGTTATCCTAAAACTTCTAGCATGCGGTTATAAACGCGTAGAAATTTAGCCTAATATATCAATGCTAAAAATATTTGTTCACCGCTTTTAAAAAATTTTTATTTGTAACTGCATTAAATATATAACCAGATTTTTCAAAAACCCTTGACACTCCATTTAATTAACGATCAAACAGTTCATATCCTAAAAAATTTGTGTTGCTTAAAGTTCAATTTTCGTAACATTTACAAAAAGAAACTTTAACTTACTTTTTGAATTAAATTAATTTAAACTTACATTTGCCACGCTCTTCAAGAAGCTTTTCTCATAAAATCACCCCGAATTCTGTACATACAGAATCGTTTTAAAAATAAGCATTTCTTAAAACTCCCTCCGCCAGTTCCTTCCAAACTTATCTCCTGCAACGAGTGTTAAATTAATGAAACATCCACCCTTCTCTTCCTGCCAATTTGTTATTACAAGCAGGGGGGGAGGAAGTGGTGAAAAATACCGCCAAAGAATTTTATTGGAATTCTTCTCAATGACGTGATTTCCTACGTGTGGAGATGACAAGAAAACGAACCTGGAATTCCAGTGAAACCCATCTCCTGTTTCTACCTCCTATCAAAACCACATGTGTCGAGAAAAGAAAACACATTTCAACTAATTATTCCACCCCCTACCCCTTTAAGCGCGAACTGTAACATCTTGTAGCGTCTAATATGTACGAACGAGTGAAATTCTTCTGATATTATTTAAGAGATTCCTCCCCTTCTACCGAACAGATGGTGGGATTCGGTGGATTAGTATCGCGTCACTTTCTTTGACATGCACAACCGACACTTTTTTTGCTGCGTCTTTAAATCGCTTCTTTTTGTTTTTTTCTTCCGTCTCTTGTTTCGTGGGAAATAACTCACATGACTAGAGGAGAGGTCCCTTATCCCAGAGTTTTCCATCTCGTTTTTATCGTGCGGACGCAGTGTTAATCTTGTTACGGCTGGTGTTTATCAGTGTTTGCTGTTTGTACCGCATAGGTGAGAATTAGGGAGTGTGCTTGTGGAAGTTGTTGTAATCTGTAGAATTTCTGTGTTACATTCATGTGTAAAAATGATTTTCTCCCTAAAGCGATTTGTTTTCATTATCGGGCTTCATTTTTGACTAGTTTTTATCTTGCGAAAAATAACACATTCTTCTTTACTGCTAGTAACTCATTGATATGGACTAGTATTGTTTTGTAAAGCTTATTTCCCGTGTGATTTTTTTTTAATACAGTGAAGCTTATATAGCTCGATGATAGCGAGAGCACAATAAAAATTGTATTAAAGAAAAACCCGGTTTAAAAAAGGATACAGCAAAAGAAAATGACAATTTTTAAGCTAAAAATGGCACCAAAGATTTATCTTTAATATATCCTAGTTTTAATAATCAAAAATAAACTATAAGTGTAATTAATGAAGTTTTCCTATTATGGATTTGAAAAGCTTTATTTGAAATAATTACTCGTAAGTGAAAACGCAACAATCTAGGATAAAACTGGGACATTTTTCAATCCTAAACAAACGAGACAAAACTCCAGACTGCGGTTAATCCGGTTCGTATCTTCGGCTTTATCCTTGCAGCCTTTCCTGACTGTATGCCACTTAAACTGGCTCAGTCATTAAGTCTTTTACTGTAGAAATCGGACCTAGTGCATTTCCTAGCTGTAAAGCTGCATTAAATCGCACAACATTGACATACTTACTGTCTGTCCGCCACGAAATCTCTGATCGCCATGTTGTCTAGTTGACGGCGGTCGCTATAGGAACAGGTTATCATAGGAGGAATCCATTTCGAGTAGGTAGCGTTCATTCAAGTTTGTTCCAAATGGGAAGTAACGTGCAATTGCGGCAAAACTGAGAAGACGAATGATTCTTCCTATTCGAAATGGATCTTCCCTAACATAACCAGTTGCTATAGCGACCGCCGTCAAGTAGACATCTTGGTGAACAGAGTTCTTGTGGTGGACACACAGTAAACACATCCGCTTTATCATCCATATCTGAAATAATACTTTTTGTATTTTTGCCGCGAACATATAAATTCCAATTTGGCTTGTGTTTGTTCTGTTAATAAGCACAATGAAGGGGTCTATCGTGCAGATGGCCTGAGTCTCATGTTACCTGGGGTAGAGATGGACAGAGTCGGGAGTAGCTTAGAAGCTGTTTATTACGAGAGGTATATTTACAAAGTGACTTTACAAATGAGTAAGATTATATACAAGTGTAAGAATACACACAGCGCCACCTACAACCTTTGGGCACTGAATTCCTAGCACAGTAATGTACTTTATTTATGCTATATCTTCTGTTCTGTATTTTTAAGAGGCAAAAGTTTCCAGTTTAATCAATTTAATGCTTTGATTTCATTGAATGTGCAGTCCGAATTCAATCGAAAGTTGACAAATAAACAGATGGTAAAAAATGTATATGTTTTGTGCTGGGAAAGCGAAATCTAGCTGTAAATAGCTTCTTTTTCCGGGTAAGTACGATCTGATACGTCGAGTCAAAAGTTCATTGATTGCGCCTGTCACGTGGATTCTTGGACCACATAGATCATGTTCAACTGCGTGTTCTGTGTTTATGTAAGATTTGCTATATTGGAAAACAACTATAAAAAATTTGGACGGAGATTCAAGGAATTATTTCTTTGCTTTGTTTATTCATCATGATTCTCTGTATTTACTGTGCATAATGTAATCTAGTGATAAGCAGTTGTTCTGAATTTGATCTAACAAATGTGATTTGCTCTGCAATACAATACTCCGTTAATTGTCAGAGATAATATTTGATTTTACAAGGCATTCAGTTATGCAGTGCATCTCTTTTCCCATCATTTAATTCGATAGTCCAATCATTAAGTTATTAACCCTCTGGATAGTCGCAATCATTTTCACCCTTAAATGGTCGCGAGGTATCGCGCTGATATAAAATGTATTCTATGATATTTTCATTCTATGATTTTTCCTTTATAACTGTAATAGTTAGTTCTAGTGAGAATGTAAATAAGTATTGTATAAGAAAAATTCAAATTGTAATGCGCTACAAATAGTTAATAGATGCAGGTGGCATGCATATCTATTAGATATTTCGGCTAATGGAGGGTTAATATTCTTCGAAAGCACACCATATAGACATGAAAAAATTACTAAGAAAAAACTACTAAGAGAAAAAAATTATTATAAATTCGGTATGAAATTTAAAATCAAGAATACATTTAAATTAGTCTTAATGCTATTCTTGATTACCGTGCAAAGTTTTTTTAATCCGTATTTTTTGCTGCTCTGTGTTTTAACTCCTCCTCATACGTTGATAACCCCTGACTCGTGCACTATGATATTTTAACTTCATTACAAGCCAAAACTCTGTTGTTTCACTTTTTCAGAAAAAAAATTGCATTAATATCATAACATGAACGAAATATGTAAGAAAACGCCATTTCCAAAATTTTTATTTAAACTAATTAATTTATTATTTAGTATTGATTATCTTTTTAACTAGAAAAATATTTTTATTGGATTTGTACCTTTTATAGCAGTCAGTTCAACATTCAAATGCAACAATCAAACCTAAAAATTGCACTGTTTTGGTGAAAATAAAAATAAAATAAGCGTCCCAAAAAAGAAATAATGGCAGATAATGGGTTAATGTTTAAATATGTAAATTAAGTCAAGGTAGCAATAAGTTTAAAAGACTAAAATCACGTGGACGCGCTTAAGTATTTGAGGTGTCCTTTACATTCTTATTTCAATACATGTAACATTAAATGTCCAAAATGAATTGCCATCTAATTAGGAAGTTAATAAATTTGTAAGTCAAGGGATTAAAATGTGAGCTATCGCTAAAATTATTCTTTGAATAGGAAACTTAAAACTAATTTAGATGTAAGCACGTCTCTAAAGGGTTGTCTTCCTCCTTTCATCCTCGCTTATCTGTTACTTGAAATAGTTATCGGATTCAGGGGTGATTCAAACTATTTGGATAGAGGGACCTGCCTGTATAAGTAGTAGATAAAATTAACTTAATAATTTTAATTATTTCTCTCCTATTAGTTAAAATTCTGTTTTTTAATTGCTATATTATTTAATCTTTCTATATTTTGTTACTATTTTGGTTGAATTAATCATTTTCGAACGTGTTGATTTTAAATTGGCCCAAACAGCTTCCTGGAAGAATGTTTACTCTGGGCCGTCTCCCGTTCGTCAAGCTCAGGACCTTTGAACATCTGGCGTCCTAGAAATAACCCGATTTCAACTGACTGGGATTTAACCATCTGGGGAAGATGGAAATGATTTAAAGGATTTTCGAGACTGGGTTAATCTATGGTGATATTTGCGGTTTCCTTTGTCGGCAATTCCGACGACAAACTAAACAAAGTGCTCCTAATCTGTCTTCTCCTGTCTCGCCCAGAAATCGACTCGAGTCGACGAACTAAAATGGAGCAAGGCTTGCCAACAGATACTTTGTGGAAGCATAGGATGGACGTGATTGAAGCTTTTGGTTCGCTCAGCATTACGAAGAAAATAATAAAAATGAAATTTATGTGGCGCACCAGTGAGGGGTATGCGTAGGGTTGCCATAAGTCCCGTATATATGGGACTGCCACCGTATTTCACTACTCAGTCCCGTATTACTATTTGTCCCGTTTTTGTCCTGTATTGGCAACACTGAAAGTCTATTCAACCAGTTTGTATATTTAAAAGATTTAGAAAAAAATAATACCAACAAAAACAACGAAGCAACTATGAAATTCAGTATGGAAGAGAAATGGCTGAAGTTGTTTTTCAGATACAAATGATATTGATTGGAAGTCATGTCTAATGAAGCTATGCGAACACGTGTTTGCCATTCCAGTCCACAATGCTAATGTGGAGAGAATATTTTCGCTGGTGTCAACTCAATGGTCGGATTAAAGAAACAATTAATTATCAATGAAGACAATGAAACGATTTTGATTTGTCATTATAATTTTAAAATGATTTGCACCCAATTTTATAATTATGTGAAAGAAGAAAATGATATAATTAAGAAAGTAAAATCAACTTTAAAATATGACTGGGTAAAAAATTATTCATTTTTTTATTATTCTACGCATTCATTTTATTAGAGTGTTTAAACTTTGTTTTCTTATTTTTTTAGAGTATAATAAACACTTACATACCCACATTTTTCATGTTTTATTTAGTCTGCACTTCAACATCCCGCATCAATGCTTGGCACTTATGGCAACCCTAGGTATGCGAAAGAAGTTATGTGAAGCCAAGTTCTTGCGAAGATTGAAGGTTTGCAAGTCCCAAAACCTACTGTGTCTCAGATGAGCACCAAACCAAGAACTCGGTGTTGAAGCAATAAAACATTTAATACCTGTCACGGACTTGTGTAAAGAACATACTTGTCTTATGCGTATGTTAAAAACAAATATCGCAGTAAACTTAACGCAGATCCAGGCGTGAGATTATATCTGTCTTCATTTGAACCTGGTTTTATGAAACTCGCCTTCAGAAAACAAGCTTAAGAATTGCCTTGAAATTGGCTTCCATTTGAATAGTTGATTATCACGATGGGTAAATTGTTAACTTTCGTCAGGAGTTAATGCGAAAATAATTTCAATGCGCTTTTCTTTTGTTAGAACGTTGAAACTAGTTCTATTATAAAAAATGAAATAAATTGTAAAACCGAAAATAAATTCTACAGATGTTAATTTAACCCTTTACACTTCGAAAGATAATAAGATGCATAATTATACACGTGCGAGTGTAATGATTCGTTTAGAGCTTTTGGAAGCTGAAAAATATTGTTATTAATTTGTTTCAGTTCCTAAAAATTATTCTGTGTGTTTTTGCTGTTATGTGGTTTTTATAATAAGCGCTATCCAACAAGAATGTGTCAAAGATGCATCATTCAAAGTGTCGAGTCTGACTCGATATAAGAGTGCAAAGGATTAATTCGAGTCGTTTGACTCTTAAGCTAACTTATTAATAAAATACCTTTACACGAAAAGATGGTTGGAAAAGGGAGGGGGTGTGATATAACATTAGGGAGTACTCCGAAATAAAAGGACTAATCAAGGGACACGTGAGGGAATAAAAGTTTGGAACCGCTATTGTAGCTCAAAAATGAAACATCTTTCTTTTGGTATATAAGAATACTAGTGACGCTATGAAGAATTTTTTAACATTGAAAATGAATGGGAAAGAGCAGGGACCTAAGCAACACGAGATGCTAACCATCGACATACTAAGGATGATTCACTGTGTTTTCCTGTGTAGGGATTCAAATTATGCATATCGCCACAGTTATATCAAAATGTCGTATATCAAAAACCACACACAGCAAAACATTCAAAGCTTTGTTGTAACATCTGGAATCACTCGCGACATATGGCATTTTGTGACAACATACAACAATAGCGTATTACATACAACAATTTGAGAGTAGATGTTGCTAATATAACCAGTGTTTTGCATCTTTGTAACCTTTTAGCATATTTGAAATACGACAATTTGATATTACAATGATGATATTTTAATCGAAGTGAAAGTTGTTTAAAAAGCTTTTTTTGTGCAATAATTGGGTCCAAATTCGTGAGAATGTTGTGAAGCATTTTGGAGTTTTTTTACCCTGCGGTATTCTTTGAATCTTAAGAATTACATTATTTTTGTTTGCGAGCTTCGAGTTAGAAGCATCTTTTTGTAGTCGTCACTTATTTTTTCTGCTTTGAGTTAGAAGGTGAAAGCAGTTTTGATTTCCGCCTAGATGATTTTGATGAATATACTTTTTATCGTTATGAAGCGGAGTGTAAATCTTGAGTGACGTTGAACTCAGGGTCAGCAAACGTTACAGGAAATTTGAGTAAACGTAATCGCTAATATGCATATTGGGTTGTTTTTTTTTAGTTCAAGTTGGATTTCTTATCGGTGACGGCTTGTTTCATTAATCCGTACAAGTGAGGATAAAAGTTAAACTTTTTGCTTCCAATTCATATATTCTCCACATTACTTCAATGCTGAGTACTATTTGAAAAGGGTTTTGTTTCCTTAAAGGAATGTCCCGTTTTGAAGGTACTCGAAGACTATTTGGGAACAGACCTCGTAATTTTGAACCATAGTCAGATGGTGAAGATGACACCCGAGTCGACACTCCTCTAAAAGTTTCCGCGCCACACTACCATATGGACGTTTGACCTCGAGGACTTTTTCTAGGGATGGAAAAAATCTACCGATTTTAACCGAAACTGTTTTTTTTGTTTGTTTGTTTTTTTGGTTGACCGATTTTCACGGTTATTTTTTTGTCCTGGTTATAACCGGTTATTTTTAAAAATCCAATAACCGGATATACCGGTTATTTCAAAAACGGGTTGTTTTGATAGGTTATAACGGCCAGGTTAAACCGGAGGTGAAAGACAACCCAAATGACCGAAAACCGCCTTTGATGTGCGCCATACCTAACTTGTTCCCACGGTCAGTGGCTTGGTTGGGACGGTGGATGCTCGAGATCGTACTTGGAGATATGTTATCGTTCGGAATCCGACCTGTCACACAGAAATGTTCTTGACCCTGCGTCATTATTCCTATTACTCTAAAAGGATTGCAAATCTTTTATTTATCACCAAAAGAATACATAAAATAATAATTATTTCCGAGACAACCATCACCAACGCTATCAAGAGTTTTAACTACCTTTTATTAAAAAAGACTAAAATAACAAGAAAACTCAACATGTTGCCATCACGAGAACGGACAACAGCAAAAAACTATTTACAAGAAAATATTTAAATTGATAGACACTCCGGTGGCGTAATGGCGAATGATTTACACGTTCTCACGACGCGAACACAATCTACAACACTCCGTAGGAACGGTTGCACAAGCTGAGGTCTCTGCCCTTCTTCCCGCCTTTGATGTGTGAGCATTTACTAACATTTAAGCCGAATATTCGAGCAACAACGAGTCTTGGCCTTCTCTTACGTACTTCAGACAACGAACCGCAAGCCACTGACCATGGGAACAGAGTTTAACCCTCTGACTGTGTAATTATTTTAAAACACTACTTGGATGTAACGTTTGCAAACAAGTTCAAAATACCGTTGAACCAAACGTATGGTTATTTATATCGAAAGCTTCATTAGTATAATATGATTCAACACTATAATAGTTCTAATTAAGCACATTAGCTTGCGAAAATCGCAGGATAAGCAGTAAGGGGGTTAACATTCACCAGATTCCCCATGTACTCCGGATCTAATCTCGTACTTGTGACCCTCCGGTAATAACGCCGAAATTGCTACAAGGCTATTGCGGTCTCCTATTTGAAAATGTTTTAGATCGTCTGGGTTTCGGCGTTCCGGATTGATGACCTTCCCCAAATCATCAGTCTTGTACCTTAATTTAACAGTTGCAGATTTACCAGAATAGTAGCGAGCTTACTCGTCCTTTTTTAGTTATACATTTTGTTCAAACAAGTTGCCTTTTTTTGTCTGTGAAGTTCAAAGTGACAAAAACGTAATTTCCCCTCGCCGTTTATTCAACCGTGAAATGGAGATGATTTTTGTCCTTGTTGCATCACAGGAAACGGACAGAGATAAGCGGCGGGGACGGGTCAAAGGTCTGTTTGTGTACAATGATCCTTTGTGGATCCCCGTCACACTCCTGATAAGGTCCAGCGCAATGAATGAAATTGTTTCATTGCTTCATCTCGACAAAACTGCGAGCCATTGATGCTGCAATTTTCACTGATAAAAAAAAATCAATTTTAAGAATATTTTCGTTCTAAAATTTGGAATGATGCCACTGTTGATCAATTTTTAAATCAAGGGGTTAAAAAAAAAAAATCGGAATGAATAAAATTTTTGATGGGTCAGGATCCATAATTTTGGATCATAGAAAATTTTAAACCGTATAAAATTTTTTAAAAAAATACGATTTTCTTCTTATTGATAATGTTTTAGAAGCGATGTGAGAAATAATAAAAAACAATTATCGCATAATTGCTTTTCCTAATAATTGCGTTTCCTCTCTAAATGGTCGTAAACTATAAGAAATTTCGATCGGCTTATTCTCCTAATAATTTAGGAGAATAAGCCGATATTTCATGATTCAGGTAGTAGAAAGTTACCTATTCATAAAATCGTTTTTTAAATCCATTTTTAAAAATAGATGCATAGATAACACGCACATTTGTCGATCTTATTCTACATTTGATAATCCCAGACTGAAAAACAAATGTATATGATCCCTATTCAATTTGAAGAAAATGTAGTTTTTCAGAACTAGTATATGATTGCATGTTGCGCAGTTTTCTTGACTCACGAATTCCATTTCATTTTAAATCCTTAAAAAAATATTTACTTTCCCCCTGTCCTCTTCTCGAATCACTCTCTGCCGAAAAGAGATGTTCTGTGATTTTATATATTTTTTTGTACTACTCTAAATCACTTCGAAAATAATAACGCTATTTATTTGGCTCGTTGTTAAACTCGTCCTAACGATAACTGTGGGACAAATAAGTTTTCCATCTGTCGTTACTGTAATGCATTTCTCGTGTTCTTGTTGTTTGCGGAACTTTTCACTAGGTTTTTGTGAGCCATTAATCTCACTTTAACCGTGGCCATTTTACTTCTTTCCTTTCTTGTTGAAGTCGAAAAAAAGAAATATTTTCGGCTTCACTCAGGATTACTTGCAACGTTTGGACGAAAATGGCGTGAAATTTTACTTATTCCATTTTCAATTTTTTTAAATAAAATTCCAAACGATATTTTCTCTTTGACTGATTTTTCAAATCAGTGTACTTTTTGGTTCGACGAACCGCAATTTTTTTAAATGTATTTTTTTCTAGAAGTCGAATGGCATCGATTTGCTACCGTATTTTATGGATTGATTTTATCGATCAGAAACTTGTTCTTTTTTGTGTTTTTTGTGCTGTCATGTATCACTTCTTATTTGCTTCTCAGTGTGGTCTGTCCGTTCACATGAACTACAGAAGAAACTCATCCAGTGCTATTTTTTATTTCTATTCGTTGTGTTGTTTAAGCAAAGTTCTTTTTTCATTTTCTGGAAATTCTTTGCCATCATTGTTATTTCTTTGCGCATCCCTGGTGGCCTGTAGTATTGATTTGCCTTTGCGTGGGCGCCATTTTTTTCTTTTCACTTTCTCTTTATTTTATTTATTTTTCCTCGTGGAAAGGTAAGTATCATTGGTAGCTAAGAATAAATAACTCTGTCATATGTTGTGCGCGGGAAATCGCCCAGGGTATTGTCCTTTGATATGATTGGCTACATTTTTGGTTCAAACGAAAGCGTTTTTTCTTTTTTCAGTAATTTATTTGTGTTTCGTCCTGAAAAGTTTTAACACATTTATGAATCGAGATGCTACAATAGCTTTGTCAGTATTTGTTTTAATGCGATTTCTATTAAAAAAGACAGTTCCATATAGAAAATTGAAATAACATTTGAATCATTTTAATAAAATTCATATTGCAAAAGAGTGGCATAGTTCACGTTTGTTCCTAATGGGGATATCGGTGGACATCTAAGTGATAAGAGATTAAGTAGCACAAATATTTGATGAGCGACTTTTCGAGAGAAATCGGTCTTTGTTTGTGTTAAAGATACACATTTAGAAGGTTAAGAAATGATAAATGGAATACGATTCTGTTTTTTAAATATGTAGTAAACAGTTGTTTGCTTAAATTATCATGGTACTTTTTTTTTGGGGGGGGGGATATTTTAATAAAAATCATGGATAATGAGATTGCATATTTATGTAAAATCTTTGATTTGTTATAGATTATTTGTTTTCTATAAATTATCGAAGCATTTTTCGAAATTTTAAACCCAAAAAGTGATACGTTTCACTAGGTTTCGAGAATGAAAACAAACGTTCAAATACTTTCGCTTTTTTAAAAAAATTATTGCTTTTAAGAACAAGAAATGAAAACAAGAGTTCTAAATAAATTCATGATTTATAAAAATATTTTTATATCCAAATTAATTGGTTTGCGAATTCTTCTCGGTTTCAACTTCTGCATTTTTACGATAACATTTTATTCTTAAGTTACCCACAAGAAGACACAAGGGATAAAAAAAGAAATAATTATTGATAAATAACGAGAGTAGAACCAATTTTTATAATGAGAATAACTATTCTTTTTATCAGAAGGTCTTTCTATATTTATCCTTATCTTATAGCTCGTTATCGTTTGCGAACGAACAAATAAAAAAAAGGAGAAAACCAGAAATGAAATGAAGTAAAACAACACACTTGACTAAATTAATTCGTCTTTCTTCTTTTGGCCTTTTGTTCGAGAATAAATTTCAAAAACCGAGAGGGGGAAAAGTGATAAAAAAGAAATAAAATAAGAGTCGAGAGATAACTTTGTTATCTCCAATCTTAATGGTTAGCCGCGAACAGTCATTTAGCATAGAAAAGAAAAAAAAAGCAAAAAGAATGTGAAACCCTAGCAGTTAGATCCTGACTGGCAGTTTGTACTTGTTAGGGGAGATTTCAAATCCATTCAAGCTCATTAGAAAACGAGACTAAAAGGATATATTTTTTAAAAAGTGACTGTTTGTGTGGCTGTGGAGTGTTGTGTTTCATACGGTTTTGGTGTCAAAAGAACAAAAAAAAAAATGTTGCCCTTGTGATTTTCTTTATTTTTATTTTCTTTCTGTTTGTTGAAAGTTCTATTCCAGATACTTAATTACTTTTTGAAAGATCGTTTGGTTGACTTTAAATAAAATATGCTCCAGACGATTTCCATAAGCGGTGAAAACTGGAAATTGAATTGACTAATTGTGTGAATTTTTTTGAAATGAGATTCAAAAATGTTCTTTTTGATTGTAAAGTTCGCAGAATACATTTAATTGGTTTTAGTTATTTCTTTCACGATGTTATCGTCATAAAAGTAATTTGATACCAGCCCTAAAATAAAATTTCCTTTAAAACCTTATTTTATGATTGTCATATACAGCCCGAGCAAATTATTTTTGGGAAAAAATGTCTTTCATTCATTATAAAGTAGTTGAGCAAGCACACGTATGCGTAATAATCTAAACGGGTAATTATTTCTATAAAAGTCTTATTTATTTACTTTTTTGTTTATCTTTTTCATAACTCAGTGAGTATTTAGAAAGGAAATTTTTGCCCGTAATATTTCATTTCAGTTTTAATGCTCTTGCTATCTATTCTTCCAAAGTGAAATTATAAAAATAGAAATAAAATTTAAAATCTAAAATTGTAATCACTAAATATTGTTACGAACCTGTAATGTCGCTTTCCAGCAGTGTTAGTCTTATGGTTGGAAATAGACATTTACAGAGATTCAGTGGGATACCGGGGGGTGGGGTGGAAGCCATTGTGTTGACCCTCGACTTTGGCGATAAATTTGCGACAAAATGTAACATCCCGAAAATGCTAGAATTTTCTCGCTATCTCTATTAGGAGCCTAAGTTATGGAGATTCTTCTGGAATTTCCCCGTACGTCACATCCTGTCAGAAAAAGGTATAAATACCAACCTATTCAACGAGAAATGAACGTTTTTGTAGTGCGATTGCCTTTGGAATTTCTTTGGAGTCTTGTTCGCATTGCGAGTTGGTCGGCTATTAGACGCTGTGCACTTTTGTCTGTGTTATTGCTGTTATTATCAGTGATTTGCTGTCTGTTTTTGCTACTAATTTGTACAAGATCTGTTTTTTTGTTTCCTGTGCTTCGTGTTTTCCGGAATATTCGTGTATAAAGCATCGTTCTCCATTATCCTGCTTGTTGGATTGTTTTCACCGTACACACACCGGACGATTTTTTTGTAACAATATTATATGTGACTAATGGCCGAATTTTTTAAATATCAAATTCGAATAATATGTTACATAGAAATAAAGAATCTTCTCTGTGTGCATGAGTGTACGTTAACTGAAGGGTCAATCTGAAAAAAATTGGTTAAATAGTAAAGAATTGCTATAGACATTGAGAATAAGTGAAAGAATTTACTAGTAGTTTTGGGATAGAACACTACAAGAAAAGAAATAAGTCCCGCGTCCAGAATAAATTTTTAACTATCGAAAACTTTAAAGTCATGAGCAGCAAATTTAACAAATTAATGAGGGCTTTTACTTTTAAAATGATTACCTAGAATGAATTAAATTTATTATATATTTTCGTTTGAAATATCAATAGTGAAACCTAATGGTTATTTAAAATTGAACTGATGATAAATATTCTCTTAAAATTACAAAATAAAAGGA
This sequence comes from Araneus ventricosus, assembly GCA_013235015.1. Lineage (NCBI taxonomy): Eukaryota > Metazoa > Arthropoda > Arachnida > Araneae > Araneidae > Araneus > Araneus ventricosus. Next base: position 54,704 of record BGPR01001730.1, read on the forward strand.
AGAAAAGATCTATATAAGAATTGGAATTTCCGAAACGACGTTCTATGTTTACTTAACTAAATTACTTCCACCTACTTGATATTTTAGCTACATTCTAAGTATACATAAAGATGCTTATTTTAGGTCTTTTGTCAGATATAATTAGTTAATTGAGATTCTACAAAATTAAGTTTCGGAATTATGCTGCATTCGGAAAAATAAATGTAAAAGATGTGTTCCATAATATTGGAGATATTCACAAAGAATTCTTGCTGTTCTTTGAAATGTGATAAATTTATCTTTCGTCATTAATAGATAAATTTAAAATGTAAATTCATATGATGAATACAAATTATGAAAGAACTCTTCAATTTTGATTTGAAAACCACTGAAGGTTAAAAAAAAAACTTTTGATTTTAGCTTTATATTTCTGCCTTTCGATTCTGATACGAGATTCGTCAGTATATGAAATTTGGAATTATGTTGGATTGTGAAGGGGGAAAAAATCTGTTTTACTATGTTGAAGAAATCTTGACAAAAAAATTCCTACTGTGCTGTAAAATTTGATAAACATGAATGAAATTTGATTTGATTTATTTCCTACTTAATAAATGTTTTTAAAAAATCGAAATTGTTTAACGAATACTAGTTACTAAAGAACTAAAAAAAATAAATTCTTCTGATTGCAATCACGCTTCTTATATTCCGTCTCGGCAAATTTCTTCCGTAAAACACACTATCTTCTGAACTAGACAACAATGAATCTCTAACTGTTGCCATTTGCTAATAAGTAATTTCCACCTGCCAATAAGTTAATTTAATAGATGACGTTTGCAATTGGTAAACATATTCATCGACGAGAGTTAATTCACTATCTTCCCAGTTAAGTAATTCCCTTTCCTTGAAGGAAGAAATTGATGTGAAAAATATTTCGCTTTGTCTGTTATCGATCTTGGTGAATCGTTTGCCTCATTAAACCCATTTTAATTCCCGCATATTTATAACGAATGGCACCTCAGATCTGTACGTTTCCTCCGTGGGTTCGAACAATTCACGTGTCCTTCGTTCAATGACATGGTATCGAATGAGTCAAAGGACGTTAAAGAATTGTAAATAAAAGCGTGTCTTGGAGGAAATTTGGGGAATGTTAGCTTTCTTTTATCCTGTAAAATTTTGCAAGGGAAATTCGTTAAGTTGTAAGAATGGAGTCTCATGTTTAATTGATGCAGTCTTGCTGGAGATGAATGGCGCCATCAGCTGAGAGAGTAGCGCGACAATGGAGAATAGACTTCGAGTGGAAATTGCGGACCTGGCATTAAAATTTATCGAGTTTTCTCGTCTGGAGTGTTGCATGAAAATTTAAATAGTTAAGACTGAAGTTTTCGAACAATGTAATAGTTAAGTTTCAACGTTCTGGTTTGTTTTTTGGCGCAAGTGTCATTTTGTGGACTATATTGCGCCAGACTGAAAGGTAATTCGTGTCAAGATAAAATAACAAAGGTGGTTGTAAAAATGGAAATGCAATTCAGAAAACAGATTCGTTATTTTTTTGATGGAATATAAAGAGCATTATTAGTAATTGTCCCAGCTGGCTAGGCAGTTTATACGAATTTTTGAACAATAACGGGACTGTTAACGCGTAACCATTTTGAAATGAAAAATTATAGTTAGCATTTTGTAATTTATTGAGACGGCAACTTGAGTGCTGTAGTCTTGTATTTCCATACACTGTTTAAATGTAGTTTATTTTAATGCTGAGTAATATGCTAAATGATATACTAAAATGCAACTTTAAAACAATTAACCTCATAATTGGTTTGCCGTACGCGCATCGAATTATCGCAATTTTAAACTTAAAACTAAAAGTCATTCACAGACGTTATAATTCGATACAAAAATTACGTGGAATGCATGAACATTTGAACTGTCCTTTTATGTTCTCAATTGGGTTAAAATGACAACGCATTTCCAAAATAGGTGTCCTCTAATTAGATAGCCGAGAAAACAACCATTTAAAGGATTAAACACTTTCATATGAAACGGCTAAAACAGAGATTGGTCTGTAATTTTTTAAGGTAATGTAGACAAATATATATTATATGCATGCCGCGTTCACGTGCATCTAAGTCCCATGCTTATTGTGTCCCACGCTGGATTTTCGGGTCAGTACTGAGATCTTTTTTATTCTTCATTTTTGTTTTATATTAATGCTTTCAACATTTGGTTTTCTGTCTTTTTATTTGATTTGAGATATATATAGTAATACCAACCATTATATAACGTGTTATACCTCAACATTCAAAACAAAATAAACAAAACATATCAAAAATGCAATGCAAAAACTAAAAATTTAATTTATGATTCTATAAATAAAAGTGTTAAATACATGCAAAGAGCACATGGAAAAACTCCAATATATCTGAACTATAGAAAATGTCAAACCAAAAATTTGGAGTTTTCAACAATAAAATTAGTTGTTCAGCTTTGAATGAGCGAATTAGTCGGGTTAAATCGATGTCTGTTACTAACTGTTGAAAAAACAGAAAGGGTAATTTACCCTAAAATGAATGAAATTAGAATGAAAATATGCATGCGCTAATCCAACTATATATATATATATATATATAGTTTTGTCCCACCTTTTATCTATCATCTCAATTCTTTGTTTCGTTTCGGGTAAATATGTTCTGTTTCATTGCTTGATTTTGAAAGTACGTTCCACAGGGGCAACAAGTTCTCTTAACAAGACTAAATTTTCAATTAACCAGATTATTAACACATTGTTGACTGGGGGAAAGGTAACAGTTATGCATCAGAACCAAAGCTAATGTTTATTCCGAACTTAAAAGAAGTATTCGAATTGGTCTTTAACCCCTTGCCATACGATTTTATTTAACCACCTAATTAGATGCCACCATCCATTTCGAATATTTTTTATTATTTCAGTCTATTTAAGATGGTAAAGGATATTTGAGACATTTAAGCGAGCCCAGGTGATTTTTTGTATTTAAAATTAATTGTTACGTTGACTTAAATATGGATTTAAATAACAAATTCTGTAATTCGATGCTCGTGTCAGAGACTTCATTGTATTTAAGGGGTTAAGAATGAATACAGCTTCTTAATCAGTAGAAAAATTCATATCTTCTTTCTGCCCTCAACTTGTTTGCCATTGTACCGTGCTAATCGCCGCGTGCTTTTTCCTTACGTTTTCGCAGAATACCCAGAGTCAATACTCTACTGCATTTGGTATATCGAGTATTTTACTGTTTTCCCCGGAATCCGAACAGAGGTCAGCCCCGAATAGTTCAGATTCCCGGGGTTCTAGAGGACTTTCTTACTACTTACTTGATTTTCTTCGTATTCCAGAAAGTTAAAAAAGAAGAAAAAATATCTTATCTCTCCGAAAAAACTTCCGAGAACTGTGATCTTTCCGATACTAATCATTGATCTTTTGCGCATAGCTCTCCGCGACATGAAGCTGATTCACTGCGTACATTTCGAGGAAAACTAACAAAATAAAAAGAAAGCTCTTAAATGGGAAAACAGCGTCAGTAGCTACTTTCTATTTTAGCTCTCGAGTAGGGGGACTGTGCCGGAATTTTCCGTCTAGTCAAAGTCAAAAGAATGAGAAGTCATGCGTTGCAGAATCCCGCGACAACTGTCACGGCAAATAAGTTACTTCCAATCGAAACTGCCATGTTTCCTCTTATCTCTTCTCAATTCTGTTATCCAATTTCGTAGTCCTCCATCTTGGACATCATAATTGTGTGTCTGCTTCTTCTTTCTTCTATTCGCCTCTCTCTGTTTCTCTGTTTTTTTTTAATACATCACAGTTTTTGCAGCTCTCTTCCACTTCGGCAATCTCATCATTCCATTCTGTAAGTAAAAACTGGAGGCTTTTCCTTTTGGGTTGTTTTCGAGAAGTCGGATTTCAGTGTAGAGATGTTCAAGAAATTCTTTGCAGATGGTTTTGATAATTTATTTTGTGTCTGTTTATTATCTCCTAGCAGTATTGTAAAAAATTACTTGCAGTTGTGATTTTGTTATACTAGGCGTAACTGTATGGTTTTTGTCTTTTAAATGTTTTGGCAAAATCCACCCCAGCTTATGTTGAATAGTAATGACGGCTTCACAATGGTATAATATTTCAATTTACTCGACTTTATTATTATTTTCATCAAGAACGTTAATTTAACCTTAAGGGTTAATCAGAGCTTCTTAACCCTTTCGGCCGTGATGGGTACATACGTCTCGGAGATTAGACTTCATTTCCTATTTGTAAATAAATTCCACTTGTACCTGGATCTTTATGTTTTCAGTATTCTTAAGGAATAAAATTATGATTAAAGAAACTTGGAAACACTCTCGGATTGCAAATGGCGGACTTAGGTTTTTGAGCAAGCGCCTTACTCAAGTTTCAATTGGTCTTTTTTTTTTTTAATTTTACAGTAAGTACAACTATATTTATGCCATACTTAGTGTAAAATATTTCTTATTAAGTAATAATTTATCATTTTTAATATCAGATTTAAGAAATTTTGAATAAATTCTTTTTGTGGGAATCCAATTTGTCCCAATCATATTTAACAATGGGACAATATATCCCATTTGTGATAAAATTACTAGAAGATTATTGCTTCTTAGCTGTAAACTTGTTTCCCTGATATCCTAATCTTATGGCAGGAAAGAGAATTTTACAGTTGTTTTACTGGAATGGTCACAGTGGACTGTTCGATTGTGACATAGTGTCCCAGGAGAACTACATGAAATGGGAAAAGTGAAAAACTTTAAGCTCTGAGTGTACTTCTTTTTGATATGTCAACATTAAATTAAAATACTTTTCATAATTAAATTTTAATCAAGCAAAAGACGGGTCGAAAGGGTTAACTTATGAGCCCGCAGTGGTCCGATGGTAAGGTCTGGGCTTGGGATCGGAGGATTCCAGGTTTGAAAACCGATTCCACATAAGATCCTCCGTGCATGTGGGCCTGGTGCGCGCTATATATCTGTACTTTAGAGGCAGGGATGTAGTGGAGCCGGAACGGCGTTCCGGCACTGCTTTTTTCCAAGAGAAATAAATTAGAAAAAATTGTGAAAACATCCTTAAAGAACACCCTTAAGCGTGATTTTTTGTCACCCAGGGTTGAGCGTTCCGTCACTGCTTGTTTTGTGACTACGCCACTATTCAGAGGTAACTTAAGTAACAATTTCCACGTTTTACAGGAGAACCAAATGAAGTTCTAGAGGGGGATAAATGGCAATGCGCAATCTTTTGCTGCTTCCGACCTACAGCTATGACCCTTTGCCCATCCGAATATGCGGTCCAGTCTTTCTAAAATGTCCGCTTCTTTCCGATGTCTTTTATAAAATATTTCTTCGTGTGGCTTGAAAAGGGGTGTTTATAAAAGTAAAATAAATTTTTAAGTAAACTATCGGTCACCATCCATAGATATTAGGGTCGTGTTGAACAATACCATAGCCACCAAAACTTCTACTGCACCATCTGCTTTCAAATTCTTCAGTGTTTTTAAGAAGAAATGGAGAAGAACTTCTTTATTTTAAACAGTTCTTTACAGTCAGCGAAGTGAACTGTTTTAAATTGAACTGGTTTTTATATACCATTAATTAGTACTTGATTTTCATATTTATTTTTCAATTTTGGGATCACAACAAAATGCATGAGGTCGTGAGAATTCTTTTCTTGTCGAAATAGGGTCTCGAGAGGAAAAGGTTAAGGAATCTCCAACATAAAGGATATGGAAATTTTTGCCAATTAAAAATGGCAGGTTCGAACGTTCTTTAGTTGATTTGATAATATAAACATCCTTTGTGTTTAGCCTTGTGTATTTCTGTGAATTCATTGTAACGAATCGTTGTACTCTGGATTAAATAAGAAAGCATCTAAAAAAATACTCAATGTGGAATTTTTTCGTAGTGAAGTTGGTTTATTCCCATTCTTCTAACCGATTTGACCGCATTAACTGTATTTACCTATTTTGTTAGACCAATTTTTTTCGATTTGTAGGAAAAGACCCACTTTTGCGTATTCCATTAGGCGCCTTTTAATCTTCTCGTTATCAGTTCGAAATTAAAAATGAATTTTGAACGTGTAATTTTTATGTCATTCACTTTCTACTAGTGTGTTAGAAGTTGCATTTCTAATTTCTTATTTATGTGTTTTTGATCTTATTTTCAGCGTTCTGTGGATTGGAAGAAATAATTGTCTTTGATTGAGTTTTCACTAGTGTATTAGAAATTGCATTGCTAATTTCTTATTTATAAAGCTTATTTTTAATGTTCTCTGAATTAAAAGAAATAATCAGTTCAATTTTGTTATTCTGTCTTGCCCTGTTTTTACTTTTCCATGATAGATTCATTTGAATCTATATCTGACGAGGAATTTCAAACTTACGTAAATTGTTTTGAATTAGATGGCGATTACGACAAGCAGATGTCATAAGCAATGTCTGTGTATTGTAAAGATCAATATTAATATTGAAACGAATTAAAAACTGAAACTAGAATAATTGGAGAGGCTCATTATCATGTTAACTACAACTGGCAACGATGTCAATTCACGTGACATCGGTCTCGTAACAAACTTAAATGCGAATGTCATCTGATATATAATTTCAGGTTGTCGTGCGTTTTGCTCTGACGTCACATTCATTATCCTCTTTTAAGATGCGCATTGGATTCCAAATTGAATTGCAGGGCGCACTTTGCGCATCTCACCTGAGCATGAACTAACTCTTTTATATGGTAATGAGAGTATAAACTTGTGTCCTTTTCGTGCTTTTCAGTATTGTTGTCTTTCTGAAGCTCTAACATACATGTGAAAGTGAGGAAACTACAATTAATTCTTGCAACACAAAAATTCATAATCTGAAAACCCAAGATTCCACAGTTTACTTAGAATTTATAATAAATTATTTTAAAACTAAACAACAATGTTATTCTATAATTAGTGATTGAATTAAACTAACAAAAAATTATTAAATACAATTGAACGCAGTTATGCATTTGAAAGCTAACTACCATTTTGCGAATTTGGGATTCCGTATTTTAAATTGTAAGGGATAATAATAATAAGAGAAATTTTTTTATGCAAAACTGATCCGGCGTCACTGTAAAAATAATTGTGCAATAGATTACTTATAATTGAATGATTAATTTTGGAACAATGCAGCATTTGAATTTTCTCTGTAATATTTTAGGAAAATGGCTGTATTTGAAAATGTGTATATTTTTCAACCGGTTAACTAATTGCAAAACTGCGTCCAATTAGTCATTTTCAATAGTAGCTCTTCGTATAGAACGTTCTTGTCCTGCTATAAGAAAGAAGACACAGAAAAGAACACAAGCGAAACAAAATGTCCCGATCTATATCTAATGTACTAAGAAATTTGTTTTATGTACCCAGCTACCCATTTCTCATTGCATTGTGTCTGATTTCAAACAAACGCCGACTTTTCTCCTTCCTCTGGCATCCCTTGTTCGCTCGTGTACAGATGATTGTGCCACAGTGTCTCCTTTACGCAATGCTTATCTGCCGCCGTTAATGTTCCGAACCTCAAGAGCCTATTATCGTTGTATCAAATATCTCGCATGGTGGACTTTTCCCGTTTCACAGGGCACTCCCTTGACCTTATGTGCTTCCAAAATATCTATGCGCCTTTTCTGTTACTTCTCCCTTTTTCTGGAGGGGCCCCCTTCAAGTGGTTGGGATTACCAGTTTGGCACAGTTATCACCAGTTCGGATCGCCGTCCATTCGTTTATTCAGTAAATAAAAAGGGAGCATTATTTCTTCTTTAGCATAGGCCCCTCCGTTTGTAAATCCAGATGTCCCCATCTCTTCTCGGGAAAACTTCCTTATTAAAGCGGTTATGTATTAAACTTCTTGGAGAGTTTTTCGGATCCAGAGTCTTTCTTAGGACCACTTAGAGAGTTATTGTTTAATGATATGTGGATTGAGCAGGGGTGTAGTGGAGCCGGCACTGTTTTTTTTTTGTTTTGTTTTTTACGAGAAATAAATATCAGATTTTGAATATGTTCTTAAAACTGCGCGATTTTTGTCGCCCAGGTTTGAGCGTTCCGGTACTACTTATAGAAGGTCCCGGCACTGCTTATTTTGAGACCACACCACTGGGATTGAGTAAGATTGAAAGAACCAGCGGGATGTTCTGCCATGGACTTTCTCGCGTTTTAATACAATATGGCAGTTTTGTGCTTTACAGAACAGTGGGGAGGAAAAACCGAGATTGCATTATGGACATCTTCCTTTCGTCCATTTGGAAGCAAAATTTGATACAGACCTATCATTTTAGTGACAAGACCGCACATCGAATTTCATTTATCTAACTACAACCGGTTAACCGAACTAAAGGGTTTCGGATAATAATATTTTCGGTTAAGCCGTGAACATCTATTACAATTTTGTATCTAATTACAGTGTGTAATTATAAAATGTTTTGAGTGTAAAACGAATTCAAAACTCTTTGTACTTACATTCACTTATGTTCTTTATTAAAGTTAACTCTCCGTCGTACGCAATATTCGCACTGGCGAGTGCATGCGCCTGACAGCCACAGACAGTACTGTTCAGTGGCGAATACAGGGGAGGAGCTGTCGGGCTGCAGCCCCCCCCCCCCAGAGCTAAACCAAAAATCTTGATTTAAATTAAAATCACTACAACTGTTTGATCTTAATTTTCATTTTAAAAAAATAGTAATAAAATCGAGACAACATTGCTTTCTGACTTGACAGCCTCGAAAATTTTCCTACTTTTCTAGTCATTCCACTTGCACTTGAGCGTTGGCGCGGTCGAAAACATTTTTTGGTCGAAACAAATTTTTCATTGTATTTTTTATTAAATTATCGAAAGTGTTGTAGTGTTCTTTATTATTCTTATTGTCAGGAGAGGAAAGCCTGTAAAGTTAGTGTTTTGGTTTATATAAGCCATGAGGTTTGACATTTGTCACTACGATACAAAATTTTTATGACCTCAGCCCCCCCCCCCAGACCCGAATCCTGGATTCGCCACTGGTGCTGTTAATTTTAATTTTAGCATTCTAAAATGAATTTCTGACCTTCTTGGGGAGGAAAAAGTGGGGATATTGTTGGGGGAAAAAATTCGTCTGGAGGCTGTCTCTGCGAAAAGGCCGCTGGGATTGAAGGGCGTAAACTTACTTACCTTACTCAACTGTGACTAAAGTATCTCTATGTGACTCTGAGATTATGTGACTAGAAACAAAATTTGGAAAATCCAGTTGATATACCGTCACAACCGACTGATGTCTCCATACAGTTAGGTATGAGAAAGCGCGGGAGGTAATTTGGTCACTGCATGCGCGCGCATCGTTCGCTGTGACGTCATCAAAATTCTTCGTGACTTTCACCAACTTTGCAACTCGACTGTGACTAAACGGTATTTCCAAATTCTAAAATTCTTTTTGCAATCTTCAATGCCCACCTTTCTCTGTTAAATGAAAGTAAAACTAACTGTATATGTTATTTGATTGCGGAGCTATAAGTGTTTAACTTTACCACGAAAAGCGTCATAATTTTCCTTTCATTCTAATTTCTAATCATTCTTCAATTCTTATCATTTCTAAGCATTCCTTTCCCGACACCCCATTTGACTACTATGGAGGGACGTAAGTTTACGTAAAAAATCTCGCCTTCGCGATTATTTCCGTGCAGCAGAGGCATTTCGGATAGTTCGGTTAACCTTGGTTTTACTGTAGTTGCTTTTTTGTTTATCGCATTCACATATACATGAACAGAGAGATCAGCAGACAGTCAATCATTTGATGGGTTCGAAAATTTTATACATATATGTAATTTAAAGCTGAATTTCCCCCAGTTAGCTCTTTGCTTGTTAGGGCTATTGTGTCCACATGCAAGCGGGCAGACGGACAAGCTTCTCTTAAACGGACTTCGTCCAAAATTTGATAGAAATCTAGAATTTTTGTGTGAAGGCTTCATACTGAATTTCTTCCGCCTAGCTAGTTTCTTTTTTGAGGTAACGTGTTCATGGACAAACAGGCATAATTCCAAAAATGTTCATGGATGTCTAAAACGTGGGGCTCATCATATCGATTGTATAAACGATAATAATGCTGTCTTTTTGTTTATAATGCTTATACCAGAAAATAAAAACTCCAACATAGCCCCACCATTTGCAAATCCTTCGTAGAAAAGGTTCTTTATTAAAGCGATTATGTGTTAAACTTCTTGGAGAATTCTTCAAATCCTGAGTCTTTCTCGGAGTTATTGTTTTGCGTTGTGTGATTTGTGGATTGAGTGAGACTGAAAGAAAAAGTGAGAGCCGTTTAGGACATAAAAAAGGCTTTATTTCAACTCTGGAAAGACTTTTATAACCTATTATTTGTAGACCGAGGTGTTCGCGATCTTAGCGAGGAAGCTTTTTTTTAAAGCGGGGTTGGGCAACTGTCCTCTATTATGTGTTTTTGGAGTCTTTATCTGTGGGTACGAGATTTATGTATCGATAAGTTTAGAAAGAACTTTTTACTTATTTATTTATTTTAAAGCATTATTTCTCTTTCGTTATCGTCCTTGGAAAGGAAATAAAGCTTGAAGTTGTAGTTCTCCTTTATAGGCAATATTTCTCAATTTTTAATACATTTGATGTTCCCCCTTGAATTGTACATGTAGGGTGTGTACTGTAAAGGAAAAAATGTTGGTATGTGATAAAAACAGCAGGAGTGTTCTCCCATCGGCTTTCTCGAATACTTATTTGCACGATACGTTACGTTTTATGTTTAAATTCGTATATCAGTGAAGGGAATCGAGTATGCATTTTGGACTTTTTCTCAGTAACCTTTTGGGTACAGAATTTGATATACAATGGAACTCGATTAACCGTCACCATCAGGCCAGGGCTGTGACGGATAACTGAATAGACGGAAATTTTGGGCCAAATCCGTCAAAGGGTTGACTGTCTGTCGGTCTGTATAATTAACGGATTCTTTTCAAAAGTGATCTCCACGCGCATGCGTACTGGAAGCAATCTTCTGTGCACGCGAAAGCTATGGAGCGAATTACGTCAGTTTGTCCTTGAGTCCCGCAAGAGCGGAAAATCGGTACGCATCTCTTTGAATTTGATTCTTTACCTTAATATTTTTCAATCACTATAATGAAAAACCTTCTGATAGTCATTGGATTCTGGGTAACAGCAGGTTCGAATTTTTTTTAGCTACGCGGGGGAAGGGGAAACGGCACTTTTGAGGAAGTATACGAGAAAGCTTAGGGGAGAACACTCCCGCTGTTTTCTTTTTAGGCGATGATGGATAACTGAAACTGATAGTTAAACGAGTGACGGTTAATCCAAGTTTTACTGTCCTGAATTTCACCAATCTGGCATGTTCCGTTTTAGAGTTTTCGCGTTCACATGTGCACGAAGCGACAAATTGACGGTTAGTCCATTGTCGTATTTTGTCCAAAATTTTTTACCAATCTACAATTCTAGTAATAAAACCAAGTGTTAAAATCTCATTTATCCACCGCGTTCCGTTTTTGAGTTCTCGTGTTCGGTTTTTTTCGGACTCTAGATGTCTAAAACATGAAAATTTTGAGGAGGAATTTTTTGATAATTACAATATTTTCTCTTTGTGTACTTCGTACACAAGACAGTAAAGAGGGAATATTTTATGTGCATGCTTCAGCAGAAGCTTAGTGATGCGATCAAGTGGTATATTGATGCCTTGGTGGTTCAATCTTAGGGGCAATGACGGCTCGTAAGCTCAGAAACAAGGATAATATTTATCACTAGAATACAATTTTAAAAAGCTATTTTATCTTTCAGTAGGCCAATTTTTTGAATTTCAAAGCCAGATACGAAATTTGCTGCTTTTCAAACAAATTAAATAACCAGCATATGACATTTACTACTAGTTTTACTAACTGAAAGTTAAGTGATTGTTAATCTGACAATTCTGCTGACGGGAAAAAAATCAGAGCTCCACATACACACTTCCCTCCCTGCCCACTTCACTCGATAACACTCTTCCAAAAATGAATCTATTCTTCAAAAGAAATCTAGCCTTCTGTCGAGAGAAAGCAAATAATTAATCAACCAGATGTGTTTCTGTCGACACCACACAAACCGAATCCAAAACCCTTAAACAGCCGATGAGATTGCCACTTTGTGTGGGAATGAGGGAAAAACCAGCGGGAGTGACCTCTCCTAAACTTTCTCGCATACGACCAGTAATGTGGGGTGGGTAAACACCCAATAGGTAAATATTCTTGGGGTATTTACCCAAGGCCTAGTTATTTTGAGAAAAAATTATGATTGGTGATTTACAATGAAACATATCAAATTCATAAATTCCTGCCCATTGCAGCTGCAGCCCCATTGCACCCCACTGGATTCGCCACTGGCGCCAGTTATCTCTAACCCAGGGCGCTGAGATTTGTTAAGACGGTGCTGTGAGTAGCTCTGATCGAAATTAAGGATCCTTAAAGGGAAAAATAGTCTGCCAGTAATTTCGGAAATGCCTTTTGATTTGAATGAGGTTTATGGATGAAGCTGACAATTAGAATATAATTGTTCGTTTGACAACCGAATTTTTATTTGTGATTTACTAGTGCAAATGGCATTTTCTCAAATGTGTAATATTTAAGTGTTGGTTATTCTGGTATAATTTTATTAATCTGTTCAACGTTATGCAACTTGGTTGTTTACAGTATAATTCTTTCTCAGACAGAAAGGACTTAAAGGACATTACTCTCTATGTGTAAACAGATTTTTATTCCTAAAATTTCAGTCAGACGTCCATTAAAGGATAATAATACCGTTTGACAACAGCGGCGACAGTTTAAGAAGATTTACTTGACGTTATTTTTGATTCAAATGCATTAAATACTAATGGAAAATTTGGTGTCTGTGGATATTATTTTTCTGTCTTCGGGAAGGATGAAGAATAATAGTCTGCGGATATTTAAAAAGTATAGAGCATTCTGTTTTTTAAAAATCTGCCTTGGTTTAAGTCTTTGTAAGAGATTCGAACTTTCTCGAATGAATTTTTCCTGTTGTTTTTCAGCTATTTATAAAACGCAATGCTTCAGGATGATAAATAGATTTACAGATAAAATTCCTGGTGGAATTTTGTTTTGTGTTCTTTTGATTAAAAGGGCGATTTGACTGCGTTATGCAGTTTTGGTAAACTTATTAAGTGAAATTAGTTTATTTTATTGCTGGCAATTGTAATTTTAGAGATATAAAAGATGTTGAAACAGTTTTAGATTTACTTTAGCATAATTAAGATATTTATAAATTCCATTTTCATCAACATTGAAAGCAACTCTCGTTTTAGATAAATACTATCAGTTCTGCATTTCGGCAGTAAAACTATTTTTTTTAAATAAATCATTTGAGGTTTTGTGTAATATGATCAGGTGCCTCAGATTTGCTGGGACATCTTCGGTTTGTGACTTTCTCCCCGCTTGAAAAAATGTCCTAGATTATTCCGATTTTTATTAATAAATTAACTGTTTTCATTGAAAAAATGAAAGCAAAAAATAAACTAGTGTTTTAATTTTTAAAAAAATTAGCTTCCGAAGAGTCCTTCTTTCTTTCTACTATGCAGTATTGGGTCTCTCACCTTAGGGATTAAAGATATTTAAATAATATAATCCCTCAAAATATATTATTAAGTTCCGTTATGTGCAGGCTTGTGGTATTGTTAATCTCAATAATAAAATGACCAGATGTCTCATATTAGCCGTGACAGTCTTGGCATTTGATTCTTCGTCCCGCCTGAAACTCTACCTCCTCCCTCACTCCCAATATCTGGAGCGTCGCGGGTTCAAGTTCATGAAATGTGGTCTATTTAATTGTATTCTACATGACATAAGAAAACTTCTGTCCCTTATACTTTACTATTTACACCCAATAATATCGTGATAATGTCTTGGCTTCAAGGACGGAGGGTTCCATGCTCGAAATCAGTGGTGTAGTCGCAAAAAAAGCAGCGTTCGTTAATGATAACGTTCTGAAAGCAGTACCGGAACGCTGTAACATGGGTGACAAAAATCGTACTGTTTTAAGGACGTTTTCACAATTATTTCTTATTTATTTCCCGTGAAAAAAAAAGCAGTACCGGAACAGCGTTCCGGTGCGACTCCGGCTCCACAACACCTCTGTTCGAAACTCGATCCCACCAAAGGCACGTCGCGCATGTGGGCTTGGTACACACCAAATCCTAACGTCACGGTCCATGCATCTTCCCGTTAGTGTGATGTGGCCGTTTTGAGAGTTGTACATACTTGAGGGTTCCCTCTTCGTCTGGCCACCATTCAATATTACGAGGTTCGTCCCGAAAGAGCCCTCGTGTTGCTTCATAACAGAGCCTTAATATAATTAAACTAGACTCAAAAATATGGATTGCAACTCTGAATAAATTAAGAAGGCATACCATAAAATGACTATAATTGCAGAATTAAGTTGTAAAAATGAATAATGTGAAATAACTAAAATTTTTGTGAAAACGGGTCTTTAAACGGACCAGTTTGTTTATTCGGGAATCTAACAACGGTGAGCCCTTTGCTCACAGGCGTCATTAACAATCGTTGGCTTCTACATTTGGCCACCCCGCTAAAACGCCAAACGCAGTTGGCGCGTCAACAACAGGTATTCTGTAATATTTTCTCCTGCAATTGGCTTTAAAAAATTATAAGTGATATTACTTGTGATCTGTGATCATTTGAATAACTATCCAATACATTTTAAGATTGAACAGTTATTCAAAGTATAAAAACCCACTTATTAACCTCTTAAATCTAAAATCAATCTCAAATATCATCTTAGTTCCTGCTCTCACTACGCTAAGTGCACTTGTACCGAATAAGATACGAGTCTCGAGAACAGCATTATTCTTTGAGATGTTTTACTCTCCACTCTGCGGTTTATTAGGTGTAATTCATCAGGAAAACGGTTCCTTGAGTCAACGCTGCCGCGAGTATAAAGAAAACATTTTTACACCAAAATGGAAAAAAGAGAGTCCTCCCGTGGCATTGTTGTAAAGACAATATCTCCCGCCAGAAAAAGCTTTCATTGTACGCGCGAGTGAAACAAAGACGATATTATTCGAGATTTCTCCGTAGGAAGTGTTTGCATTTGTCACAGCTGGTATTTCGCACCCGCCGATTGGCAACAAAGCGATCCATTGAGGGTGGGGCCACCAGATTCAAGCACCCTGGCTGTCAACGCCCCGTTTGTGGATGAAAGCTGCCCTCATATAAAAGCATCGTGTTGATGGAATAAGTCTGGAATTTTATTGACACTAATCTCCCTGTTTTCTTTTTTATCAAATTTTCTAGTCTCCATTTGCGCCGTCATTTCGGCTTTTTCTGCCATTAACTTTCAAGCGCGGAGCCGACTTATTATTGGCTTCTCTTTCCTTTGTAGTGTGTTGTTGTCTTTACCTCAAAGTGCGGGATCTGGTTGTCTTGCTGACATTTGATATCTCCAGTTCCTTTTGGATTTTTGTGGTCTTTCTTGTCGGAACACTCGTTTATCATTGGATAAAAGGGCCTCGCGATGGAGGGATGTTTAATCAAAGAGGGAACGAGGGATTTATTTCTTTTGAGATCGAGAAGATGAAAGAAGTTGCTTGTGTGTGTGGGGGGGGGGAACGGATATGTTATACAATTGTATTAGTGGTTAGATTGATATAAGTTCTTTAGATTTAGAGAACAATAATGCTCTGATCTAATACATATATCGTAATAGCATCAGGACATAACTGTTTCTGGATACAAATTTTTCTAATAAAATATGTATTAGAATACCTGGTCCATCCAGAAGTGTCATCTTTCAAAAAGCTCTTGATTTTGGCGTCGTCGTCGGATTATATGCACTGCATTCCGTGGAGGTAAAAGCGGAAATTTAAGAGACTGATAACTTGCACAAAAGAAAGTCTGTGGACAAAAGTTTGCGTCGTGCAGGTACGAGAGAAAAAATACTTGAGTCAGCAAACCTTACTGTAGTTGGATTTTGTTTAATTTCTTTGTATAATCGCCAAAAAAAAAAAATGAAATGAATATCCACGCTGTAGACCAGGGGTTTTCAACCTTTTTATGCCCACCTCCCACTTTTTTTATCTCTGTTAGTAGTAAAATTTTCTAACCGCCCACCGGTTCCACAGTAATGGTGATTTATAAAGTAGGGAAGTAACTTTACTTTATAAAATTTATAAAGCAAGTTCAAGCATATAATAATTACTTACCAAGTACTTTCTCGGATTTTCGCTAAGTTTGGCAGAATAAATCTTTATAAAACAACTTACTATAGTTAAATCTATCTTTTTAGTTGCTCCGCTACCGCCCACCATGAAAGCTGGAACGCCCACTAGTGGGCGGTAGGGACCAGGTTGACTACCTCTGCTGTAGACCCTCAGTCGAAACAATAAATTTTTGGAATTATGTCTGTCCTTGTGCATGTAAATACGATTACTCCGGAACGTAATATTCCGTATTGATGACAATCCTTACACCCAAATGATAGATCTGTATAGAGTTTTGAACTCGGAAACGTAATATTCCGTATTGATGACAATCCTTACACCCAAATGATAGAACTGTATAGAGTTTTGAATAGAGTTCGTCAACTTGAAAATGTAGTATTTCTAAACACGCATTATTTTCCTCAGAATACTCTAATGCTAAACAAAAGAAGCGCCATAATTACGAATCTTATTTTAACATGGGCATCGCCATTGCTGAAAGAACATATTCTTAGCATTTTTAATTATTGTGCTTAATTACTTGCACGGTGATCCGCAACCCAGTGAAAATTTTAAAACATCGTGAAAATCAGAAAAAAAAATATTTAGCAATCAAACTGAAATTATTGGAATAGAAATATCTATTCCAAATCCAAATATAATAAGATTTGGATTTTAAGAAGGCATAAAAATCGATTTGGTCGAAGTTATCGACCGAAATTTTTGTCTATCGAAACGAGACAAAATCATTTTTGTCACACTTGTTACAAGAGACGTCCCTTTAGGGAAACATACAAGAAAGTCAGGGAAGAACTTTCCTTGTTGTTGATTCTTTAAACATTATAATGTTGGCTTTTTGCATTGCCTTCTTAGTTAAATTGTTTTTTAAAAAATCAAGAAAATCTATTTAAAAAAATCTCTTTTATGTTGGCTGCTGTTGTGCATTAGTTTTTATGAGACCTACCGACATGCCTTAAATGCTCATTTCACACGCTTCTGTCTCCGATAACTTAAGAAATTCTTTTATGCAAAACGTGGAATCAACCTCTCGTTCTGTAATTCATCAATATGTGCAAATTTATATGCCAACAAATCATTCAAAATAATTGCATCTGAAGACCAGTTACAGATTACTGATCCTCTTGTAGGGAATAATTTGTTACATCAGCGCATATCTGTGACATTTTGTTCCGAAAATTTCTCTGCTGCTTTCTGAAGTCTCGAATTTAGTACGAAAGGAAACTACCTCGAGTCTAAGCGTCGCGACTTTATGGCGTTCGAGTTGTCATCCAAGACAGTTTTGCCTCATAGATTTTGGTGCGATACTGCTAATTATGTCCGAAAAGTAATCGTCACCCGTGCGCTTAGCTGTAACATCTAGAAAAAGTTCACTTGTGAGATGCGAATGTTCCACGTGTTATCAAATGTTTCTTCTGTTGGAATATAATTATCGCATTATTTTCCATTAAAAGCTTCGAGCGCTGCCCAAATGCGATGATTAACGATTGCAGTAGCATATGAAGCAGATTTAGTCCTTATACACAAATCAAACTATACTTTATAATCCTTTTTTTTTTCATTGGGAATAAATGACAATTATTTTGCAATCTAGAAACCTTCTTTATACTTGTCCGAAATAGTTAATCTCGAAAACGTTATGTTTAGATGTTAATGGTATTATTTAATTTGTAAGAGATGTTAAGTTCGTAAAAATTTTAACAAATTTAATTTTAATGTAGTTGTATTACACTCATGTCCATAAATTAAGGATAATGAAGTTCAGGCAAAGAAAGGGACAGAAACAAAACAAATTTGACTTATTTGTAAAGTCTATTTATTAAACAAAAGGTAAAGAACAAAACAGATGCTATATGTTTCACATAATTAATAAAAATTGCGATTTTTACTCCCTGGAGCAAATTTCAAAAAAGAACCTATTTACAAAAAACAGTATAACATGGTTAGTATGATGGTTAATACGGAGTATGTCTCCCGGACGATGCAATACAGGCCTTACAACGCCTAGGCATGCTGAGTATCAAATTATCAATCTGATCTTGGGGAATATTACACCACTCATCAAGCAATGCCCTCCGAAGTTCCGGTAGACAGGTGGGAGGGGGTTGACGGGCTGCAATTCGTCGGCCAAGCATATCCCACACATGCTCTATTGGATTCAAGTCCGGTGAGTATTCTGGCCAATCCATACGGGTGATATCCTCCGATTGAAGGCATTCGTCTACAATGTTTGCACGGTGAGGACGGGCGTTGTCATCCATAAACAGAAATTCAGCACCCATGGCGCCCCGAAACAAACGTACATGCTGTTCCAGAATGACATCCCGATAGATGTGGCCTGTCATCGTTACACTCTGAACATGCAGGTCAGTTCTGGAACCAAGAATAATTCCTCCCCAAACGAGCCATCCTGCACCACCGTAACGGTGTCGTTCAATGGTGTTCTCTTGGTGGTAACGGGTACCTGGTGCTCTCCATATGAAAGTCCGGCGAGAATCAGACTGCAAACTAAACATGGACTCGTCGGAAAACATCACACAAGACCACTGTTGCGGTGTCCACAATGCATGCTCTCTACTCCAGGCTAATCGCAGGCGACAGTGAGTTGCGGTAAGTGGAACACATCTGACAGGCCTACGAGCATATAGACCAATGTGCCCTAAGCGTCTGTACACGGTCTGCCTTGAAACTGTCGTACCGGTAGCTGAAAAGAGCTGACGAGACAGGTCTGATGCTGTGCTCCGTCTGTTTCTTTTGGCAGTAACTGCCAAATACCGGTCCTCATTCGGCGTTGTAACTCGGGGTCGACCTGTGCTGTAACATCTACTCACATTACCATCATCTTGGAATCGTTGCCAAAGCCTGGAGATGACACTCTGGGCGATTCCAAGTTCCTCGGATACTTCCAGCTGGGTACGTCCACATTCCAGTCGTCCGATAGTTCTACCACGTAAAAAATCATCCAAATGCTTCCTTTGTGCCATAACTATGCGGTTATTGCACTGAAAGGCTTTTTAAAGCGCTCGTGAACAATTTTACTTCTTTGCCACCATTCCTTATATACCCCTCTCTTACACTCTCGTCATTGTGACGTACTATCCGGCGCCATTTGATGGTTTCCTGTAATTTGCATATTCTTCTTCAAGATATGTGTGATAATTCTACAGGTGAAATTTTTATTTTAGAGTTCAATTTCTGTGTGATTCTGAATTATCCTTAATTTATGGACATGAGTGTACAATAATACCTTAAATTGCTATGATGGGAAATTTCATTCAGCAGTTCAGTTATGTTTTATTTTGTGTCTGTGGTAAATGCGGTTGAAATGCCAAGAATGATATATTTTTACAGCATTAGAAATAAGCCTTTAAACACCAGTTATAACTATTGAGTTAAGCAGTAAAAAATTAATAAAATTTATTTTTTATATTGTTTGTTTTTAAATAAAAATTTTGTCTAATTTTCCCTGAGATTTTTAGTCGCTCCTATGTAATTTAAAAATCGGTATTACTTATAAAGTGAATAGGAAAATGAGAATTTGCATTTCTGAAAAAAAAATATTCTAATTCTGTTTTATCCTTAACGGTTATATCATTTATTTGTCATATTGCCTTCTTTATACTATAACTTTGAATAGATATATGTGATTATTATGTAATAAATCACATTATAAAATTATGTTGCAACTGCTATAAAATTATTCTGTATAAATTTGTTGTCAGAAAACTGATGTTCTTACCGGTCTTTATGTTATGAAAAGAAAAAGATATATATGTCCAATATATAATGAAAAAAATCTGAACTATCAATAATTGCATATTCATTTTTTGCTTTGTATAAAAATGTTACTAATTTTGTTTTGTTATTTTTACAGAAATGTGATGTGATTTGCGATCGTCGCCTCTTCAATTTCGGAATCATCCTCTTCTCTTTATTCTGTTGAAAAATATTATTCAGTAAAAATCCAGGTATGTTTCTTCTGAATGATTTTTTGCAAATCGAATTTTTTTTCGGCAACAGTAAGGAGTGTCGATTACAGAGTTCCTTTCGGTGCGAAGTATCATTGCCACCTCCACATTCTAATTTCGAATAGTCATTTTTATTATATTAGTTATTATTAACTCGAGCTAAAAATTTAATTTGAAATAAAAAAATATGACAATATTGATTTTTTTTTCCTTTTGTTCTTTTTCTGTTAATAATACAGAACTAATGCTTTAGCTTCATTTTATAAAAATTCGACATTTTGTGTAAACAGGGCTTTTTTGACAGTTGCATATTGTTTCTGTATGATTTATTATCTAAATATAAAGTTAGACCAGATCATCTCATTTTAGAAGTCTTAAGATTCATAATCAAGCTACCTGTTTTGTTTGTCTTGTAAAAAATGCGAAATAATTTTTAACGTCGAAAAAGTTCTGTTCCCTTTCGGTTACGACTATAGTTAAAATATAGTGGATTTTTTCTCTTCCGTGGCAGTCCCTACTTTCTATTTCACTGTAATAATTGTCGCGAAAAACCGCAAATTCTGTTGAAAGGTTTCCTAGAATCGAAACATCATTACTCTGTCTGAAGATGGATTGTGAGAGAAGACGGTCGTAATTATTTTTTAGTTGTCATATTTTTACTGCATTTAGACGTGACTTTTGCCATATGACCTAAATAGTAAAAAATTAGAGAATAATCACCGTTACTAATAGAACATTAGATATTTTCATATAACTGGGTTTCTATTTAACTCCTGTGGAACTTCATCTTCCTACGGTGCGACATAATTTAGTTTAAAACAATTAGGTGGTGTTTTTCCAGGATGCTTAATTAGGGCCAAACCGTGGTTCTCTTTACTGTTAAGAAATAACTTAACAACTTAGACAGCTCGATTAGACTATAGATTATTATAGACATTAGATTGAAGAGAGTCGGTTCTTATAGCATGGTATGGCTGTCTATTAACTATACAGAGTGTTTCAAAACCAACTTTGCAAAATTAAAGGACAAATTAGGTATATATATATAATATTTAAAACCATTAAAACTCAAATAACATTTTCATCCTATACACCTATTAAACCCTTATTTAAAATTAAATATAATAAACAATATATATTCCCACAATGAAATACAGAAAGCCAATAAGTTTAAAAACTATTACTATGAAAAAGCCAATCCAGGTATGTAATTCCAACAATCAAATGCCAATCGACCTTAGGAATCTATTATGTCACATTATTTCGAAATTTATAGTCACCAACCATCTGTGAGGGCCAATTGTTGGAAAAAGACAACAAATATTAGGATCAAATCTCCAAAATATTAAGAAAAGAACGCGAAAATTAACTAAATGCTTACTGATTCAAAGTCATAGCAAAAAATGCCAAAAGCTAAATACGAAATACAGTTCCGCATTTATTGTGAAAATATTTTAACTAAAATATGTTATATTGTGAGGTCCTGAAAAGCACCCGCAAATTTTCCCACGGAAAAAGTGACCGGGCCTCCCAGGTCGCTAGCAGAGAGCGGCCAGAGAAAAGGGCCGACAAAGCCCTTTCAGATTGCATCATCCGGAGGGTCTTCGTTTGAAATTCACCGCCATTTGACCTCGAGTGGACACACACGGAGCCGGAAAAGGCATTGCGTACACATAGAGCCAATGCGATTGAGGAGTTAAAGACAGAGTTTTGTCATTGGGAGAAGGGGTCCCATCTTCAACAAATGAAGAGCTGAACTTGTGACCCCGCCTAAAAAGGGCAGGTCCCAAGGAGGGTTTTTAAGCTGGAACCAGAGAGGAATTGAGAGGATGATCGAGAGATCAAGAGAGGGTTCGTTTGGAGAACCGGAGAATTAAATTCTCGTGACGGAGAATTTGGGAAAGCAATTCTCAGGCTGAGAAGCTGCTGTACCGGGCCTTGCCCCGTTAACCTAAGCCAACCTTTGGCTGTTTATCGCTCATCTCGAGTGGGAAGTTCTTAGGAACTCTGATTGAATTGGACGTGCCTTACGTCGCTACGAATTAACTTCTTGGTATTTGATATAACCCGTGAGTGGTTATCTGTTAGAAATCTGAGCGGATTCATCCCTCAGATCATTATTCCGGACTTCGGACTTATACTCGCCTAGAGTAGAACTTTTGCATTACCTCGAGTGAACTCGTGAAAATCTGCGAACTGTATCCAGATTGATTTTTGACTTGTCTTATGCTATCTCGTCCTGAGTAAGCGGAGTTGTTTGAATTGATATTAATTTGTATATTTTGTAAAAATTCAATTAATCAAGAATTTTCATTAAAATATTAATATCTTAATATGGCTGTGTCGTCTGGTGAGTCCTTCATAGCTTAGTATCGCTGAGCTAAGACCCTACAATATATACTATATTAAATCATCGTTAATAAATTAAACTATAAATTTATATTTTTTAAAAACGTTATATTAACCTATTTTATTTTGATATTAACATTTAAATAATGATGTAATTCTATATATTATCATTTGCAAACTATTTCTAATAATAGGGGCGCCATCTACCAATTTTAAGATGTACTAAAAACTAACTGAAATCAAAGGATATGAATATTTCAAATTAATCAATTCTAATGTACTATTAATTTAAAGGTGTTAACAAGAGCGTTCTAAAGAAAACATGAAGTAAGCCCTCTTCAGACGAACAGTGAGCATTCAGCGTTTCGCATTCTGTGAACAGGCAAATACGCATCTTTTATATGATGTCTTAGGAGGAATAGTATACAGGCAGTAAGATGTATATACACTTAGAAATTTTGAGAATGCGGTATTCAATACCACATCGATGTTATGTGTGTGTCAATGTTTCTGGCAAAACCTTTGAGCCCCTCTTCTTATATTTTTGTTCCCATATTTGTAACTCATGGGGAAATGTGAATTTTTTATGATTAATTATTGTTTGTTGTGCTTGCATTATTATGTATTGTCTTAAAAGACGTCTAGCGCCTCGGGAAGGCGTTTTCAACTCTATATTTCTATGTCATTTTTGTTTCCGTATACTGTCGAGATTCTTTTGAATCACACTGTATAACCTTCAAACGTCAAATTTTGGTCCAATTCTTTTAAAATTACGCTCATTAAAGAGTATTGGATTTAAAAAAACTGCATTGGTGGTGTACTGGGGATAAAAAAAACTGCAATTACCTTGTCATTTTCGCATTTATTATCTAATTCGCAACATCGAGAAATAATGTGTATCAAAATTCTCCCTCGCCTATGGCTGAATTGCATAACCACCAACAGAAATCACCAGACCAAATTAGCGCGACAATCAAACTCAATCCTCGAATCGTTAGGCAAATCGAACTTGAATGAAATTCCAATCCATTCTTTTTACTCTCTCCATTCACAAAACTCTTATCCCTTTTTAAACGTAAATGACGGAGAGAAGACTTAACATTCATTAACCTCGTATCGGCGGAGCATTTTCCTCTAGAATTAGCATAAACCGATTCCTTTTTGGTGGAAATTCAATTACCATATTAAATTACTCCCTTCGCACACGCCCTAGTCTCTCTCTCTTTCTCTTTGATTTTGCCACAAGTCACGTTTTCATGGGTGCTCGCGTATCCGTACGCGAGAGCTCAAAATAACCGTAAAAAAACACAACCGTTTATCTGAAAGTAGGGAGATAGTTGATTAGCGCGAACCGATTAGGAGTGAGAGAACGTGCGATTTCGTTATTTCATGTACGGCGCTTTCCCCCTAATTGTGTTCCTTTGCGATTTGTTTCTGTTTTTCGCGGAGTTTGGGTTGAGGTGTAGTTTTCCTTTTTGTTGTTCTCTTCTGCAATTTTCCAAATTGGTTTTCAAATCGTTTGATCATTGCTTGGTATTAATTTGTATATTTGTAAAAGCAGAGGGATAAATTGATAACAGTAGGTCGTGTTTGAATTTCACTTGCTTTTCCCTCGAGGTTCGTTTAGTTTTGTTCTGAAAATCGTCTGTGTGAATAGGAGATGAAGATAAATGTTCTGCACTGCATGTGATCTTTGTGTAGTGTTAGTGGGCATTCTTTTGCTCTATCATTAGGAAATAGTCCGCTAATGCTAGTGTAGCAATTTCGTTAGATTACTTAACAGAATTGAGCTTCTTGCTCGGAAATAAAAAAATCTTATTGAAGTTTTAACAAGTAGAAAATCAGAAATCTGTCTTGAAGTAGATGGCATATTTGTTTGCATGTGCATTTTTTTTTCTAGATTTTGTTACTAATACATGTCATTATTTTATGCATGAACATTTTATATGTTTATTTTGCAAGCGAAATTTAAATTCCTTTTTATTAGCTAACTTGACTTATATTCAAAAAAATGCATCGGTAATTGGCGCCATCTGTAAATAATTATACTTTAAAATTTATTTAATTGTATTTAATTTACTTAATTGTATTTAATTTACTTAATTCTTTAATATACTTTACTTTAAAATGTCAGATTAAACCAGTTAGCAATAAAAATGGGTTTCCACTCTGAAAATTCTATTTCTTCTAACATCACCAAGAAGATTTCTTTCGGTAATGTTTCCTGATTAAAAAGTAAATTTGTTTATAAATGGACACACTGAATTCAAGCAGATTTCTTGAAGAAAAGACTTCAGTGTTAAGTTTTTATTAACGTGCATGCTGTGCATTAAAATGTCTGGATAAAATCTGTTTGAAACATAATTGGCGATATCGGGTGTAAAGGAAGCAGACGAAGTAATTACTTAATTTTTCGTTATAATATAATTCAATTTGAATTTTAGGATTATTATAGTAAAGTAACCTGTCAATAAATAAAGTTAGAAATATGTAAAAGCAAATCTCCACTTTCCTAAAGCGTCCACATAACAGATACTCCGATGCGGCAATAGCTTGAAAATGTCACACTCAGACCGGAAGGTTACAGGTTCGAAACCTGATTTCCACCAAAGATCCACAGTAGGCCTAGTGCGTTCTAAATCTGAAGTCGAGGGTGGCGCCACGGTTGCCTAGTGGTAAGGTCTCGGCTGCGGAGCCGGAGGGTTCCATGTTCCAAAATTCGATTCCACTAAAGAACTGCCATGTATGTGGGTCTAGTGCACGTTAATTCACTCTCTGGTTTGGTGCGGAACTTTTAAGAGAGGGGTGCCGGCGCAGGTGCAGCTGACCATGTCTCACAACTACGAGGTCCGACCCGAGTCACGACCCAAAATAGTCCTCTTGTTGCTTCAAAGCAGGACGTTGATATAACTAAACTAGTCGCATTTCTTTGTTGCCCATGCACTTTTGTAGGTGTCGGCAACCACTTATCCAAACCAACATCATGTCAGCACATCATTAAACTAATTGGAGAACAAATCGACTCATTTTAGTCCTCAGCGTATATTCCCATGGTGCGAAATATCTTGTTCCTAGTGTTAAAGTTGTATAAACATTTGCTTCTATTTATTCCGTCACATTGTGTTATCACCTCCAATTTTAGTCTAAAGCACATAAAGCAGGCACTTTCAACATCCCAAATAACATGTATCTCCATTTTGCAGGCACTTCCTACACGATATTGCATCTTGTTGCTTCTATTTGTACAGCTTCAGCACTCTAATGCTAATTTAATTAGCAATTAGTCGTTCTGCCTTGAGGGGATTCATCGAGACATGACTGCTCTTTGCACGTCGCCTCTCTTTAATAGAGGAGATCTCTTCTCCTAATTAATTATTAGACTTCTCTAAAGTTCGTGCCATATTCCCCAAAGGTCATTATAAATGCGTGGATCTGTGAAGTTTCCGTCGGCGCCACAGAGTTTCTGTGGTGCAGTTGCTATCTTTGGAAGAGTGAACGACACGCCTTAACTATTTTGATCCGGCTCATAGATATTCGTGGATTAGTTTTTTTAAGCTGTGCCTATCTTTGGATATTCTTTGGATTTGACACCTTTGGGAGGATACTGGCTGACACGCCTCAACTATTTCTAATCTATCCAATATTCCTGATAATCTTCAAATTCTACAAAAGCAATAATAGGATCTGAAAGTTCATACATTTATAAAAACAGTAGTGAACTAAGTCTCTTAGACAATTGTTCATTTTATCCTATAGATCGCTCTTCAAACAATTATTATGCTTCGAAATTTTTATTGAACATGATCCTCATTGAACTCTCAAATGGACTGCTTTAGCCGATTGAAATGACGCTTCGGCCTTATTTCTTATAGCATAGTGTACGAAATGTTTTCATTGCTATTATTTTCTCTAAGAAATTGTGTACAGTAAAACTTTGATTAATCGTCAGTTTCTGTTATCCGTCGTCATCTGAAAAAAGTAATCCGTCCTTTCTGCACAGTATTACTCGTATACTTAAGTTTATATTGATCGTTTTGTAAAATTAAACACAACATGCATGTATTATCCACTTTTAAAGGATTTTATTTTCTTCCCAAGCCAGCACTCAAATCACGTTACTGTACGTATGTATTAAAAGATTTCGGTTATCCATCACATCCCTAGTCCGGACGGTGACTGTTAATTGTAGTTTTACTGTACTATTTTGAATTGTACTACAAGACGACTACTAAAAAATTCCTGAAATATTTCGATGCAACTTAATTTTAGCCATGCATCAGTGAAAGTAACCGCAAACTATGCCCTTTATTGACTGCCGCTTAAATTATCTAAGACATCCGTCTAACTAATTGGGTCTCTACTCTGAAGAGGTTCGCGGAAACTTTGACAGCATTAGCCTTTGTCCGATTGTAGAATAATAACCCTCAAGATTTGGTAAGAAGTCCATCTTTAAATCTTTTAATTACAATTTATCAAATGACTGCATTAGAGGACTTTTATTTACTATTAACTAACCTTTCATATATCGAGGTCTTATTTATTATTGATAGAGGAAAGCGAGGCCCCGTTTCAACTCGACGTTTGTTTGTCTTTAAATTTGTTTGTTATGCATTCGTTGCCTAACGCGTTGCTCAGTTTCTTTGAATTTGGCATGAATATCCCTGGAAGTCGTTAAAAACGACATACATTTAAAGGGGAATTTTATTTCTTCATTCTGTTTCTAGATGGTGGCCGTTTTAATGGTTTCAATGCTTGGCGAGTTTGGCACCATTTAATCATTAGTCATTTTGGTAATAGCGAGATATTTAATTGTAATTTTATTAATACCTATAATAGCAAATAACATTAAATTGTAATTTTGAAAATGCTGATAAAAGCAGACATTAAATTGTAATATTGTAAATACGGATAAAAGCAGACATTTAATTGTTATATTGTAAATACGGATAAAAGCAGACATTTAATTGTTATTTTGTAAACACTGATCAAAACAGAAGCTTGGGTAAATAATTCGCATTCGGAAAAATAATGGTCAAACCTTTAAAGACCGCTACGAAGTGCAGATCTTAGATTGGTGGGGGGAGGGGGGGGCTAGATCTACTGTTCTCTGAACTACTTGTATTTGGTGGGGTTCGAAAAAAATAATTATCTAAAATTGAAGGCGTGGAAATTCTTTGAACCTAAAAGAACAGAGGAATATTTAAAAACTTCTTTTCGACTGAAAATCTTAATCCAACCAACACGCTACGCCTCATTGCTGAAAACACACTCGATTGTGTTTAGTCACAGTTACAAAATTTATACACTGCTTTTAATTTATTTCATTCTATGTGAAGCTTTTTCAAACCTCCACAACAATGCTGAGCCGTTCCCCATGTTACATTCAGATGGCTAATTTAGGAACTCTATTTTTCTTGGGGTCAGACAACCAGGGTGCTCCGTCTGGGCCCCCCCCTCTCTGCTTTTCTCGTTTCCTCTCTGGCATTTTGGGGGTAAGTGGGTACTTGACTAAAGATAATATCGCTTACCATCCAGCCCTTGTTTTTCAGGGGGGGAGGCAGTCGTTTGAGTGTATATGCAGAGGGAGGTTTTGAGTGTGGGAGGTTACAGTTAATATCTTGTTACAGAAACCGTTTGGGTTGCGTTGTTGACATCGCTGCGTCTGCTTGTTTTTGGTGTGTTTATGAAGACAAGCCACAACAAGTTTAGCTGTCGTGTTCCCAAGTAATTGATTTGGGAAGATCGATGAGCTTTACAACCGTGTTGATTTGTTGTTGTCGGCTTTAAATTAGCTGATAATTTTCGGATTTTTTTTTTTATAATTGCTTAATGCAACGGTTTTCAACTTTTTGCCATTTGAGACCTGACTTTCCTCAATAAATTGAATCGCGCCTGCCCCTTCAAATAATTTTTCGTTGAATTTTGCTCTTTTTCAATATCAAATAATTAATTTTATATAATTAATATTAAAACGCATTTTGTCAACACAATTA
This sequence comes from Araneus ventricosus, assembly GCA_013235015.1. Taxonomy (NCBI): domain Eukaryota; kingdom Metazoa; phylum Arthropoda; class Arachnida; order Araneae; family Araneidae; genus Araneus; species Araneus ventricosus. Next base: position 83,265 of record BGPR01001730.1, read on the forward strand.
ACGTATTATAAAGGGTAAAGTTTTATTTTTGTATTGCGAGAATGTTTCGAAGTAGCAGTGTTGAGTCTGATTTGGAATTGGTGATGATACGTCTGTTGGTATCGATGTTTCTCGCAATAAATTTTAATATAACACATTTTTGTTGTTTTTAAAAAAAACAGAGGTAATAACTTATGAAATGACGCGGATAGTTGATGTAAATATAAAAAATGTTGACCTTATCGCAAGCAGCAAAAAAAAAAAAAAAAAATATTGTAGGGGGAGGGAATTCAAGAATTTTTGGAATTAGCTGTCTCTCTGACAACGTAGTATGGTAATGAAGCCCATTAGCATTGGTACATGTTCATTTGTACAACTTAATCAACGTTCCTGAGATAGAAAATAATTATCAACTTTAAATCCGAGGTTTAAGACATCTTTTAGAGTTTCTAGTCATAATATTGAACTTGAATAACTGTATTGCAAATTCAAACGACCAAAATATTTCATGTTTGCTAATGATCAGTTAGTAAAGTCGCGAGTTCTAGTTTCATTTTTTATTCCGGCAAATATAAGCTGGAATTTCTGTTTTCCTGTGCTCTGGTGTCATTTTCTTCGTCTGACAACGATTCAAAATTATTTAAACCTTCCCAAAATAACCCTTGTGTTGCTTCAAAACGGGACGTTAATATAACTGTACCTCATTTGCTGAAACCAAAGAATTTTTATACAGTAAACGATTATAAAAAAAGCTGTACGATTCCACATTCCGTAATTTAATGCGAAGCAACTACTAGGTACAGTCCTTTTGATAACAGTAGTTTACAGAAGAAACCTGTCTAAAATTTTCCTTCTATGATTATTATTTTGGAATGATTTCTGTTATATCTAATCTCGAAATAATAAGTAGAGCTTTACCAACTCCATGAGTCCAAAGAATCAGAAAAAACATTAATAGATTTACGATAGAGTCTTCTGAAGTGAAATCCAGGCAAATAAGAGGAGATCTGGTTCAAATGAAAGGCTTAAAATATTTTCTTATGCATTCAACCATTTAAATCTCTATCATTTTACGATGAAATGAGGCAAAATAGAGATTTTAGATTAATTCCCAACATTGCTATTCATCTTTATACAGAAAAGATTCAAACTAACTTCTTTATTAAGTGATGAAAAATTGATATCTCGTGGAATTCTTAATCGTTGCAAATATTAGCGTAATCGTATTTACATCATTCAAGAACTCCTTGTAGCCACAACTTCTTACCTAATGAGTAATTGCTCTGTCTGATTCTGTAACGTAAAGCCCGAGTGCTTTTGTTCGCAGGCAGAATGGGTTGTTTTAATTGTTTTCCAATACACGAAAGAATGGCCTCCTTATTTCAACGCTGTATTACCAAACACAGCGTAAATGCTAATGAGCTTCATTAAGACACCCTCCTTTTCTTGCGAACAGAGGCAATCAAGCCCACAACCTCTCGAAATAACTCCTTTTGTGCAAATATTAAGAAAATTTTGCCCCCTTTTCCTCATCTTTGAGATGAAGCTGGGCAATTTTTTTTTCCTTCTCTTCTTTTATTAGTTTATAATTAGGAAAAGTATGGTTACCTCTACTTGTTTCAGAAAAAGAAGGGAAGAAAATAAAGTTTTTTTCCCCTCTTGTCTTCAGTTTTTTTGATAGGGAAGTTTAATTTTTTTTCAACCTTCTCTTTGGACGTTTTCCGACAGGCAAGGCATGTAAAACAAGTTAATTTGCGGAAGTTCAGAGACCCGAGTTAAGTACAACTTAACGATAATTGGCAACTGTCCATAAGAAACTCTCTTCAGAGTGTGATTCGTATTTGAAGCAGCGTCAAATTACCGTCTTGCATCTGAAAACGTGTTTTTCCTGGCCTCCTTTTTATAAAACTTCGTAGTATTGCTGGACTATTTTTTAAAAAGATTAATCAATGTGTTAAAAAATTAAAATCCATGTTATATATATATTAAAGCTTTTATTTTATATAAGTTTTTGACATCTTATGGCATGTTACTTGAAATATATGTGTTTTAAGAAAAAAAAGTATTGTTTTATTTTCTTTTTCACTCGGTAGATGTGATTGATGCTCTTTAAATTTAACTTAGTTCAGACGCCTTCACGTTTATGTAATAGCTGTTGTTGTCAATCCAGGTGCTGACTTAGTCATATGACCTTGATCTAAAATTACAAAGCTCTCGCCAGTAGTCTTTTGATCGTTGTACCTTGACTGATATTTAGTACATCAGTCCAAAATTAACTTTACCTAGACCTAGAATGTCTCGCTGAGTGTTTGTATAATTCTATAATTCTGCTTTACAACTATTTTATTTGTGGGAAATTATTTGTTATTGGATAATAATTGCCTTTTGTTAAGAATTGAGACAGTTGTTTCTTAGACTACTGTGGTGTAATTGAACTCGGAAGATAACTTTTAAATTTCAGGTAGAAAGCAACTAATTAGTTTTGAATGGAAAGTTTGAGAAGTGATAATTGTGATAGATAATTACGCTGGTTTATTCTATTGGAATATTTAAAGCATCCTCAACCACTTGCTGCACTCCATTACCTGGAGGAAATTCTGAACGTGTGATCAGAGAAATATATATACATGTTATATAACCTTGTCTGTGCGTGTAAACTAAGTTAGAAGTCCGTCAGCGACCAATAAAGTAGGAGATTCCTCCTTGTTATGAATTTGTACATAGAGTGAAATATAAATTTAATAAGACTGCGATCTGCGAAGTCCTGCATAAACCGTTTGACATAAGATATATGTATCCCTCATCAAATTCAAGTAAGTTTCGACTGTAAATCTTTTAATGTTTAGCTTATGTACAAAATGATGAATAAAAAGCCTTAGAAGTATTGGATGTCATTTTATTTTCTATTAAGACGTTGTTACAATGATGTATAGTTTCAATTATAACAATATTTTTAAACATATTTCCTTGTACTTTCAAAATTTATACAAAGTGTCTTTAATTCAGTGTGGCAAACGGATATGGATCGGAACATTTTGAAGCATTTTATCTCGCTAAACTATTTTTTATCCTTTTGAGGTACGTTTTTCGATAAATTCATCACACTTAACTATAGGTTTCGCTTGCGGAAAGGTTGAAAAAAATCGCGAAGGAAAATTCGAGACATCATTAATTTCCCCATCCTTTGAAAACTTTTAAATCTGTGGCTGCGCTGTCCTCTGCAGATTTAAAAGTTTCTCGATTAGTTTTCGGACGATACTTTGTCATTGTCAGAGATTTTGTTAAACGAAACCTCTTTTCCAGGTTATTGGCTTAGGTGTTCTTTATTAACTGTCTCTTAATAGTATGATTTTTTTACAGGAAAATTGTTCATCAATGCAGGATGGGGTAGAATTACTGTCCTGTACAGGGTATACATTCTAAACGTGGCCCAATAGCTAATTTCCAAACCGTTAGAGATAGACATATGCTCCCAGTTGGAAAAATGCTTTTAATGAAGTAAAGATTTTTTTTTATGTTGTTTGAGTCTATGAATATACTGCTGAAAAAATAACGACGTGTCAATTTTTATACAGTCCTGAACTTTGAAATTCATTATTTTAGATCATTTCAATGGCCGCCTTGAGTAAAATCCGTCAATCAACGAACACCGCTTCGTTGAGGTTGTAGTTGGTTGCTTAAAATATTGAAATTCCGAAGCTTCATAACTCGTTCAGTTTCGTTCGCAGAAGAGCGGAACTTTTTTTGTTTAAATTGTTTGTATATCAATATTATTTTACTGAATGCAACTACAGGGTGGCGACAGAACCGGGAAATCAGGGAATTTTATCGATCTGGAAAAGTCAGGGAAATTCATAAAAATATCTAAAAATCAGGGAAAATTAATAGTTATTTGTTACTTGAATTATTATCTATAAATTAGTGTCTTATGTCTAGCATTATTTGTAATAATTAATTGATATTTTTAAAAAAAATTAGATTCATTTATAAAAGCATAAGTTTTTGATTAGAGCAATTTCGGATAATTTGTTAAAGAATAAAGATTTGAAAAGCGTAAGTTTTTGATTAGAGCAATTAATTTCTTATGATTTGTTAAAGAATAAAGATTTGAAGTAATATTTTGGCAGTTTCGTCTGTTTAAATCTTTGCTGAAATATATATTATTAGGTACGTATAAGTATACTATTTTTATATTTATGCTGCAACATGTTATTCTGGTACTCATGCAAAGAGCACTGATTAGTTATTGAACTGTTTTAAAGTTTTGAGCAAAGATCATAATAACCTTCACTGTTAATATAATTTAACTTGTGTTGCAAAGAGTAGTTTTAATGTTTCTTAGAATTCTTATGCAGTTTTAGAAGCAAAGTATTTTGTTAAAATTTCCAGTATTTTTTATATAAAAGAAATGTAATATACTGTTTTAATAGATTTTTTGGGGGATGTTCAATCCATTTTTTAAAAATTAAATTTCAAAAATATATTTTTTTTATATTAAATAACGGGTAAAAGTGTTTTTAATAATATATATTGTACACATACATTGATTCTGAGTAGGGAGAGAAAGCCTAAAAACTAATATAATTAGTAACCGTAAATCAGGGAAATGTTCTAAGTTTTAGTCAGGAAAATGTTTTGGCAATTTCTGTAGCCACCCTGGATTAATAGAACTGATGGATTTCGTAATTTTTTCGAAATATAAGCAGTACGTTTGCTGACTCGGAACATAAAATATATATGTATTTGTTCCATTTAAAGCATTTTCCCAACTTGGAAGTATATACCCATCTTTAATGGTTTGGAAATCAGCTATTGGGCCACAATTAAAATGGGTACCTTATACATTCAATTAGACTTTAACGATAGTATAAACAAAACACAAGCGTCGATCATGTGTATTTAAATGCTTAAGCTTTACTTCCACCATCTGAAATATGAGTTATTTGCTAGACACCTCTTCTCTTGTGTAACATTAAATTATTTCTGCGGGTAACATTTTAGACTAACGCTTATGCCGAACGATTTCACATGTCCTATATTCGGTAAAATTTGTTTACAGGGAATTTTTGAAGTGTGTACTTACAACAGATACTGGTAGTTAGTGGAAACGCACCACCCTAGATTTTATCATATTTTATACACAATCACACAAAGGTCGACACAGGAGAAAAATCGATGACGCTATCGTGTGTTCTTGTTGCAAACCGACCAAATTACCTACTTTTCAACGATATCATTTGTCCAATTTAAATTTATATTGTCATATTCATAAAAAATGTAAGTGGTGCATATTCATCGGGATTGGTTGTACTTAATTTGTAAGGTATTCTCCAGTTTTAAAATGAGTGAAAAATATTTTTATTGAAATATTAATTTTTCATGTTGTGAGCTTTTCAAGATTGTGTTTCTCTTTTACATGTATTATTCTTTTGAATGAGTAAACCTCAATGAAGTGTTTGCATCTCTCGTAGTTATTTTGCTTTTATTTGCATAATATTTTCATAGTTTTGCGTTTAAAAGAATAAGAGATCGACAGTTAAGGTTGAAGTTATCTTGCTACAAGGTACTTTTTGCTTCCAGGACCAACACCAGCAATCCTTTTACCTTGTGATCCGCCACTTCATAAACCATCCCCTAAAATTACACGCTTTGAAACATCTTTTGCCGCATCCTGAAAATCAGTTCTGTAGATTGCTTAGATTACACGCTTCCAAATTGCCTGCCCAACAAAGGGCACGACCCCGAAGGTTCGTATTAGTCTTTTCCGTTCCTTGACCCGGACAGACCCCGAATTCACGGTCCGATCCCATCATCTCTTGAAGAGTATGTTTGTGTCTTGGGATCTCGAGTGCTTCTTCCATCCTCTAGAAGCAGCAACCTGTCGCCTTCACGGATGAAGACCTTCTGCTACAATCCCCCCAAACCCCGTGGAAATCACGTATCCTGTTACCTTTAGGGCTGGGGCGCAGATGGATGTGCTTAGTGGACGGATCTCTGCTCTTGAATGATTGGGCAGGATGAAGGGCTTACCGGGAACTCTTGGTGGGTCCAATAGTTTAGGGGGATTAGAGGAGGGATGGCTCTGTCTTCTGCCCTGATTGGATTTGGTGCTTATTCCGGGCCACTGGTATCCGAGCTCTGAGGGAAAGATGGATATCCGGGCTGTGATGTCCATTGGATTTCGAAGTTGAGACATAGCTAGGATCTGTATCTGTAATGGGAAATGGATTGATTGATGATGAGTTTATTCTTTAGTTTATTGAATGGATTTGTGTATTTGGGGTGGAACTTGCATTTTTCTAAAGTTTTTAAAAACTGCATTTGTATGTCGAACTTCGTTACGTTGAGAATTTCATTTTCATTCTGTTTATTTCGGAAAAAAATGCTAACAAACACATTGTCCCATCAGTAAATGTGCCTCGGTGGTTTGGTAGTACATGGCCACAGAGAAAGAGTACATGGCGTTTACATCAAATTGTAGATTTGGACGAGAAGATGGTATTTTTCTAAAAGCATACTCCATTTTGTATGAAACTATATAAAAGCAGCGGGAGTGGTCTCCCCTAAACTTTCTCGTATACTTCCCTAAAAGGTGTCATTTCTTCTCCCCCCCCCGAGTGGATAAAAAATTCGAAGCTAATGTAAGCCCCCCTTGACTATCCACTAGTTTCCTTCTCCGCGCGCCAAGGTCACGAGTATAGCTAAGCGCTCGTCAAGACTAAAAATGACCTCGAGTCGTAGTAAGAAAATTTAATATGCAATTTGAACGCCTTTTTTTAACCGATCGAAACAAAAATTGGACACAAATCTACAATTAAGATTAGAAGGCAACATAGCAAATTTCATTTACTTAAGTCATTGTCTTAAAGAGTTGTAGCGTTTACAAACATGCGATTATACAGACCGACAGACAGTCAACCCTTTGACGGATCTGGTCTAAACTTTTATATGTACCTACAGTCCTGGTGATAAAACTGTGTACGAAATTTTATCTATCTAGCTATTCAAGTTTTTGAGCTGTCGTCTTCACATGTACAAGGACATACAAAACTTCCTGTGTATGGATTTTGTCCAAAATTTGATAGAAACTTTTACAAATTATGCATAAAGTTCACATACCAATTTCGTGTCTCTAGCTATAACGATTTTTGAGTTATCGTGTTCACAGACAGACATAATTCCAAAATTGTGTTTTTAGAACTAAGGGAGGTCTAAAACGTGAAGATTCATCAAAATCTCTTATTCGAATTTTTTTGACGATTACAATACTTTATCTTTGTATACATCGTATACGAGAAAGTAAAAAGAGCCAAGCGTACAAAGATTTATTTAACAGCTCGTTGGTATTCATGTTGAAAGTTAATATTATATCTATTTCAATTAATGTATTTACCAACGCACGTGGCTACCATGGTCTTTACTGATACTAATTGTGATGAAGTATCTGTTTTTAAGTGATTTATTGTAAAAAAAAACGAAGATCAATTATATGATTATCAATTAAAAAGAATGCATTGATTTTTATCTTTTCTTCAATGGTTGTATTTTAAAATTTAGACCTATTCAGATGATGCTTATCTGCTGGAAACTTCTAAGTTACTTTCTTTATCAGAAAAAAATAAACTCCCCCTGTTAAAGAAAGAAATTAAAAATAAAAAATATTCTTTATAAATCTCAGAAACTTGTGAATGTAAACTTTTTACACATTTTCTCATAGCACTTACTTCCCTTCCAATAAATTGAAGTCTTTCACATTCAAATCACCCAAAGCTGTCTGGGAAGCAATGCTCCTCCATTCTTTTCCGACAGAAATCTTCGGAATTGGCCACCGAATTTTTCTCATAAACAAACCCGTGCGGCGTCAGCTGCGAACGATTTGGAGAAATAACTCTTCTGCTCTCTCTCTCCTCTTTTTATTCAAACAAAAAAGGAAGAGAACTGTTTCTCTTCTTTCCCCCTTTCTTGAATTTGTTCTCACCAAAGGAACAGAAAGAAGAACGCATCTCTTCTTTCCGAAATGTCTTTCTGATATTGCTGGAATCCCGTACCATCAGTTCCAGTCCACCGCTTTCGATATGAAAACGCACCACCCTCTATGCGATTTCCGTGTGCAAACTTCATATGTCCTTTCATGTGTGACTGTTATATATCTTTCGGAAGGGTCCTTCCCCACCCCCTCTCTTCGTTCTTTCGTGCATTGTGGCGAACTGTATTGATTGCGGGACTTGATTTCCGTGAATGGTTATTGGATGCCGGTTCTTCTCTTCTTCCTTTCTCACTGTGTGATCAAGGCTGCATTCTGTCTCGTTAAATCTTACGGGAATGAGCAATGTTTGCAAATAATGATTGGTACTTATTGTTGCTTTGTTAAGGTTGTTGTTGCATCTTCTATGTGTACCTAGGTAAATGATAATGGTACTTGAAGTTTTTCCGTTGATATATATGTATTATCCAGCTCTCAATTGAATTTTTTGCTTTATTGTTTTAGATTTATATTTAAGAGTATTTCAAAGCTACTTAACTATCAAATCTGGATTTATAACTATCAAAGCTATTATATTTATGCTGTTTGCTCAGTGGTATATATATATGTAATGATTTAACTTTTTCATTTCTAAATTAATTCTTTCTAATGCCACTTCATTTTTAATTACTTCTACTTCAATCCTAGAGAACCACACTTCTACTTTAACTTCCAGAGTCACGAAATCTCAGGGGGTTCCCCCTTTTTCTCAGCAGCATTTAACGCTCATGCACATTGCACTCCGCCTTTTTTTTACTTTCTCGTATACAAAGAGAAAGTATTGTAATCGTCAAAAAATTTGAACTCGAGATTTTGATGAATCTCCACGTTTTAGACCTCGCTGAGTCCGAAAAACACAATTTGAAATTATCTCTGTCTGTCTGTGAAAACGATAACTCAAAAACTATTAAAGCTAGAGAAAAGAAATTTGGTGTGTGATCTTTACGCATAATTTGTAGGTTTCTATCATATTTTGGACAAAATCCGTCCACGGGAAGTCTGTCTGTCCATGTTCATGTGAACACGATAACTCAAAAGCTTAAATAGATAGATAGATAAAATTTGGTACATAGTTTTATCATCAAGAATGTAGGTCCGTATCTGTAATTAGCCGCCGGAAGTTACTAACTGTAGAACTTGTTTGGTTGCCCTACGTTGAGGAGAAACGTCACTACAGTCGTGGGCAAGGTTCAGTTCTTAGAACGGATCGCTGCATTTAAAAAAAGTTTCAAACTTTTGTATTTATTTCCGGATTAAGCAGGCTTATGAGGTTACTTGAAGCAAAATGCGTGGTTAGTAGTTATAAATAAATGTATTGTAAGAAGAAAATTCTAGAAAACTGAATTGAAATGGGAAATTTAGTCAGGTTAAGACGTAGGTTTTTCTTTCAAGTTTTAGCTTTTTAAAATTCTGTACAATGCTTCTTGGCCACACACGTTGCTTTGAAAGGAACTATCGTGTTTATTTTGGAATTGTAGCTGAGTAACTACTTCAAGTTCCCCTCATTCAGCGGCAAGTATGATTTTTAAACAGTTAGATGACTCCCCATAAGATAAGGTTGAATGCTTTTAGTTGTTTAGTTCCAACTTAAGGATTTGTTTCCTGGAATTCCAAGAGGTACGTAACTCTAAACCATGGGAAAAAGCGTTTCGCACCATCTTTTATTTTTCCTAGCATGAACGAACCATTTCGTTTTATTGCAGTATTTCTGCATATCTTTGGTCTACGAGGGAAAAAAAGAATTTTTACAATCTTTCGCCGCCATTAAAAACATTTACCTACTGCAACATTCCGCAGTTTTGAGTGTTGCCTTAGGAGCCCCGTTATCTCGGCGTGCACGTGCAAGTCTCACCTTCCAGCATCGCCGAACAAAGAAAGCTCGCGCAGAAAGGCGGGAAAAAGATAACTTGAATCAACAACTGGCGCCAACTGCTCGCGAACATGCGCGGGATCCACTCCAAACACACAGACGACCTTATCTCAGCGTTTTTTTTTCATTCATTCATTCACAGAAACAGATCTGCGACTGCTACCTTAAAAACCGTGACGAATGCTGTCTTGGTGTGCATTTTTTAAAAAAAGAAAATGTCTATCGGCCCTTATCTCAAGGATGTATCGTTGCTGTTGAGTTATCACTTTTTCTAAGTGATCTCCCCGGTTATGAATGCGATTTTTATCATTTTATGTGTAACTAGTGATTGAATCTCATCAACTGAATCATTTGCCTTTTTCGATAAATTTTGAACGCATCCGATGCCCTTAACTTTCTTTATTGAAATAGTCCTTCAGTTCGTCATGCACTTTATATTATCGCTTCTTTTCGGCTTGCCTTCCTTAGTTGATTATCAGCTGCAAAAGACTGCTGAAAGATGTTTAATTTTTGTCTTTTATTAATAGCGGTGGTTCAGATAATAAAAGCGTTTATGTATGTGCTTGTGATGTTATATAATAGTAGAGTTTGGACTGTTAATTTTGCATTCTTAAGCCAAAAAGCGAGACAGAGTAAAGATATTTTAAATCAAAATGGTTAAATGAAACCTAAATTGTTATCTTTATAATCATCTAAATTTTCATAGTTATGTTCTAACTTTACTAAAGCTCTTTTTACCAGGATAATATTTCCCCTTAACCCCTTTCCCTACGAATTTATTTAACCTCCTAATTTGTTGACAGCACCCCATTTGGGATATTTTTTATTATTTTTAACTATTTAAAGGAGGTGTAATGAGGTGCAACTCCTGAAGTAAAACTAAACAAGTTTATTCCATACTCTCAGTAGACACTTAGACACTGAAGATTGTTATTGGTATTAGCAATTATATACAAATGAATATGAAGACACCGTTGCAGTTAATATACAAGTATTTACATATGAAACGAATGATATAGGTAGACTGCCTGCAAACAATCCAGTAAGGTTCAAATCTTTAGGACGCCACAGACCCTTGAGACATTTAAGCGTGTCCAAGTGATTTTTGTATTTCAAATTGTTTCTTTGTGTTGTTTACGAATTTAAATAGCAAAAATTCTGTAATTAGATCCACGTGTCAGACGCGTTGTTGTAGATGAAGAGGTTAATATTAATTGAACTTTCTTTTTTTTAACGTATGACTACGTTTCCCCCATTGGGGTCTCAGGATGGAATTTGATTTACACGTCAAACCGCCACAAAAAACGTTGTATGGGAGATCCTCCATATCTCGGTAACTACATGTGTTAAAAACATAACTAATGCCTTATTTTAGAGATAAAGGGTAAAAACAGAAGTTGCAAAATAATTTTTTTAATCGGAATTGAAGTTCAGCGACTACTGAATTGCAAAGTTGGGCAAAAATACGCATGTATTCGAGACCCGATCAACTATATCTCGGTAACTACATATTAAAAATTGGAAAAGAGTCAGGCGAGTAAAGTAGTCCTACGCCTTTTAGGGAATTAGGGATGGCGGTTATTGCGGATGTAACCGGTTTTCACTTATTCAGGTTTTTTTCACCTCCGGTTTTACCTGGCGGTTATAACCGCTCAAGATAACCGGTTTTTTTATATACGAGGCGTGTTTTTTAAGTAAGGGCAGTTTTGTTGTGTACACTAATAGGTGGCGCGCGCACCGCAACGAGTGCTTGCGTCGTGTCCCGGCATCCCTTGGGAACAACTGTCCTCAGTTGCAGCTGTGTAGGTCACCTGTACGGTCTGTTCTGTGTCTTTAAAATGTTCAAGATTATCGAATCGCCCGCCCCGTGCTAGATACGGTCAGTGATACGTTTTTTGTTGGTAAGAAACCTGTCTGCTGCAGACATTCACCGGCAGATTTGTGAAGTTTACGGAGCTACTTCCATGTGTGAAGGCAAAGTGCGTAAGTGGGTCAGAGAGTTCAAAGCTGGCTGCGACAACGTCCATGATGATTCCCGCTCGGGTCGTCCATCTGTGATAACGGACGTTATGGTGGCTTCAGTTGAAGCGAAAATTCTTGAGAACAGACGCTTCACCATTAGCACTCTTTAAAACGACTTTTCTGAAGTGCCGAGGTCAGTGCTGTACAAGATTGACAATGATCCATGATCCAACAATCCATGACAATGCAAGGCCTCACACCGCAGCTCAGACCCGAGCTTTATCGGAATCTTTTGGCTGGGAAGTTTTCGACCCCCCCCTACAGCCCCGACCTTGCGCCGAGCGATTTTCATCTTTTCCGCCATCTCAAACATCATCTCGGCGGCAACCACTACAACGATGACGAAGACGTGAAAACAGTCGTGACCTCTTGGTTATCGGAGCAGGCGGCAAGTTTCTATGAAGAGGGTATTCAAAATCTAGTTGTAAGGTATGATAAGTGTTTAAACAAACCTGGCAGCTTTGTTGAAAAATAGAGAAATGAATGTAGAATCTGAAAATAAATGTGGTTTTTAAAAATTTTCTTTCGTTTGGTTTTTATTTTCAAACGGCCCTTACTTAAAAAACATGCCTCGTATATATATATATATATACCAGACGCCGTTTGTAGGCAAAATTTGTTATTAGTATTATTTTTGCAGGAAATCAATCTATTCGCCATATTTCTGCTCATAAAGGCTCTGTTAGTAATCAGCCAACCAACAAACGCCTAGCGGAAGCGGTTGTCGTCGATTGGCCTAAGATGATGAAATTCAAAGCTTCATAACTTGGTAAATTTTAGTCTAATCGAACCTGAAATCGAACCCATCCTCCGATTTGGTTTTTTACCCGGTTATTGGATTAAAAAAAATAATCGGTTATAACCGGGACAAAAAAAGAACCGAAAAAACCGGTTAACCGAAAGGTTTTTCCCATCCATATCCCGAATTCAGATTGAGAATGCTCTCCAAGTCCAAGGCATGCGTTGGCCTGATGATTTGATTTCGATCTCGGGACCAGAGGGGCACTAAAAAATCTGCCTTATATTGGGCCTGGTGCACTTTAAATCATAACGTCGAGGGTCAAACCTATTTCCTATCGGGTAACATGGAAGTTTGAAGAGGGAGAGTGCGGGCTCAGGTGTCGTCCTCGTCATCTGATCACAATTCCAAATTACGAGGTCTCTTTCAAATTATATCTTGAGTTGCTTCAAAATGGACGTTAATGTAACTAAACTAAAGTAGGCCCACTTACACAGTGGATTATATCTGATATAAAGTCTCAAACCTGCGATCCTCCTATTCCAAAGCTAAGTATCCACGGCTCAACAACAATATTAAATTAACAAGGCATATTTAATAAATTTCTGAAGTGTTTTTCATCATAAATTTAATGGAGCAATTTGCCATAAACATTTTATCGCATTTCTTGGTAATTGAACTCTTTTTGAAGATTAAAAAGTATATTTTTGTTAAAGTATTACTCGAAACAAATACTTTGAAACTGTTGAAAACTGAACTGTTGAGATCGAGATTAAAGATTGATGGCAGATTCATTGTTCCCGGAAACTTTTAAAGTAGCACATTTTCTTATTGCACACGAAAACAAAGTAACGTTAGATTCTTCTCGAACTTTTAATTTATCACTATCATCCGATTGAACACTTTATGAAAAATAAAATGAACTAAAGTAATTTATAAAAAGTTCGGCAAGATTAAATTAATAGTGGTGGGTCATTTTTCTCCTTTCTCTCGGACATGTGAGGAACAAAATGTCACATTTCCTGATTTGTTTTATCTTTTCTGTATCTTTTCTACAGTTTTCTTTTTTTTTTTAAGCTTTGTGAGAAAAAAATTATCTTCGAAAAGAATCGATTGAAAGCTAAAATGACCTTTTTATCGATACGGTTTGTCGTAAAGACTTAAGAAGGGGCATTTTATGGCGTCGATTTTCTGGAAAAGATCGATTTCTTTCGTGCTTATAAGAGGAATATGCATATAAAATGTCGATCTCTGAAAATGATGTAGGATTAAACCTATAATAAATTTAGGTATTCTAAAATTTGAACATGACATCCTCTCTGTATAACGTTAATTTTATCTTAATTTGATATTTGATCTTGAACAAAAGTTAATATTTTTATACTTAGTTTAAATAATTAATTTAAATTATTTATTTCTTTGATTGAAAACTTCTTTTAGCTTTTGAAATCCGTAGTTCGTTTCAGTTCTTAAAATTCAAAATTGAAATTTGTGCATCTAGGTGTTGAAATAATAGTGTCATTATTAAAATTCGTAAATGTCGCTTAACAAGCAACACCACTTATCTCAATTTTTTTGAAATTTCAAAGAGGAAGATTCAAATGAACTTTTCGCAGCCAATAACGAATATTTCTGAATTTTTTTAAACATCTACTATAAACATGAGACCACATATTCCAACCAGATGTGAAAAAAAAATTTAGAAATATTCGTTGTTGGTTGCGAAAAATTCATTTGAATCTTCCTTTTGAAATTTCAAAAAAATTGAGATAGGTAGTGTTGCTTGTTAAGCGACCTAATACTGCAATCAATTTTATGAATGAAACCAGAAGGTTTTCATTCAAGTACAATGAAATTTCGCTAATTCTCTGCTGGCAGGGGCACAGTAAAAATTCAATTTATCCAAAACTTCAAATTTTAAAAAATGAGCTAAGAGCTCATTTGTAGAGTGAGAGAAAACGACATCGAGAGTGTACTGTACAAGCATGTAAAAATTGACCTTCATCCCTATCCCCCAGTATAAAGAGTGTTCTGGGTTAAATTTTGGAAAATCTTGCTTTTATCTTAACCTCTTCAACTACAATATCGTGCGAGAGACGTGGTTCGCGACGGTAGGGCAAAACGAAAACATCACGCCTCAAACACGTACTAATTTTCTTTCACTTCATTATTTTACTTCACGATAATGAATCTTGTTCAATGGCTAATTGGTAGTAATTATTTAGTAAACATCTTGCAAAATAAAATGAGTTGTACCTTACACATGCATTTATATAACAAAAGACATGTGCGATTTGCACAACTTCGAACGTTCAGCCAAACCGTGAAATGGCTCGACGTGGGACTGACCTTGTTGTTGTTTATGGCACACGCTATTGGAACTTATATCGTAAGACAAGGGGTTAATAGAAGTGAAATATAGTATATAAATAGATTTTAAATCGACTGAGGAGGCTTTGAAGTGCTAAGCATGGCAGATAATTATTCTTCCTTCTGTATAAAAATCCGCATTATAATTTAGAACTTCCAAATGTGGTATGCTACTTTAGGCTGAAAACGTGGAATTACATATAAGTTTTAGAAAGGGTATGAGTGGAGATTCATCAAAATATCGAGGTCGATTAACTGTACTTTGTTATAACTTCGTATACGAGAAAGTAAAAAAAAACCCAGAAGAGCGACATTCACTTCTAAGGGCTTAAACCCCTTCAACTGCAATATTTGTCACAGAAAACAGATGCCGCAGTCGACAAGCCCTTCCCATCTTGTGTAGCCATTAATCTTCCTTCACAAAATAATTCCCTGATTTATGACCATTTCTAAGCAATTCAATTCCGAAATTGATTATCCCGATTCTGAGCCTATCCATCTTCAGACACGACTTCCGTTGCTTACGCGTTTATACGCGTGCCGGAACACATAAGAATCAACATTTAATAAAGCGAATAATATCTTGGAGCATTAGCTTCGATGTCAAAATACGCTAATAATCTGTGACATCTTTTCCTTTAACTATTTAGAATGCCAACTTTTCCCATCGCCATTGATTATTCTTTTCCCCAAAAAAGCAGTCATTACGATAAAAGCAAGTTAACTACAATTAGAGAAGTCGCAGATTGATTTCTTGGCTCGTATTGTTGTATGCGGAAAATTGGAAATTGCCTTAAGAGTTTGGTAGACTTCTTGTGATTTTCGAAATGGGAACAGATAATGGAAATTAGTGCGGGGGGCTTTTATTGAAGTCCCCTCTCTATCTTTCCCTGTTTTTTTTTCTTTTTCTTTTTAGTAAAGAAGATCGCTCATTGTGCAACTTAAGTAGTCGTTACATTTTGTTGGACGCCAAATAGCCTGTTTTTATGTTTTTTGGATACTTTTAATCAAATGGATTTTATACAAGGTATATTTATTTGACTGGATATGATATTGCCTTATTCATTTTCGTCTGAAAGTTATCGGGGTTTTTTTGTTTGTTCTTAAAAGATTGTGAAAACTTTGGACATTAACAGAAATTTTTTCGTTTCGAGCATCTATTTATTTATTTATTTTCTTCATCAGCAAGTTGTTTTACGATAAATGAAATTTGTCTCTTCAGATTTGTTTCATATAAATTTGCATTCGAAACAAAATGATATTTTTAATTCAAAAAGTTCTATGCACATAGGTATATTAATTGCTTAGTTCTGTTTCATACGGTTTTAAGAATTTTTTCTTTTTGCTTACTAGTAAGAGAATTGGCTGATTTTTCTTTTATTACATTTGCTCAAATGTTTTATTACCCCCTTGACTGGTTTGCTCGTACGGCGTACGTGCATCGAATTGTCGCAATTTTAAACTTAAAATAAAACAGTCATTCACAGACGTTATAATTCGATACAAAAATTACGTGAAATCCATAAACATTTCCGTTGTTCTTTAGGTTCTCAATTGAATTAAAATTACAACGCATTCCCATAATAGAAGGTGTAATCTAATAAGATAGTTGAGAAAGCAAACCAGTTAAGGGGTTAATCCTCCATTAGTCGGAATCACTTTCATACTCAAATGGTCGCAATGTATCTTGCGAATATGAAATCCATTCTATGATATGTTCATCCTGTTTTGATAATTTTCTATAACTATCATAATTAGTCCTAATAAGAATGTAAATGAGTATTCTGTGGGTAAAATTCAAATCGTAATGCGTTGAAAACAGCTAATAGATGCAAACTGCATGCATATCTATTGGATATTGCGACTAACAGAGGGTTAAATTGATGCTCGTTAACACTCACTGTATTTATTAAATTCACTATTTAGATGCAAGGTTTGCAAACGTGTTCAAATACCGTTGAGCCAAACGAGTTATTTATATGCAAAGCTCTATTAGTGTGATATGATCCAACGCTATAAAAGTAACCAAGTAGATGCATTAACTTGTGAAAATCTCAGGATGCAGCAGAAAATAGTCTTGATTCCAACCCGCGGATATGCAGTCAGAGGGTTGAAAAGTTATGCTCTGAAGCGTCTAAATACAAGTCGGTGAGTAAAAATCTCTTGAGTAGGAGATGGTGATTTGTATATATCTTATTTATTGTAATTTTTAATCATTCTTGCTAACCAAATGAATATAATCAGCACAGAGTGAAATGTAGAAGAAATGCTGGACTGAATAGTAGCGTAGATATCAATAAATTTAATAGATAAAATAGGAATTAGTTTTCCAAATTGTAGGAATTTTCAATTTCAAAAGAATATTTAAATTATTCATTACTAATTTCAAACTAAGAAATATTTTTAATACTCATATCCTGTAGATTACAATGAGACATACCGAAGCTTTAAACTTCCGACTGCTTATCCCGCGATTTCCGCGGGTAGGAAGCAAGTCTATTTTCTGCTGCATCCTGCGATTTTCACAAGCTTATGCCTTTACTTAGTACTATTAAAACGTTGAATTATATTATACTAATAGAGCTTTACATATAAATAACAATTCGCTTGGTTCAACGGTTTTTGGACGTGTTTTCAAGCGTTGCATCTAAATAGGGACTTAAAAAATCAGCAGTCAGATGCTTAATCTTTCGGTTCGAGATTTAGGTCGGGATGAATTAAATTTGAATTATGAAAGTCTATACAATAGTAGCGTAGGCACTTAACGCTTTGGCTATTAAAATTGATTATATAACTAATATTCGGATCCGAGTTTGAATTGATGTAGATTTATTTGAATTTTTACATATTGCTACGACCAAATAATTGACAAAACTTTTTGAAGTGGTGAAAGTTCTGCATATCAATAATTTGGTTCACTATGTTGATGGTCTTTGTGCTTGTATCTTCTGCGAACATATTAATATACTGCCATGCAGAGTGAATTGGGGACGAGAAGAGTCAGTTAAGCCACATTTTGTTTCTGATTCTCGGAAATGTTTTTCACAAGCTTTTATTTAAATTTACGCATTTTATGTTTATAAAAATAGAATTTAGTCGATTTTTCACTCACTTCCTAGTGTACTAGAGTTCTGAAATTTTGTGCAATTGTTTGCTCCCAATGGCAGTAAATTATTTTAATATTTTCAGAACTTGAGTTAATCGATGAATTTAATTAAATGTTGTTTCTATACCCGAGGCGTTGCCTGCTAAAGAATTAGAGAAAAATTTATATCTGGTTCCGAAATTATAATAACGAAGTAGAAAATCGTCGCTTAACAAGCAACACCATTAACGAATATTTCTAAATTTTTTTTTACGTCTGGTTGGAACATATGGTCTCATGTTCATAGAAGATTTTTTAAAAATTCAGAAATATTCGTTATTGGTTGCGAAAAATTCATTTTAATCTTCCTTTTTGAAATTTCAAAAAATTGAGATAGGTGGCGTTGCTTGTTAAGCGACGAAATAATAAAAATAGAAGAAAAAACATTAGAAAGCTTTTATTTGTGTAATAAAAATTTTAAAAAAAATTTACTATTGATTCTTGGAGATATTTTATTATCTACGCATATGTGATGTAACAAATGTATTTGTTACAATAAAAGTTTCAGATACAAATTTTCTTAGTTATTCTGCTTGAGCCATCTCCAGTAATGAGCACAAAAACATTAATATTAGTAATGATGAAAGTGTTTTGCTGCTAAGTGCTTAATGCATTTCCAGTGAAACAAACTAACAGAAAAAGAAGCAGGCAAGCAAGCGAAGTTATTCTCCAGTGCATTAGTTTAATTAGAGCATATTCTTTTGCTGCATTTCGAGTCGTATGACAAATTCATGCGCCCTTGAGTCCAATTTAAATTGCTCCCGGATCTTGCTAATTAGCTTAGTGAAAGTTGCATTTCTTTTTAACTAACTAATGTGTAGGTTCAATATCGTGATCCTGTTAGAACCGACCGAAGAAGAGGAGGCGACTGTGCAACTTGTGTATCTAGAATTCATTGATACGGAAAAGCCTGGCGTTTTTTTGTTGATTCAGCCTACTTGTGCTCAACCTCGAAAAGTTGTTAATCAATATCGAGTAGGTGGACGTCCTATTCACTCACGCACTCTAGAGGAATACGAAATGAACTTCAAGTTTTGCAAACTCCCACAGTGTGGAAAAAGCTGGAAATCTGAAGTTTCGTGAGGTGAATGACAATTGACTAAATAACCTTGTTAAATCTAAAGTGTAGATTGATTGTCAGCAATTTAGCATTGTAAATCCACTGCTCGTATATTTTAAAATGCCTTCACAGCAGTATTTAAATCGTCACAATTCAATTGTGTAAAGTGAGTGAGAGGGATATTTATGTAAGTTTTTCTTTAAGTGATGTTGGGTTTTTCCCATTGAATTATGTCTTCATTAATTTCATCCCACCTGACTTTTGATATCCATTAATTTTAAAAATAGGCTTCGGGAAGACGGAATTTGGATAAGAATCGTAACATATAGTTGTAGGCTATAAAACGCATGTAGCCTTAATTCCCACAGATTTTTCAAGTCGTAGAATAAAATGGGACAATTCAAAAGTACAATATTTTATTAAAAAATGACACATTTTTGAAAAGTATATTAGTGAAGTTTGTTAAAATGTTATTGTTAAAATTATTATTTGTTAATTATTATTAGTTAAAATGTTTATTATTTTAGTAATTGTTTATAATGCATTATTTTAATACCGTTTTTTGTTGTGGCATGCTTAACCCCTTGCCAATACGATTTTATTTAACCTCTTAAATAGATACCACCACCTGTTTGGGATAATTTTTATTATTTCAGTCTATTTAAGATGGTAAAGGATACTTGAGACATTTAAGCATGTCCAGGCGATTTTTGTACTTAAAATTAATTGTTACGTTGACTTAAATACGTATTGAAATAGCAAAAATTCTATAATTCGATGCGCGTGTCAAAGACGTCATTGTATGTCAAGGGGTTAAAAACAATTTTCTTGGTAAAGAAACACAATAATAAGTTTTTGTATTCTAAGGGCCATGAAGCACATGTTTTTTTTTAATAAGAATTTCTATTTGTGGTTTATATTGCAAAAGAATCGCATCTTTGCAAAAATCAAATTTTACAAATCCATTATGCGGCCCATCAAAACTGAGGCGAAAATATTCCATCCTGCGATCGAATACGATTTGAAAACCGAAGAACAGAAAATCTCATATTTCTACCCCAGATTTCCGATTTTATTCTCTTTTCATCTCAGTTTTTTAAAGTGGAGGAGCGAATAGAGAAACTACAGTTTGACGCCATTGGCGAAATTCTCGTCCTTTTGTGTGTTTTTCGAGTAAACTTCGTCAGAAAGATTTTCTATTCCTCCTCTTTTTCCTTTAGCTCGTTTCCCTCGTTCGCCTCCAATTGAATTCCATAAGTGTAAGTGTTTCACCGGAAAATTCAATTGATGCAGTTTTAAAACGCTTTACATGCGCGAAAAAAGAAATAAAAAGATTAACTGGGGGAACGGAAAAAAATTGTGCGGACCTCGTTGTGCTCGGAAACGCTTACTCTTTGTTTTTCTATTAATGGAACTGGAAGGAGGTTTGTTTTCGAATCTCGGGATTTGCTTCCAGCCCAGTAAAACTTAATTTATTTCCCTTCTTTTCGAATTTTTATAGAGCAGTATGGAAATAGGAGTTGTTGGGTACGTTTTTTCGATAAAAAGAGAATTTTTCTCTTTTCAGTAGTTAATACTAAAAATTCCGCGTCTGCATATAAGGCATGAAAGATAGTTTTACCGCTACCATCCGACTACAATTATTGTTTGTGTTGAACTTTACAACATTTGTTTGCTTTAATCATTATTATAAGTTTGACAATCTTGATGTTTGTACAGTGGCTTAGCAAGGGGTGGGCAGGGGGGAAGGGAGTATAGACGCCCCAGGCAGCTGTCTAGAACAGTGCCACTAAGATAATATTTTTACGTATGGTTTATGTTTTTAAAGGCAGATGTCGGCGAATGAGACGGGGTGAGAGCGAAAAATAATTATCTTGACTTGGCAGTGGCGTGGCTAAGGGGCATTCCGCCCCGGGCGGCAAATTCAGACATGCAGGAAACTAATTTTATAACTAATAGCAGCGGCACTAGTTCAGTCATTTTGTACATAAGAAAATAACTAATGTAATTTTTTTTTTTCGTCTTTAGTCGGTAAATTGCCGATATGTGAACGGATGACTGATGGTGGACGTGCGATTTCGAAACCTGTCTGCTGCAGAGATCGAGGATGTCAAATGACGAATTACGTTGCTAATTTTTTTTTTTAAATCTTCGTTTTCCTTCCCCCCCCTTATTTTGAGGTTTATGTGTGCCCTGTGGAACTTGTAGAGGAAGGGTTGCAAGCTCGCCCCTAACGGCTAAAGTCGCAGCTACGCCTCTGTGCCCCAAGTACCGTTTACCCTCGTTACGCCACTGCGTCTGTATGTCCATTTTGAGAAAATAGCAACGAGGATAAGGCTTTAAACCATGACTTAAGGTTTATCCACTCGCCACCCCTTTTGAGTGGCAAATAATTTTCACGACCCGATAACCATCAGAAATGTTCTGTTGCGTAACAAAAATTAGAAGATAATTAAAAAATGTATATATTAATCGATGATAACTAAAAAAAAGTTCATTTACAAGCAATTATTCACAAAAAATTAATGAAATCTTTCAAGTCAAGATGGATTTCTTTGCTAGTTTTGGCTTACAAATGTTGAGAAATCTGAAAGAAGGCAGTCCTTTGTCGGTTTTTATAACTACAATCCACGCAACCCACAGTTTAAGAAACCCTTCTGTAAGCCGATTGGATGTGGGAAACAGAATTAATCAACGTTCTTTATGTTTATTAAAAAAAAAAAAGCGCATTATGAATCGTCCACCGCTAGAGGGCGCTGACGCCCGGACTGGGTAGGACCTTCTCCACGTTGTCATTTAGTTTTACGAAATGTCCTAAGAATTCACTTTCATTCCGCATTTTGACACTCTCGTTCTAACTGCTGGCTACAATTTAACCCCTTAACCGACAACAAGGTCTCTGACACGTGCATAGAATTACAGAATTTTTGCTATTTAAATTTTATTATTCGCTTCTTAGTTAAATCAACGTAACATTTAATTTTAAGTACAAAAATCACTTAGACGCGCTTAAATGTCTCAAATATCCTTTACCATCTTAAATAGATTGAAATAATAAAAAAAATATCTCAAATGGATGGTGTCATCTAATTATAAATCGTAGGGCAAGGGGTTAAATAAGAAGTGCTTTAAATGAAACTTTCGTAAAATATTTTAGATATTATTATTTGTCTAATTTCAACTCGAATTATTGAAGCTCGTTTTAGTACTTTCCAAAATGCCCAAAAAAGTAAGATTCCTTTACAGAATAATTTTCTATCAAAGAATCTGTATGACTTGCCTAATTTTTTTATGCTAATTAAATTATAACAAAATTACAGATGTTATTTTTTGAATTATATTTAAAATTAGTTGCAGAATGTATGAAAAAAGATAGCCACTGTGGCTTTGTAACTGATCGCTCAACTTTCAAACCCTTTTATGTGTAGCATCATACACGTCAAACACCTTCAGGATAAGTGATGTAACTTTACAGTTCTTTGTCTGAAACTGTGAAGTATGAGTGGGCAGACAGATGATAAGGCCAAGAAGTGTTCAGTGTGAAGAGGTATACATTATGTATGACTTCTCTATTACTTTTGGTTTTCGTTTGTTGTATTTCTGCTAGGGTGTTACTGGTCTCAATGATCCGTCTGGGTGTTTCATGGACATTTACCATCATACATCATCTGCTTGAAAAAAATAGAGTAAAGCCCTAATTTTTTTTAGGCCGAGGAGCTACCACACCTTGATGAATTCGCCCAGTATCTTGGCAAAATTTTGATTTCGTTTCTATTTGTCTGATACCACCCGAAAGGTCAGGGGGCACCTGTGGAACTTACTTCAGTAGATTACTTTTTTTACTTCTAGTACTGCCCCACCTTCCATTTTCAACGAAGTCTCGTCATTAAGTGTCTTCGTGTATTACCGCATTATGGTGTCTTCTGGTGTGCCTGCCCACCCAGGTCGTTTGTCAGAAATTGAGTTTTAAGCCCGTCAATTGGTCTTCTTTTGCCCCTTAAATGTGGCCAAGTATGTTATTGAGGATCATCGTGTAGTCATTGACGCAGCTTAATATATTAAATTAATCAACTAATGGTCACGTTATGATTGGTCTTCGCAAATGAAAACGTTAAGCAGTGTGATAGGCGGTTACGAATGATATTTATTGGAATAAATATCTATAGTTATCCGCTAAATGCAGTGATCTAGTTTTTTTTCTCTGTCGTTAAAAATATGGTTATAGCAATCAAGAGAACCCATTAAGCTGTTCATTTGTAAGGATGATGTTCGAATCAAGCCCTATTATAATTTATTAATCATTTTTTATTCACTTTCCAACAATGGAACATGTAACTTGAGGTTTAACTTAACAATTCCAAAGTGGTATCTTATCTTGCTGAGGGTTCTATGCATGAAATGTTTTTCCGTATATTAAATACATTTGAGACATTGAAAACCAGGGTGGAGGGATCCTCAATTTTCGCTAAACTGGACTAGGTATTATATTTAATAAATAAAATTAACCATTTGCAAATGCTGCTATCTAGTATATGGCATTTAGTGGATACAGGAATATCTAGTATCCACTCTGGTTTTGAGAGAAAACATTTTCCAATTCAATATAATGCATAGCTCGGTGTAGCGTAAATTGGTGGTTGGCCACTCTGTTTTCTCAACGCCCCATCTATGCAAGCACCAACTTAGGAAGATCTTTGGATATCACCATGTCAGTGCATTATGATGCTTTTTAAAAATAATCCTGGTATTGGTCAGATTTTCCAACATTTTTTATGCTAAAACTAGGTTTTCAAACAGTTTTGATACAATTGCTTGCATTGAGAAACTGTGTGCGATAGACGATATCCGAGATCTATCCGACCATTTGTGAATTCTTCGTAGTGTGTGTATAACTACAATAAAAAATTACGTAGTCCACCCCAAAATAACCCTTCAATAGTTCTAAAACGGACGTAAATCTAGCTAATTAAATCAAATTGTTTTCTGTCTTTATAAATGAATGCTTGATGGCTCTTTGTCCCTTCATATATCCGTTGTTATGAAATTAATTTTTCAAACATTAATGTTGGAATAATTTAAGGATTTTCCATGGAAATTAGCACTTGGACGTCCCATGTGGCTGTATTCATTCTTGAATGACAGTGTTCATCTAGTTCCTGAATGAAAACGAGAATAATATTTAACATTTATACTACCAAGGGTATAAACTGGAACTACTACAATCCTACGCTATTTCATTCATTTATAAGTAGGTGGGCTTATATCTGCATAGCAATTGAGGCAACCATTTGACCTAGAAGATAACCTGTTTGTTGTACGCTTTTCTTGCCACTAATCCTAATGTACACGCACATTGACATCGACATTCAGTTTGTCAGTGAAAACTGGACCTTTTTAATACTAGGAACAGTGTGTAGCGTATGGAAATGAAAGAGCGTAGTCAAGATTCTAATTATCTGCAGTATCATAGAGTAATTCATGACAATTTTTCCATGATTTTTTTTGCGATAAAAATTCTGTGTTGATTTGGGGTCCAAATTTATCGCGTCTATTGTGATAGGACATTATGATTTTGATAGTCAAACTGCTACTTTAACCCTTTTGGCCCTAATGATCATAGACGTCCCAGAGATTTTTCTTTATTCCCTATTGTGTAACATAGGGAATTATATATTTTTTAACTTTACATTTTTTGTGAACATTAAATTAAACTATTTTTCAAAGTTAAATTGTAAATCATGCAAAAGTTGGGTCGAAAGGGCTAATAGAATTTTTAATTGAGATTCTTTTAGTAATAAGATTCTTTGAATACTATTGTTAAAGTTGACATTGCAAAAGTTGACAAAGCAATTTCAAACGATTTTGTTTATTATTTTGTAAGAAGAAATAAAATTTTGTTGTGTTATTTTGAGAATTTCGATAGAAAGATAATTGTGTTCTACTCTTCTCCTACGTTCTTTTCCATAAATAGCAATTGAGATTGAAGCAGATTCTGCTCAAAAAGTTTACATTCGTAAGGGCTTAGGTATTCTTTTAACGGAAGATGATGAATCATTAAGCTGTTTACTACCCTAAAGAATCCCAACAATTCTTCACTTAATTAGTAATTCTATAATTTGTAAACATTCAGTGAACTCATTTTGTTTGTAATTCTTTCTTGAAAAGTTAATAGAATAGACGTTCCAAGAAAGAAATGGCGCTATCGGTCGCTTGAGTAAAAAAAAATCAGCCGCTGATAGCCATCATGGAAACTGAAATATCGTGTCGTCGTTTTCCATTTTTTCATCATCAGATGAGTGACACGCGTTCATTGGATGCTGACTCATCACTGCTGCCCTCAGAAAGTTCGTTCTTTTTCCTACTTCTCTCTCTACCCCTCGCAATGAAAGTCGTCTGTCCTAACAGCTGCCGCCTCAGAAATTACAGATTTCCGTTTGATTTGAGTTGTCTGTCCGGCACATGCGGGACCTTGTGTTGCTCTTGATGAAAAGTTCCGGAAGGAGAGAGAGGGAAGAGAAGAATTGCCACCCGCGGGCGAGTGATTCATTCGTTTGTTTTGTTCGTTAAGTCTCCTCGATTTGCATTAACGGAGTTTAGTTGTGGATTTGAGTTTCCTTTTGTTTTTAAAACGCGCTCTTCCATGCTTGGATAATGAATGAGTGTAGAACGGAATGGAGTGTCCTTGGAGATCTTTAACGGATGCTTTTTAGGAAAATTGAGTGCCTTAGTTTAGAGTTTCGTGCAGTTGTGACCCGGTGTTTATGGATTCACGAGAAGTGTGTTAATAAGTGTGGATTCGCCTAGAGTGTACTATTAAGTGTGGATTAAGAAATGGAAAAGGATTGCGTGTCATCATCAAGGATTTTTCGAATGGTGTAATAATTTTCGAAATATAACTGTCATCGAAATAGTGGTAAGTTTTTTTAACGCTATTATTATTTTTAGTTGTTCGTCTGCCGTTTATTTTTGCAATTAATTCTGTATCCTTGGGTTTCAGAATTAGATTTTTTATTTGCTACTTGTATAATACCTAGCATTAAAATTTTGGTTGATGCAGATATAATCAGGATTTTATTTTTTGTCATTATTAGTTAAAATTGATGTTTGGCACGTGCTCCATAGTTATCAAAACTATTTTATTAATAATGATTTTTCTTGATTCCGACTGCGTTTTTTTTAAACAAAAAAAATTAACTGGAAATGAATTTAGGATTCTAAGAAGATTGTGCGTGATAAATAAAAAATATATATATATTAACGTGTTATTGAATAAATTAGCGTAGCTCCCAAAACTTCATCCCCCCTTGCGTGTATAACTATCTATTATTCTATTCGTAAATCTTTATTCCGTGCTTTCTATTTTAAAATAAGTGTTTTTATGATTTTATTGGTTATTATAGCATAAACGAATTTAATAAGAGTGTCTTTTTCGAAATAAATACTCCAAGTTGGACGAGCATCATTTAAGGAAGAGTATAAAATTTATGTCGATAGGCTCCTTTCACGCAAAACTGTAATTTACTTTTTAAACTGCGAATGCCTTGTATTCAGACTGCTGTGTGATTAATGTCATGTGTGCTATCTGGTAAAAATAAGTTCCTACTGTCTC
Organism: Araneus ventricosus; assembly: GCA_013235015.1. Classification (NCBI taxonomy): domain Eukaryota; kingdom Metazoa; phylum Arthropoda; class Arachnida; order Araneae; family Araneidae; genus Araneus; species Araneus ventricosus. Next base: position 110,082 of record BGPR01001730.1, read on the forward strand.
CATTGCTGTACCACTCTTTCTCAAAAAGTGCAATTTATTGGAAGATTGCTAAACACTTTAAACGAAAAAAGAAAAATCGAAAGGGAGGATGTTGAGAATCAACCATCAGAAACGATTTATATGTCATGTTCCCTTCCGCAACGTTTCGATTATCACATCACACTCGAGAGTACACGACATCCATTTTTCTTTTTATCGTTTTTCCAATTCCGAATAAAAAGGGCGGTGAAAACGTCATATTCCCCCGATAAACATTTGTACCAAATCAAAACACTGAAAGAAATGGCGCAGAACAAAAAGCGATCGATAGTATCCCATCCTCCCCGAAGATAATCGCTACAGTATTAAAAAAAGGAGAGGGCGAGTAAGAAAGAAAGACTCTAGGACAAACTGGACAAAATGAAACGTTCCACGAGCTATGCAATTACAACTCAACTCGAGCGGGGCAAAAAAAAAGAACTGTTCTTACATAATGCAGAATAATGACGATAACTTTTCTTGGGGAACGGATTGGGGCTAAGACCGATTGCTGGGATCAAGCAGAGACGGCCGTAACAGTGCGAGGATTCAAACTTCATCAGGAATGAAATCAGAAACTGGATTAAGGCGGAGAAGGGAGTTTGGGGCATTAGTGGAACGAATGCTCGTAAGTTTTCTCCCATTCCTCCAGTCGCTTCTTTTAAAAGCTTCGTTCTCTTTTGATGTCCCCAGGAGGGAGGAGCTGTGGGTGGTTGAGGGAAATAAAGGTGAATGAAAAGACATTCTGGAATTAATCTTGGAAACTCCATTGGGGATCCATAACGTTTAATGGCTGTCTAGGAAAATTTACGTGATCAGTTCTATTTCTTTAAGAAGAAAAGTAAAATCACGGGATGTCTGCTATTAAATCTTTCCTCTGAAGTGATATAGTTAATTTAAGTGAGATGTAAAAGTTTGATGGCCTTAACCGCTTAACTTAACAGCCCGAGAATACTCGTGCATCGAATTATCGAAATTTTAGTCTTATAAACTAAAATTGAATCATTAATTAGCTTTATAATTTGACACAAAAAATATGTAGGATCCATAAACATCTTAAGTATCCTATGCCTTCTTAGATGAATGAAAACGACAGCCCCTTTCCAAAACAGGAGGGGTCATCTTATTAGATAGCAAAGAAAACTATTCAGTTAAGTGGTTAATTTTATTTAAATATATTTAGCATCTCCCCACACACTTCTCTGTAGATTACTATGTTTGACTTTCGAAAAATATTCTTATATTTTCTGTCTGGAAAATATTGATTCAGAACCTGATTCAAATGAAGGTAGTGTAATTATATATGCTGAACTATGAAGTTGATTTGGGGTGAAAGTATTTAAAGAGGTTGATAACCTGAGATTGCTTGACACATAACGTTCACAGCGCTAAATGCACCACCATAAATTTAACGAGATTAGAAATTTAATTTTTAAAAGATTTTAAAATTAAAATCTTTTAAAAATCCCTTAACAATGTAGGGTTTTTTGTACTATCTAATTAGATTACCTCCCCCCCTTCTGTTTTGAATATGCGTTGTCGTATTGATTCTGCTACATGTCCACAGAACACTTGAGAAGGTGCTGGATTGCCGGTTACTTTTGTACCGAGTTATAACATCTATGAATGACTTAATTTTAGCTTATAAGTTTAAAAATGGCATAATCCTGTGCATAAGCGAAGCTCGGCCAAAACAGTTAAGGGATAATGTAGGATTGTATGTATTTTTCAATACCTAATTAGAATTTGTTGTCTCACAAAACTCTGCATTGGTTTATTATAATTATTTCGTTGTTTCTGTAGTATTTCATTGTATGTCTAGAACTGCTTAAGGTTATCCAATTTCATTCGTTCATATCAAATGAAAAACTGCATTGCTGCTCATCCGAGAAGATTGTAGACAATCAGATTAGAAAAGCCATTATATATACCTTTTAGAAGGCTATTGCCATTGACATCACGTTGTGCTCTTGTCGGTACAGTAGAGTCTCCATTGTTCGAGTTTTCCATAAATCCGAGTTGGTAAAAAAAATCAGTTTAGCTCCCAAATAATAACCAACACGTGAAAGAATTACTGCATCTGTTTTTTAATGTTGTTCGATGGGTCATATGTCCACTGCGCACCCTGAAGCCACCTGCAGAAGTGCCCACTCCCCCCCAAAAAAAACAGGATTTATCTAAGAACGATATATAGGAGCAATGTGTTTAAACAAAAAAACAATTGACAATTGTTTTAAGATATAATTAACCTGTTGCTATCAACAGTAATGTAATAATATGTAGGTATATTTTTCATTTAAATGTACTACGCTGAAATTTAAAAATTGCTTTTATTTCCATTTATTTATTTATTAAGTATTATGATTTCGATAATTCGAGTTTTCGATAGTTCGAGGTAGGCCCTGTCCCGTCCACCTCGAATTATCGAGACTCTACTGTACTTCTAAACATTTTCCTAGCAAATTCTGATAGAAAACCTCTCTTGTTTTTCAGCTTTTCTTTGTATTAAAAGCGAGTAATGTAAGTAGCATTTATTTATGTCTTGAATTTTAATACGGTATCATCCACCGCACGCAATATCAATGTTTTTCTTCAATTGCAGAGTTTTATGAGACAACAAAAATATGCTATTTGATTCAATCTCATTTTCCACATCAGTTGATGTTTTTCCTCCCTAAAATTTAGTTTCATAATTGTTATGGTATCTTTTGCCATGCATCACTTTGACGGTAACAACTTAATAATGCAAGTAAGGTAGGGACGCGGATTTGTTGATTATTTCCGCGTGTTTCCGTTACATTAAGCTTGATCCGTGCTGGGAATTTCATATTACGAATTCTTAAAATACTCCAAGTTGCGGTTCATCAGTCTCAGTTTACCCACTTCCATTCTTTTCTCCAGCGTGGTAGTGTAAGTTTTCTGTCTGTTAGTAGCAGAGAATTGCGTCATTGTGTGAAGAAAAATTCTTTCGAAGAACGTTCTTTTGTTGTTGCAGTTTAGTCTTTCCACCCTGTAATTACCACGTTTTCGTTCCCGGTGCTCCCTGGTGGGTCATTTCCACATTTCCTGCACGCTTGCATTCCTTCCTAATTTACCTCACCCCAAGAAAAAAAGTAAAAGAGGACCCCTGCCATTTCTCTTTTATTCCAAGAAGAAAGAAAATTTTCATTTTCCTTCAAATTGGAGAATCAGTATATCTTTTTTTTATTATTATTATTCCGTTGGCGACCTTGGCTTCTTGTAACTGAGTTGGCACGCTGGTGAAAAATAGTCGCTGACATTTATCAAGAAATAGCGGAGGCGTTAAATAAGGGGAGGCACTGACGGGTTCTTTGGCGTTGAAGGAGTTAAAGTCCCAGAAAATTTATTCTTATTTCTTCTTTATTCGATTATCTTCCTTTTTCTTTCCTCCACGCCACAGGAGGGATATACTGGTCCATTAAATATTGGACACCTTGGACGAAGAGAGCGCCAATCTTGGCTTCTTTTTCCTGTTCCCATTTGGGAATTGTGCGAGTAATGACATTCTGTTGGCGCCTGAAATCCCATTTCGGGCTTCGATCTAATCAGTGGTATTTCAGATCGATCAGAATTGATTGGGATTCCTCTTTTCAAAACGACATTTATTCTTGGCTATAAATTCATTGACAGGAATTAAATTATTAGTGTTTTGCCTGTTTGGATAAACAACATTATTTTTTCAAGAAGTAAGGAATTTGTTTTGGGAAAATTTAAATTCAAGTGGGTTTCCAGAAAAAAATCTCTATAATAAAAATTTTATGAAAAATATTTTTTTACTCAAAATTTAAAATCGTTCGTCAAATTTGTAAAATGTACACTTGACTGCGACTACTGCATAAAGAAACTTGCCTGTTAAAATAAATTATTAGTGTCTAAGTATTTGCATTATCAAAATGTAGTTGACGGTTTAATGTTATAGTGTATCTACAACATTACTCAAATAAGTGTTACTCTCTAGGGAAAAAAAGAAATTTTTCTGTTTTATCAAAATTCTTCTCTTTTTTTTTTAATATGCTTATATTTAAACATATATCCAGCGGAACTAGTCTGATTCGATCGTTTTTAATTCCAATTTGTCGGTATTTTTAATTTTTTTCTCTGGTCCCTCAAATTTCCTTTCAACATGATGTTTAATATCTTCTATATATATGTTCTTCTATGTTCTATATCTTCTTTTATATCTTCTTTTGGTTGAATCCAATTCAAAATATAAAAAAATGTATGAAATTGTTTTTATTTCTGATTTGTTTTCGTTAACTAATTTGAACCACATGCCCTCAGTGATCGTAAATTAACAATTTTTTTAAGGCTTTTAATTAACTCGAGGCCTTAACTTCCATACAATGTAATTTAATAAAAAAAAATCAATAAATATTTCTCGCTTTTTTTTATAAAACTTTGAACACGTTAAAGGTTAATTGCACTATTTATTTTGAAGTTTTATTATACAATTATTGTATTCAAAGTGTTGCATGTTTATTAAATTACGTACTTATTTATCGAAATTATTATTTTTAAAGTTAAGTGTTTTAATAAAACTATTTATTGTTTATCTAACAGTTTTAATTTTTAAAAATGTCGTTTCCTTTTGCTGTACTCAATTTTAGAACCAGTTCGAATTTTCGGATAAATTGGAATTTTTATTGTGGTTTCATTAGCTTCGGGTTAACGAAGTTCCCCTGTATTTTAATAAAATTGTTTTTCAATGCATCTTATTTCGCATCTTTCTTTAATCAGATACACTCGTTTGCAAAATTTGCTTTCTAGAATTATTTTTGTGTTTACTTTCGCCATTGTTTTCCCACTGACCTTACACCAAACTAAGAAACAAGGGCTGCCATCCTTCTTAGAGTTATGAAGAAACCATGCTTTAATCTCATAAGCTTGTTGTTTTTCTCATGCGCAACAATTTAAATAGTTTTTGAATTGCCTACTTAACTGATAAATTGTTATAATGCTGCTTTTGTTTTGGAATCGAAATCTCGAGGGCAAATGATATGTGTGTAAAAAAATCAAATTATTTATTGTTTGCACAATCTTAATTTTCTCCCCCCCCCAAAAAAAAATCATTTCCTATTGTTTAAGAAACATTCATATTAAAGAAGAAGCTAAACAGAGCTTATTTAATTGCCTGGTTTAATTATTAATTTGTTGATATAATCGTGTGTGATTTATGTTGAACGTTTTCCTGTTTCTCGAATGTTAAGTTTTTTCAGCAAAATTTAGGGCTGCGATTGGGAGTTGGAAGAGGCAGGGGAGGAATGTAAGGTTTTGGATGTTCTCTGAGCGAATGGGATAGAAAGTAAAGTTGATAAAATAAAAAATTTAATATTTCCTGCATAAAGCAGGCTCGCCCCAAAAAAAATATGTCCCACTGGAGTTAACACCTTTATTCGGAAAAAATTAGTTCTATCCAACTGATATTAAACTGTTGTTGGTTAATAAAAAATGTATGCGTATTAAATTCTGGTTTTCACATACTGATAAAAAATGATTATGGAAGTTTTATTTTGACAAGTGCATGCTTCAGCTTTTTTTGATTTGCCATTACATATTTAATCTTTTTGGTTGTTCTTTTTTGTTTTGATATAATATTTTATATATGAAGGCATTACTGTAAAGAGATCTGATGATTGATTGCTGGATGACCGATTTCTTTTGTTTTAGACATTGTTTTCCTGTAACATGTAGAAAATTGCTTAGAAAAATATTAAAGGAATTAAACGAACTGAGTTCCTTTTATCAAAGTGAATTGCATCTTCCACACCTCTCGTATGTTTTAGAAGGAAAAAAAAAAAGCTGTCTCAAATGTTCTTCACTTTTTCCATATGTCATTGATACTAATTATTGTCCTCATTTCTTTCAGATCATAACGGCGAACTAAAACAGTGTGCTCCAAGAATATGCATGTGCTGGCATGAAATGTAACAAGCCATTTTTTGTGCGAAACCATCACTGAGAACTGGTTGAAAGAAAAAAAGAATAAGAAAGAACTCCAAAAATATGGCTCTTCGGCAGAGCTCCTTCCACAGACGGTTGACGTTTAGTGTCAGAACTCATCAGTGTTTAGTCCTAGCTTTCGCTCTATTTGTGTCCGTGTCCTGTTCGCTGCCGAGTGACGACGACGAAACGAACTACGTGAACCTCTTGTTGAGGGACCTCGACAACAGCGGCCTCCAAGAGCAGCCCCCCGAGAAGATAGTCGACGGAAAAGACGCTGTCAAGAGGCACTGGGGCATATCCGACGCAACAGCTGTCGCTGGAAAAGTGTTCAGCTATCCCATTCCGGAGGATGCCTTCACCGGCAAGATCAAAAGATACGAAGTAAGTGTAATCGTTTGCTGCCATTCGACTGTGGCAGAACTATCATTACGTTTGGGGCATAATGGCTTTACACCTTTAATGGGTTATGTCTTCTTGACTCGTTAGGATAGTATGCCCTTGATGGGAGGTTGTTGGAATTTTGGTGACTCATCGTTTGTAATGAATGGATTTTTTTAGTGAAATTATAATGAGATGTTCGTGGGTTTTCCCCTCTATAAATATGATCATTGGTTCCCGCAAAATAAAGTAGACCGACAAGAAAGTATACGTAAAATTGTGATAACGATGTGCGGGAGGGTCTAACGGAATGCTTTCATTCGGTTGTTCTTAATCTTCCAGCGGGCACGCCTGCACAAATTTTACGACATATCGTGCATCGTATTATATAAATATATCGTGCTGTTTCACAAAAATAAATACATCTTTTATTTATGTTATCTGTATTTATTAGCTTAATAGTAAACAAAGATTTTATAAATAAAAATTGCACTTAAATTTATAAAAGAACGATATAAATATGTAATACGATGCACAATGCAAGTATCTTTTGAAAACGCGCGCCCGCTGAAAGGTTAACAGGGCCAGATTAAGCCCTGCAGGAGTCCTTATGCAATGTTAGTTTCTGGGGGTACCTTTTCCCCTCCCCAATTTACAAAATAAGATATTTTTTATTGATTGTAATTAGCCTCTATACAAGCAAGTTTTTAAGTAGGATATAATGTCAAACTGAAATAACAAAACATTTAAATTGCGGTTCACCATCAAGAGAGTTGGTTTTGTAAAAAAAAAAATTAATCGCGTATAGAAAATTTAAATTTAAAACTAATGTTAAACATAAATGTAACATTATTTTAAATTAGAAAACATTTTTTTTTTTTTTTTAAAACGAAGATTTCCAGAGCTATTGACTTGTGAATTAGATAGCCAACTGTGAAAAACAATTGGGCCACACTGATCTCTGAACAAATTTTAAAACATAGAAAAAATTCTGAGAATAATGTTCTGAAATTTAAGCAGTACTTAATTTTAATTTGAATATTTTTGAGTACATGGACCTTGTAAGTCAAATGTAGGTGTTACTGTGAAAGACCGAAACTGGAGAATGTCGACTTTCACCGGTGAAAGTCGACATTCTCCAAATGTGAATGTTGACATTCACCGGTGACATTACTATGTGAATGTTGACATTCACCGGTGAAAGTCGACATTCTCCAAATTTCGGTCTTTCACGGTAACATAGGCACAAAATAGATTACCCTGAAAATACCACCTCGGGGCTCCCAAAATTTGTGGAGCCCATAGGCAGTTGCCTACTTTGCCTATTTAATATTCTGACCCTGGTTCTTAACCTCCGATCGTTGATATTTCTGAAAAGAAAGCGCTACTATAAAATTCAATCACCTATTGAATTTAAAATGTGCGATATTTATTTTTAGAATTTACAGTTTTTCAGTAGAGCTTACAGAATTAAATTTATTAAAAAGAGAGAGAGAAGGTTGGATTTATTAAATAATATAAATAAATAATTTAATTTTTTTTCGGCAAATTCGTTAACACTATTCAGTCAATCTTAGAAGAAAGCGTGGGGAGAGCTAGCGTATCAAAATGCTTCTTGGTCTTTTATTATTATTTTTTTTTGGATCTGTAATTTCGTATAGTCTTATTGCCTTGAATGGTTCATTGTTGGTCTTTTCCAATTTCTCGAAGAATCATTTGAGTAGTTTTTTTGTGACAGTCCGTCAGTGTTGCGAGTTGTAGTTCTTTATT
>BGPR01001730.1:118352-225874 GCA_013235015.1 Araneus ventricosus
TAGTTTTATATTTTGAGGACCAAGAAAAGATTAATATCATCTGAAAGATAAAAACACGTTTCCAGTTAAAAGCATGGAAAATGTTTCAGAAATCATGACATATGCAATTTATAGCTCAGTGTGAAACTAGTGACAAGTGAATGGTATTTTTGTACCCATTCTTTTCCAGACTCTTTAATGTTATGGTGTAAAATGGTATAGATCGTCAAATTTTTAATTAAACAGAATGGAAACACGTATTCGCATATTGCCAGAATGGATGCACGTATTCGCATATAGATTGCTAGAATGGATGCACGTATTCGCATATAGATTGCTAGAATGGATACACTAATTCGCATATAGATTGCCGCGTGTCCGCGAAAGGCCGATTATGTATATAATAGAACGCTACTAACACGTTTTTAATGTTTCGCAGTGTAAAGCTTTCGATTACTGCAGGTTTCTATAATGAAGATCCAAACGCTAATTGCAAAAATCATGAAAAGGCGTAAATGGGAGCAGCAAAAAAAATGAAGTCTTGCTAAAATTTATGTTTAAAAAAAGAATTTTAGCTGTTTTTAGATTTTTACCTAATTAGAATTTTGCAAATTCAATTCGCAGCAACATCAAAAACAGGATACAAAATGATGCGAATTCAAGATCCAAGGAATATGTTAATATCCTTGATCTGGATCGTGTCCTCAAAAACAAGTAAGTTTTTCCTTCGTAAAAGAGTAATCATTAATATTATAAACAAAAGTTTTAGTATATCGGTCTTAGTATTGTGCTTTAAAATTGTTGGTTTAATGTCGCTTCATGTCATCGATGCTGGATCCCTTTCTGCATATGTGAAGGAGAAATTACAATTTTGTGATATGTGGCAGCTTCTGTGCTGCAGTTAATGCTGATTCCCTTACAAAACTATACAGAACTTTCTTGTATCACCTAATTGATGTTATGCAAAACAGCCGGGCAATTCCGAATTCTTAACTTCCTTCATTTGCTTACGGACTTGCAACTCACTTCGCGAACGATCCCCTTTATGAAGCAGTAGAAGTTGAAGCCAGCGAACAACTAACTTAATTTAGCAATGCCTTGTCCTCCGCAACCGCTGACAATACGGCATCGGTGCTCTGGTAATTGCATTCTATCTACCGGAATCCATTACCCATAGCAGCCGGCCATTGTTCTAAACCAGTCGAAACTTTCTAAACTATTGAGCTGAGTTGTCCCGTTCCTGCCTCCCGGGCATCGTATTACAAGCGGCTGGAACGCTGAAATGAAAAATTTATTTGCTCTGTATCCTATCTGATGGAAACAACTTTGCCTCTGTCGTGACTTATTTTTTTATTTGATCTTTCTGGCGAATAGCGAACGTGAACGGAATTAATTTGCTTCGAAAGTGGGAAACTTCTGGTTTGATAGTCTCCCTCTATATGGTGTTAAATGCTTGTTCATAACATCCGATCCCGCGTTTGAAATGTTAGCAATTTCATGCTTCACAAATTGTTCGCTAAAAAGTATCCCATTTTCTTGTGCTTGAGCTACAATTCCATTATATTATATATTCCTTGATAAATATTTCCCATTTTGATAGCGGTTGATAATAATAGGTTGTATTAAAAAGCCATTAGGGATGTCCATTAAGATCTCCATGTTTAAAGCACGTTTAGTGGAAGACAGTCCCATGGCGTACGTGGAATCGATAAAAGCTTTTAGCGGCGTCCTTTTAATGATATGCGTCTCCTTCATAACATAAGCCGCTGTGAAGTAAGAAAATCGTGTTTTCAATAAATCCCGAGATTGAGGCATGTTTTGAAGGAAACTTCATCTTTCAAAGACTCGTTATTCAATTCAAATTTTTTTATGTAATATGTCTTTGTTTTTTCGTGTTATTCTTCATTTTAACGGTTCACTGTTTGGTGATTGATTTTGTTTTCAAGACGAAAAATTGTTTGCAAAATCTAACTTTAGTTTTTCAAGTGTTTTTTAGTGTTGAAATGGAATGAGAAAAGGATCTTTTTCAGATCTCACGGGAACGTAGCTTGGGAACGTATTTTGCTGATTTTAATAATTTCGTATTTCTGGATGAGTTTTTAATTAGAGTGCCTTCCTTGTAGATGTTTTGTTATGGGCACGCTTAAAAAGAAATGAAACACGTTCGACTTGAAAATTAGCGAGTAAAATATAATTAAAATTCAAAAAATCAACTTTTTGGTACATTAATGTGGCTTTTTATGTTAGTTGTTTCTTTTTAAAAATTGTTTTAATTGCATTTATTCTTATGTTTACAACTTTTTTATTCGATATTTTTTTTCTAGTTCTATGAACTACACTAAATTTTCATTTTAATAATAGGGGAAAAAATATACAGAACTTTTAAAGTTTTCATTTGTTTAATAGATTTTTTTATGATTTTATTTGAAAACCTAAATCATATGCTCATCACTCAATCATGCAAAATCAAAGCGCTTTGTGTCAAGAGTTTTTTTTTTTGGGGGGGGGGGGGGTTGGTGTCTTATATAAATGACACTTGTGTGCACTTTAAATAGTTTGGAACATATAGTCAAAACTTATCTCAAAACTACATTTTCAAAGCTTGCGTGCAGGATTTTTAAAATATTGTTCATATATGCATATGTTCCTGCATATCACTATGAAATTTTGCAGGTAAACACAATGAAGAAAATCATGCAAAATTAAAGCATTTTGTGTAGAGGAGGTTTTTTTTTGGGGGGGGGGGCTTGGTGTCTTATATAATTTTTTTTAAAAAAAAGTATATAATATGTTAACAACATAAAATGTAATTAAAACATATCTGGATGTTTACCATATTGCATGAGTTCCAAGCGTACTATTTCGGAGTGAATTTTCATAACATTTGTTTGCATGAATTGCTGATGTGTTTTTTATTCTGATCGCAAGCGAAACCGATGTCAATGATTCACGCAGAAGTGGTTCACTTTATCTGTACATTTTCAGTGCTTAAAATTATTACACTGACTTTAAAATTCATATTTAGGAAGGGACCTGTCTTCTATAACTGTGTTAAAGAAAACCACTTTCAAATCATTAAGTATTCATTGTGTTATAAATAGTCGCACTTTTTCACTACTTTTAACCCTTTACTGCATACTGTATCAAATTGATACATAATTTATTTTTAATGTTAATAATGAACAGAACATTTTTTTTGTCCACCCGTACACGCTGTATCAGATTAGAAACATCATAAGAAGACCGTATAATAATCATTCGTTCCATTTTCTGTGGACAGCACAGGTCCTATTGATAAATCTGCAGCAGTCAGTTTTTCCTGATACACCTATTGACATAGTTACGTAGTTTTTAGCATTTAAAAGGAGTCTTGCATCTTTGATGGTTTCATCAATTGCTTCTATGTGTATTTACCATTTGATATTACTTTTAAAATACTTTTTGTATCTATCCTATTAAAATTCAAAGGTAAACAAACATATGTATCTATGTCCTTCTATCTTCTCACGAACCACTGAATTCTGAAACTAGCCGTAAGTACCAAAAGATGGAAAATAATCCAAGGAATCCATTTCGACTATTTAAATTCCGAAATTGTGATTAGTTAAAAAGATATTAATTAAAAACGTAAAAATGAATTAATTGACGTGCTGCCATCTATTGGCATTCATTCACGGCGGATTCTTTTTTTCCCCTATTAGTTTTCGCATCCGGTGTCGCATTTTTTTAAATTTATTTAACGGAAGTTGGTATTTCTTTTTGAGCGAGCTTCTGTGTTTGGATTTATTAACAATGGAAAAAATTGTTTTCATGCTTTTTCTCTTTCTTTTTTTTTGTATTAAAGTGTTTAACTTCATAACGTTTGCTAGGGACAGTAAGTGATAATATTTGTTGATTGTAGAGAAAAACGGAGGCGGGGAATATGAAAAATATATGGATCCTCACGTGACCTCACTTCTCTCCGCCCGGGAATATCCTATTATTCGTGATAGCCCGTGCAACGCCGGGCCACACAGCTAGTTGTTTTTTAAAAAAAGAAATGGTGATTTGATACTTTCATTAAATTCAATTTAATAATATCACAAATATATTTTGATTTTTTGTGTATTTTTCTGTTATATGTGAACTTCCCATGCCCAAAACTTTTTTTTTAATTTAAAAAATCGTGCATTGAAGGTTAAGTTGCATTTTCGTTTTTAAAAGTCCAATCATAGTTGCTACCACTATTTTAAAAAGGAAGCCATTTCTAAAGATAAGATTGCATGTGCGTTAAGCTTGCCATTTTTAAAAAGGGTAATTTCATCCCACTCCGCACCTTCCTTCATCTACATCCCCCTGTTTAGATACAAACGCTCCCCGCTGCACTTCAGAAGTGTTGGTTGGAAAGCAATCCTTTGGAAATAAATCAGGTTGGTTTTCAAGTCTGGTTTGAGAGATAAAAAGTGAAATTAATTTGACAAGAAAAAAATGTCTTAATTAGACGCAAGTGGAAACTTCGCTATTTCTTCATAAATGGGCGACATATCTGCTTCACTCGCTTAGTGTGGTCTTTTTTTTATTTCTTAATGCTGCGTTTTCTTTTTTGAAGAAAGCCATCTGGTTCACGAAATTAATTTCGCGTGACTGGAATATTTCCTGGTGCGAGTGAAAGAAAATCGGGGCGATTCAAAGAATGTTTTCATAGCTCTAGCAAGCTTCAGTAAGAATTTGAGTGGCTAGGAGGGGGAGGAAAAGTTTTAAAATTCTTTTTTTGTGACTATTCTAAAGTTTCGTGAAAGCAAACCATTTTTATTATTAAAAAAAGTTGGTCTTTAATTTTATTGGTAGGTTTTTGAAAGAAAAAAGATAAAATTATTTTTTTAAATTATACTAAAAATAGTTCACATATTTTCAGCATTCGCATATTTTTATCATAAAAAAGATGGTTTTTAATTTTATTAGTAGGTTTTGAAAGAGCATGAAATCATTTTTTAACTATTCTATAAATAGTTCACATATTTCAGTGGCGATAGACAAAAAAAGAATATCATCATACTTCGAAATAATTAGAAAATGGTTTGATTTCTGATATAACTTACACTGTATTGGGATATTTGGAAACGAAGTTCTTCACATTTTTCGTATTCGAAGTATAACCAAGAGAAAGTATTGTACAAAAGTACTAATTCGCTTTTTGGGAACGTTTTGAACCATTTTACATCTCATAAAATATGTATAAATAATAACATTTCGGAAAATCGCGTATCTTCACGAATGTTGCTGACATGCGTTCCAAAGAAAAATTTATATACAAATATCACTTGAAGTATGCAACTGCATAATGCCATTCATGGGGAGAAGACGGAAAAGTATCGAATTCTTCCTTTATCTGGATTTGTAAACGTTTATAGTATTTTAACATGTTGTAATCGCAAAGATTATTCAAAGAAAATAAAAACCAAGAAAAATATTACGAGAGAATAGAATTAAACCAACAAGGAATCCACTCTAGTCCACTTTTTCGAGTGTTATAGACTAAATTCGAAATTACCAAATAATTTAAATCCATTTCGAATTTAGTCTTACAGCCCTTGAAAAAGTGGACTAGAGTGGATTCCTTGTTGGTTTAATTCTATTTTCTCGGAGTATTTTTCTTGGTTTTTCACATTGGTTTCTTACATTCTCCAGATCACTTGCCAATGTCTTCTTGCACTTTTTTGAGGATAAAATTAGTAGAAATAATCTAATTTACGGTTACAGATTCATAGATGATCTGCTTATTGTAAATTCTAACAACTTAGATTTCATCCAAAAGAACATAAACTTAATAAAACGAACTCTCATCAAAATAAAGGTACCTTTTTAGATATTAAAATATAAATTTTTAAACAAAAAACTTTGATTGGCTTCTTTGATAAAAGAGCTGGATTTAATTTCAAGTGTAAAAATCTTTGTGATTATCATTCCAACATAAATTCTAGGGTTTTAAAAAACGTAATTTTTAGTCAAGCTAACAGAATTAAAAAAATATACAATAATAGAAATGATTTTCTAATGGCTTCCAATGTTTTTTTAAAGAATCTCAATTATAACCATTTCCCTCTTAATACTCACGGCATTTAAAGATCTTGGCCTTGCAAGCAGTCTGGAATATAAAATCTAAAAAAAAAAAAAAAAAAAATTCACTTTTCTGTGAGGCATAGACGGAAACTAAGGGCTTTTTTTATTAATTTGTCTAAATGTTTTGATTCTCTACCCTTCCTGTTTCTCCTCCTGTTTTGCTTTTCTTTTTCGAATACAGATGGCGCCATAGTTCTAGTATTTCTTTACAAAGAAAAAAAGGAGAATTACTTATATTTAGGCGGGAAGTTCGCGTTGGTTTGTAATAAAATTGTGTTTGAATTTAATTAACATTTTATCTCTCTTCTAAGAGTAGGGTAAGTTTATTTTTATGAAGGTTGTTATTCAGCCCTATGGCTAATATTTTTATTTCAATCTTAATAGCGTTTTTATGTTTGTCTTTGGCTTTCCTTTTTCTTTTAAAATAATGCTTATTAGATGGTATTGATCTCCTTTGTCTTTTGTTGGGAAATTTCGGGCTAAGAGAAGCTTATTTTTGGCGTAATGCAAGCTTCTTACAGAAAAGTTTCCCAAATATTTTGAATCCATTTCGAATTTAGTCCTTAGCCCTTGACAAAGTGGACTAAAATGGATTCCTTGTTTGTTTAATTCGATTCTCTCGTAGTATTGTTCTTAATATTTTTGCTTTCTTTGAATGATTTTGATTTTCCATTGGTTTTTTGTATGCAGCTGCAATTGCGCGCTACTTAAACATTGTCTAATTTGTATTGTTGAAATTTTGTTGTTCCTGTTTAAAGTTTAAGTTAAAATGTTTTAAATGTGTTTATTCTACTTTTTCTAGTTGATTGTTTTTAAGCTTTCTTGGTTTTTACTTTCTTTGAATAATCTTTGACTTCCTTTGTTTTTTGTATGCAGCGGCTTGAATTTATTTTTAAATTTTTAATTCCTAATTTAATTTTAGTTGCTTATCTTTATGCTTTATAATGGCAACAGTGTGACGGTTTAAGCATTCCTTATTTCTTTATTATGGAACTTGAGTTAGTTCTCGTCCGCAACTTACCTACATCACGAGGCTTCCAAAAGTAATTATATTAATTCAATCAGTGATTCGTATTTAAAGGATTATTTAACACAAAAGTATACAGGTATATAAAATATTTATTAAAAATCGTGAATATATGCATATAAATTAATAGAGAAAAAATAATTGTGAAATTTCTTCAGAAAAAGAGAAAAAATTATTTTTTAAACAAACGAAAGAGGAAGAGATAAAAAAAAAACTGAGCAAAACAATTATAAATTTTCCAGACTGTAGCATTTCTTGTGTGTACAACGATTTTAACCAGTTGACTCATGTGTAAAACATTCTGTTTTAAAAACCCTCTAACTTCCCTTAACTGGTCTTTTAATGGATATCAAAAGAAGCTAAAATTTAGCTTAAACTCTTAAAACAAAGCACACTGTGCGTTGTAAAGACTGCTAAAACAAGGTCGCTTACGAGCTGTCGTTGAGGGCCGAATTACCCTTATAGCCAGCTATTTTGAGATAAATAATTCTCCGCAAAAGACTACGAAATCGCATCTTACGCACTTAAAATCTACATTAATTTTCTCCGTACCATGCATAAATGTCAGTTAATGAAACAATTTCCATTCTTCACCTTTCAGAATGGCTATTATAATGAGAAGTGCGGTTAACGCTAAGTGAACTTTCTAGACATTTTCATCGGGCCGCTATCTTTGCTTTTATTGTGCAACGGAACGCGCACGTCTCCGGCAATTTTTAAACATTCGCGGGTTTATAGCGAAGACGGGTAAATGGCGACGTTCAAGTCTTGGGGGTCGTTAGTGCGTGTTTGGAATGTGTATTTTAAGTTCGTTCTAGAATGTTTGGAAAATTGTTAGTTTTTGCTAGTTTTCTGTTGTTTGAACATTTGTCTTGCTGAGGTGTGCTGATTTTTGCTTTCTTGTTATAAAAGTATATCGAGAGAGAAAATATTGTAATCGTCAAAAAATTCTATTTCGATATTTTGAGTAATCTGAACGTTTCAGGTCTCCATGAAGATGAGGGAAAAGTTGGTGAGACTAATAACTCAAAAACGGAAGTAGCTAAATGGGTGAAATTTTTTCGTACAGACCTTTTACCAGTATTATAGGTTTATATCAAATTTTGGGCGAAATCTCTTAATGGGAATTTTGTCTACCTGTTCGTGAACACGTTAACTCAAGAACGCAGCGAAGCAGATAAAGTAAAACCCGGGTTATCCGAAAAGCCTCTGGAATCGCAAATCCAAAAAACACGTACTGTACTGCACGGGGATAATCGTGAAGGCGAGACTTTTCTGCAACCATATCCCCACTCTTTTCTTTTAAGCCTCCCAAGAAGGTCAGTGGTTCATTTTAGATTGCTAAAATTAAGGTTAATGCGTATTAACAATGTTAATTTCAATATTGTTTACCTGTGTCTATCA
Organism: Araneus ventricosus; assembly: GCA_013235015.1. Classification (NCBI taxonomy): domain Eukaryota; kingdom Metazoa; phylum Arthropoda; class Arachnida; order Araneae; family Araneidae; genus Araneus; species Araneus ventricosus. The sequence continues at coordinate 126,862 of BGPR01001730.1, forward strand.
GGTACATTGTCCCCGAACTCTGCCGGTCCGAATATTGTGCCTCAATGGGTTTTTTTAAATAAATAATATAAGTGTTGCCTATAAAAAGAGTTTTGATTTCGTTTTAGATTCAGAACATTTCAGAATTGCATATTGTAATTAGATACAATATAGTAATAGATGTTCATGGCTTAACCGAAAAAATCCTTGTCCGAAATGGTGTCGCCCCTCTTTAGTTCGGTTAGCCGGGGTTGTACTGTAAATGGAATCTGACATACCAACGTAGATTTACACCAAAACGGTGTATCTATATCTAATTTTTGACTAAATCCATGGAAGGGTAGACCTTTGTTTGCTGTTGTTTGTCAGACTATGTATGTAAACACGATAACTCAAAAACCACATCAAGCAACGTAAATGAAATTTGGTGTATAGTCTTTATGCCCAAATCGTAGATCTGTATCAAATTTTGGAATAAATCGGTCAACGTAAAAAGATCGAAAAGACATACTGGATTCTCTTCACTGTGTTACGGAGGTAAACAACGAAACGCCCCGTATTGTGTAAGTATACAAGAAAGTCGTAGGGAGAACGCTTCCAGTTTTCAGAGGAAGAACTTTTAGAGGAAATCTAAGTGGAAAGTTGTACCATGAGTTCGTTTCCTTAACAACCAACTGGAACAAAAGGAAATGCGGAAAGTATCGTGTATTTTATATAAACAAAAATTTAGGTGACATATTGAGAAATTTAATTCTGGTACGCGCATTTCTGCCAATTTCTTTTCGGGAAGAAAGAATTTCGTGTTTTGTTCTACTATCTCTCGCATGCCGTACATATCTTCTGAAAAACGGCGGGTCACCCTACAAATGAAAGCATGACAATCCAGTCTGCCTTTTCGAGCAAAAACCAATCTTCCGAACTAATTCAGTTATTTCCTCCTCTCTTCCCTCTTAATGCCTCCCATCTTTCAATTTTATGACACACTTCATGATGACGTCATCCCCTCCCCGAACCGCGGCCATCAATGCGATTGGCCGAAAATAATTGGACAGCGAATCTCCCCCTCCCCTTTTAACATTTATACACCCCCTCTGATTCCGCTTACTCGGAAGCGACCGTAAAACGGAGAGTTTATGTCCTTCTGGCGTTAAGTTTATTTTATAGGGCTCCTCTTTTATTGCCTCTTTTTCGAATCGAAATAAACAGTTGAAACTTCCAGCTGTGAGGAGGCTCTTTGTCGGTGAGATGTCTCTGGGTGGCAACAGACCCCTTTTCTCTCACCCAATTTTTTATGAAGGTAACTCATTTGATAATTTATTGGTAGAAAGGAAATATTTAAGACTCGTTAATTGGATCTCTAAAATATGGTCCCGATGGGATTTGAAAAAGTTTCCACGATTGAAACTGCAGTGTGTTCCAAACTATCTTAAGAATTGTTCAGTCAGGTGCTATATTTATATCAAGATATTTTTTACCTTCTCGTATGGACTAGTGTTTTGTTTATTTTGGGTGCACAGAACTTCCCTGCCGAGAATACACTTCCGGTTTCCCTTTGACGAATCATTACACCGGAAATCATTTCTAGGCACAGAAATACTACATCACCCAGGGCCAACCTAGGTTATGCCTCAAACGTCAGGGGCGCACGTACAGAAGAAATAACTGCCAAATATTTACAAATTCTTCAGCGTTATTATACGCCGTATAAATTATGTTTTTAAAATTTACGTATATCACATTAAATATATTGAGCGATACATTTATCTTCTGTAGAGGTTATTGTCTCTTGCCCATGAACTTCTTTGCTTGAAAGAGATCTGTCCACTTCAATGACATTCAGACCTATTCACAAACAAAAGCGCTAAGGAAAAAGTTTTAATTCCGAGTTTTAAGAAATTCGATACAGTAGTTTTGTAGGCGTTGTTGTTATGTTATTTCATAAGTGGTGTAATTTTGAATTAAAAATTTAATGTTGTTCAAAGAGTATGAAGATTGTATTAACTGCTTATATGTTTCAGAAATAAACTATTGCATATTAAATTGAAAATCATAAATTAACTTTTTTGAGAGGAGAGGGGGCGCAGAATATGCTTTGGCCTAGGGCGTAAAAATGTCTAAATCCGGCCCTGACAACACCCCAAATAAACAAAGGATAAAAATTGTGCATAAAAAGTATTGCAGACATAAAAAGAAAACTGAAGTGATCGAGTTGTTTCATTTCTCGAAATTTGGTTCAAAATATGACACAGATCTACAATTCGTATGTAAAGACCGTACATCGTTTTTAGTTGACTATCTTGTTCCTTTTTGTATAATCTTGTTTACGTTTAGACAGACAGTCTTGCTAATAATGGATTTGGTCCAAAATTTAATACAGATTTGTATTTCTTATCGAAAAACAACATACCAAATTTCATCCATCTAGTTTATTATGTTTTCAGTAATCATGTTCACATACATACAGACATAAAAACATCATTAATGGATTAGAAATAAGATTTTTCGGATACAGAGAGTTTTAAAACACAGAGATTTATCATAATCCAGAAGTTTTATTTTTTCCTCGATTATAATGCATCTTTCTTTATGCATGCCGTATGCAAGATAATAAAAAATGTACAGTTAGTGCCGTTAAAAGGAATGAACTCGCATGCATTGTTTCACTATTTATCTAATATTGCAATCGTATTCTTTTTTTCTCTTTTCGATTGTTTATTAACTATATCATTATGACTATCCCATGCCCTGTTATATACGTTTATATATTATTTGCTGTTATATACTAGAAAAGATATAAGGTTGCGCAGGGCATAAATGTAGGTATTATTAATAATATAACCATAACTAGCCGCTGGCTTTCGGTGAATATTCTTGGTGGGCAAGATATTTGGTCCGTAGCGATGATCAAGATGTTAAACAAGCCTCCTTTAAGAACCTGGAATTAAGAATGGAAAGGTTTGAACTGTCTTGAACGAATTTCGTCCCCATCCCATGTTATATGAATAAGTATATTTATTCTTTTTGCCTAATTCTTCGTTTTGTTAAGATTAAATAAAATGCTGTAGTTATAAAATGCAGCTATAGTCAGAATACTGGCGTGCAACTGAAGTTTAAAATAATGGATATAAAAGGAAAAAAAAGATCCTGGTGATGATGTCGCATTGTATGGTGTCAACTTTTGTTACGCATTTGATTTACTTATTAATGCTACATTTCTGTTTAAATTTGTCTTATTTTTCTCTGTTGGCATCAGTACCTTCCTCCCAAAACAAAGGTATTATTGTTGCCATGTTTGTTCTTGAAAATTGGCGCGAAGTCTAGTCATTGTTTAGGGAAAGATAACCTTAATGATGTGATGGCTTTGCAGTATCCTCAACCTGTTTAGTTTCTGCTTTATAAATAGCGCAACCCTTTTTGATTTATATCAAAAAGTAGGTTGAAATCCCCCCCACACACACACACACCGCTTTTTGCTCTGGATAATCGAAGGTTGGATGCCGTAAAAAGAATAACCATTTCATCTTAGCTTGCTCATCAAATTTTTTCCGATTTATAAATTAACCATGCTTTCTATTATTATTTCTGGAATTGAGGACTGGTTATCCAAACGAATTGTTATCAAAAGAAAATCTGTATGTAGTGCGTGATTTCCCATTACATTTTATTACATCTGTGTTGATTCTAACAAGGAAATTGTACTTCAAAGCTGTGAATAATATTTGCAATAAAACTATTGGTAATCTATTGTATAATGTGGAAAAAGTGTTCTTGGTTATGAAACTATGATCAAAACTTAATAAGTATAATTCGAAACAGTGAATGTTTCATAAGACATAGAATGAATTTGGTTTTGTGTATTATGACACAAGAGCCATCAGTGGCGTAGGAAAATGGGTGCGGCACTCACCGGGTACTACCTCTGAGGGGGTGACAAAAGATTGCCGGTTTTGTATTAAGGCGCCTTTTTGTTACATAAAATAACATGTCAAATAATTTACATGGGCTTTAACAGGAAATTAATTGCAATTAATTAACACTTAATTGCAGGAAATTGCGGGTGAGCTATGTGATGCTGTAATGATTTAGTATTATTGTGCGATGCCTGGGGTAGGGGGTGTTCGGTCACTTTTTTAAGAAACTGTGCTTTTTCTCAGGTTTTACACACAGATGGACGATCCTTCTTGCAAATGTTAAAGTTACAGTTAAGCGATTTTCAGAAACAAGATGGAGTGCTCACTACGAAGCTGTAAGCCTGTGTTTAAGTGCTTTAAGAAAATTGTCGATGCCATTGAGGAAATGTGTGATGCTTCGGAAACGATCGAAACCAGAGGAGCAGCTGAAACTCTGTTGCCTACAATGTGTGATTTCTCGTTTGTGTGCATTTTGTGTTTTAAAGTCGTAAAAGAAGTCAACCACGTTCTGCCGAGGGCGTCAACGTAGAATATATGTTTTGTAGCAGTAATGCAACAATATTAAATATTTATGAACTTATTGGTGCATTATAGAATATATGAAAATCCACTTTCACAAGTCTAGTTAATGATTAACTGAGTTAATTTTGCTTTAAAAACAGTTTAAGAACAAAATCTCTCGCTGCCATCGCCGCTATCGTTTTCCTGAATAAGTCAACAAACGATATTTACCAATATTGTTTAATAATAAATATTCAAGCAAAAAATATTTTTTTAAGTCATGGATGGAAAATAAAGAATGGTGAATTCGTTTTTGCTTTGAATGAATTGAAACAGGTGGAAGAAAAAAACAAAGAGTTCTTAATTTTTCTCATTTGTCAACTAACTGCTTCTCTTCGATTGTGAAAGAAGATATAAAATGAAAAAGCCGACCGAATTTGCTGCCTATCTTTTTTTTTCCCTTCCATCCAATCTCCCGTCCGAAGTGAAACGTGCCACATCTGGCAAAAGCGGAGGAAAAGTTACAGAAAAATAATGGAAAATAAATTTTGGAGAAATCGTCCTAATTAGCTGAGAGACAGTGGATGAAAGTTTACGACTAAGAAGTTCTGCGACTGTCCGACTATAAGTTTGTTTCTGTTCTTTATGAACTTCCTTATCGTTTTGGTAGAGGTCGCTTCGTCTCTTTGGTGCTATTTAATTGTTTTAACTCTTCGTGTTTAAAGCATTGTTTTTCCTCCAACTCTACGTATAAATCCTGTGTTTTAATAGGAGAATGTTTCTCTCTATGCTAGTAACTTTCTGATTTAAGCGCCTTTATTGAAAAACAGTTTTACTGTCGGATAACAGGAATTTCTTTATATTAAATGATAGAGAAGTGAAAGAGTTTTTTAATGAGTAAGCTGTTCATATAGAATATTGAGCCAGTATTAGCATCTGCATTCAGCTTTTATGAGTTCGTTAAATAATGTACACATGCAAGAGACTTTATACCTATGGAATAAAGTTACTATAAATATGATAACTTAATGAGAAATGTGTTTTTTTGTTTTATAATAGACAGTCATCATTAAAAAAAATATACGGTTTTTGATTCGAAAATCGTTGTACAACCATTGCCTATTAGTATTGAAAAGAAGCTATAAAGTTTTAAAAGAAACAAGTTATTACGAAATAAATTTCGAGAATTTGCAAGTTCTGTAGTTTTTATGTCAATATTTGCAGTTAAACTTCATTCTGAATCGATGGAAGTACGAAAACGCTCTACTAATTGTCTCGTTTTAAAGGGTCTCAAAAATCATTTTTTCTTGTGACGTCAAAATGACCGTTTGGAAGGAAAAAAATGTAGCTAATCTGGGGGAAAAAACTGTGACTTCGAGCGATTGTGGCAAAAAAACTGATGCCTTTTTTTTCTATATATAATCATTGCTTTGATTTGCTGTAACATTTTATTTGTAATCTTTTTTACAGCTTTATTTGTAATCTTTTTTTTCTTTATTGGTTGTTGAAAACAATTGCTTGCATTGACCTATCATTTGTATCACCTTCTTTATTCACATTTTATTATATATATTACATTGACCTCCTTCCATGCCACGGCTCGTTGACTTTTCATGCGTTCTGATTAAACAGATCCATTTCTAACAGCATCAAAAAGTCAAATATCGTGACATGATGACGTGACATTTGCATAAAACACATATTGCCAATAGTTATCTGCTCTGTGACGTATATCTATATGATTAAACAATTGTGCCAAATATTTGGAGAATACTTCTCTACTGTTCAGCAACGGATTCCGAGACTACCACCTTTGGACGATTTTACACCGGAAAGGGGGGGGGGTCAGGCAATGAGTCATATGAGCGCATTTCTGGAGTTCTTTGTTAGATGACGCTCAGTAGAATGCAAACATCACCCTTCCATTCTTCACTTTCCCCCTATTTTGATGAAAATAACTCCGCCCGGCGCATGCACAAAAGCGCAGAGGGTTTCCGAATCCGTTGCTATACAATACATTATTATACTTGGAACAGTTTCACAATTGAAATGTTTTGTTTAGAAAGGGCACAAGTTACATTTTTAATAAACGTGATTTATGCCCTTTCTAAAATAAACGATTCAGTTAATGCTCCAACATTGGGAAGCATAATGTAATGTAGGTTATCACGTGAGAAAAAGTTTTTGCCCAAGCAGGGCCATCTTATCCTATCGGCTATTTCGGTATAGCCCAGGGCCGCCTTTCATACAAAGGCACGTAAACATTTGCAATACTGATTTAATCAAAATTTTGAACCATCAAATGTATTAAAATGAAATTTTCAATATCTTAAAAGTAAAGATATGAATAGGGATTGTAACTAGGCAGCCATCGATTTTATTATGTTACATAAACATATATATCATTTCAAAAAATATTCATTCAGAGACAATCGGTGAGAAAAATCCTAAATTATCCGTGTAGTAGAAGTTACCTACAATACGGAAGTTTACTTGTAAAATCCTGTTTTGAAAAGACACTGATTTGCAAAATTGTAAAGCGTCAATCAGAGAACAGGTTACTTTTTTTCCCACGCCTCAATGATTGTATTAGGTAGGTATTTTCGTTGGGCCACAAGCTCTCTAATTCCTTGTTGATGGGGCGCCAAATTACTCTAGCCCAGGGCGATAAAATTTGTTAAGACGGTCCTGTGCCCAGGATTTGAACTTGGGAGATCGTCTAGCAGCACATACGAGTAGATACTTTCCCATCGAAGAGTCTATTGTGATAACTTACATTATGCAAGGACTGTTTAAAAGTGGCCGAATCCGTGAATCTCATTATCAAAAGATATCAAAATCTTTCTCCCGTCATAGTCGAATCCGTCAAACCTCCATACCTAGCTGCGCACCTGATTTGAATGATGCTTTTATACCAGCATTTATCTAGTATTGAATTAACCGTCGTGACAATGTGGGTTATATATAGTGTTACACTTCAAAGATGATTGATTGCATTTCGATGCCCTTGCCATACCACCCTCTTCTTTATATACAATACACATCTACCTTGCCTTTCCAGAGCACAATGGTTCGAAGAGTTGCTTCATAATTTTTATTCTGTGCAGATCTTGAGAACTCTGACCACTTTGTAAAGGACATTTTTCACATAACCTCGACAGGATGTCCTCTTTAACTGCGGCGTGTATGCCTATCTCATATTATAGAGGTCATTAATCTTGACCATACAGCTCTTCTTCCATCTCTCCCTCCAAACGTCCCCCTTTTTTTCAAATTTTGGGCGGGGTGGGGGGAAACAGGTACGAAATCTTTCTTTCCAACTGTTGGAATTTTTTTTTACCTCCCATACTTTTCTTATTTTAAGTTTTTACCATTGTGCGGGGATTTGAGAAAGTAGGCCAGAAGGGGGAAGGCAAAGAATCTCAGTGCCAGTCAAAGAAAAGAGATACTCATGCATTATGCGAGCTTCTTACGAAATTGAGTAAGTATTTGAAATCCTTTCTCAGTTTGTGCCTGGTGTGTATTTGAACTTTGCCTTCGAACGTTTTCACTTGATACTGACACTCGACCTTTCATTTTATGGCACGTTTTTGCTTTCTTTTTAAAAGGCCAGCGGGAATTATAATTCCAGTCTCCCTTTCAAAGAAAAGGATCTTGAAGATTTTTAGCTCCTAAAATATTTCGTTACTTCCAATTCTGTAACTGTGATCGGATGGGAAACGTCCGTGAACTTTCAGCTGAAAAAAGAGAGCTTTAGAATTTTTATTCATACTGTTATCTAACTTGTTCTCTGATATTATTATTATTGTGTTCTGTTCTGTTCCGTTCCGTTATGTTGAATAAAGAAAAATTTGAAAGAGAAAATCTTTATATATAGGGATTAAAACTTATCTTTATTTTAAAAACTTTCGAAGCAAATATATTAATTATTCAAATTTTCTTCCGATTACCCTAAAGATTATTGTATTCTCAAAGATTGATTTTTATTCCTTAGAAATTAATGAATTTGATCATTTTTCTTGAATTTTCTGTTTCCTGTTTATAGTAAATGAAGTATTTTTTTAGGATAGTTTGCAACCTTCGGTATTTAGTACAATTAACCACCATCACACAACTTTTTAGAATTGTTAAAAAAAAATCTAAACCTGAAAACTTAAAACATGAATAGAAAATATTTAAATTTTAGCTTTTGATACCTATGAACTCAATTTAAAGAACTCTAAAAATCTCTTTGAAGAAACTTGGCGGTACTTTTTGGAAGATAATAGTATCCGAATTTGACAACCTCTTAATATTTAAAAAGATTTATTTTTTTAGGTTTGTTGCAGTACAAATGTTATGCCGGCTTTATCTCTATTGATCCAAGAGGTTTAAAAATCTGAGAAGAAAGTTCAAAAACGACCAGCAACTGAGAGCTGAAATATATATATATATATATATCGTCATGCCACGAACTGTATATGAATGTAAGATAGAATCTAATCTTGCTTGTCATGTTAAATTTTATCTACAAAAAATTAAATTGGAATTAAACTAGCCTCAAGAAAAATTTCATCGTCAACTTCTTCATACATGTTTGTTATGTTCAAAAAATATAATCGCGCAAACTAAAAATATCTGTGATAAACAAAATTTCCCCAAAATAGTAATTAAAAATATTAAATCGTCTGCATTACAATGTTTCGATATTCCCATATCTTGCATATGAAATAATCATTTAAAAACTAGGAAGTCCATGATATTTTTGTATCATCGACATTGCTTTTTATCAGAGCCGGATTTACACATTTCTACGCCCTATATTTAAGGCATATTCTGCGTCCCCCTCTCAAAAAAGTTAATGTGTAATTTTCAATTTAATATACAATAGTTTATCTTTGAAACATATAATCACTCAGTACAATCTTTATAATCTTTGAACCATATTAAATTTTTAATTCAGAAGTACACTATTTATGAAAATCGTGACATTAATACCTACAAGGATACTTCATCGAATTTCTTGGAATCGTCTGAAATACCTACTAGAACTTCTTCGTCCGCGTTTTTGTCCATGAATAGGTTTGAAGAGTCATTGAAGTGGATGGATCTTATTGTATCTATTTCAATACAAATATGTGCAAAGGCAAGAAACGGTAAGGTCCACAGAAGACAAAAAAATGTATCCATTAATAAACTTAATTGTAACGAATGGTAAATTTCAAAAACATTTTATTTTACCTTTTCAAAATAATAGGTATTTTGTTGTTTTTTCTTTTGTATACGCGCCCAGTCACGGCTGCGCCATAGGCCATGGCCTAAGTTGGTCCTAAGGGAAATCTGGCCCTGCTTCTTATCCTATTGGATGCTATTCCCAGCATTTCCGAAGATACTGCTGACCTTCAACAAACATAATGCGAGTTCGAGAAGATAATTATTTCTTTCCTCCAAAGCTATCTGAGTTCATCTATCTCATCACGAATAAACTTTTCAATCAACAGTTGATCCATAAAGTTTCCCAAGATAAAGAAAAAAAAACACTACTCGACTGTCCTTATAGAGAAAATCGGCTTACTCGCAACTGCTGAGGTCAAAAAGCCATTGACTCCGGCTATCCCTATGTACTATGGTATCATCTCCATCTTTCCGGTGGAGTACCTGCGGCCTTGGGCCAAATCGCATTTTAACGAATTTCCTTTAGCACGGCAGGACCAAAGTGGCCCGAGGGGTGCACCGAAGAAAGTTCGTTGTTTTAACGAAGCAGGGCTAATTTGGTCTTCGGGGTGTGTCCTGGGAAGGCGGTTTAAGCTCGAAATAGAAAGGAGATCCCATGAGGTGCCGCTGACGTTGGGCAGAATTGTTTGAGGGCATTGTTTAAAGGCTAGGCCTTGTCTTCGTTTTCGTGCTAAGCTATCGTTCAAAAAACGATCAAATCTGAGGTTCCCCACCCCGTCTTCTGCTACTTTCTTTCACTTTTTCTTTCTCTGCTGTTCTTTCTCGGTCACGAAAGCTGAAAGAAGGACGGGAGTTGATGCCAGAAGGCTTCCTTGGTCCATTCATTAGTTCGAGTTATTACTTTTTTTTATTGTTTATTTCAGTTTGAGGAGTTAGCAACAAGAACATAAGCCAGATCGAACAACAGAATTGCGAGCATGTACCTCAGTTTCGATTATTTTTGGTTTCTTCGACTAATGAGACAGTTTATTTTTTTTCTTTTCCCTTCGGCAGTTTTTTTCTAGCACAAAATGATTTTTATTTTTTTATGCCAATGTTTAAAATTATTTTAAACTGTTTATTATTAAAAATAAATTTCTACTGCCATTTTTTTAGTTTAAAAATTGTTTTCTCTTGCTGATGTCATTTTTAGACCTCTATTCTTAATTCGAATTCCTGGCTAAATCGAACTTTTATAGTGTATTAGATTCGAATTAGCAATCTTCCATTGTATTATTCGTATCATGATTGTGAATAATCTTCTAGATTTACTAATAGTAATAATCGTAAAAGATAATATTTAAATTGAGGTTATACGTGAGTTTCATTACAATTAGAAATATTATTTTTGTTGCGATTTAGAATATCACTCACTGTCATTTCACTTGCAGTGGCTGCGAGCGGGGAGGGGCAGTCGCCCTCCCTACTTTTTTTTAGGGAAAAAATTGAATTTTTATTTAATTTTAGCTGCCTAAAACTAGGAATTATAAAAAAGCAAGTGTTCGGGAAAAATAGCTAATTTTTTTATATAATTTTTTTTGTTTACCCTGTATATTCTCCTGTGTTTTAGATGTCTATAAATTTTTTTTGCCCCCTCACTTTTCCCACCCAATGGCCGCTACTGCTGGCTTGAAAAGTATCTTTGCGAGTTTTATTGTTGTGAATGGATTTCCGCATATCATTAATTTAAGATCCTAAGTGGCCATGGATAATTTTTGTTGGGCATTCAGGAACCGTTCTTGTGTTGAATGTAGTTTTACTCTACTGAAATGAACTAGTGTTTTTGAATGAAGAGCATTATATTTCCAAACGCGTTACTTCTGTTGCTTTTATTGAAAGAAGCTGAAAATGTACAAAAACTTTTGTGCAATCCGTTGCTCTTATTTTACTTAAATAACAATTACTTTGTATAAAAAATTAAAGAATTTCCCTAAGTTTTTCATCTAACTGCTGATGTTTAACAATAAAGAAAGCATTTTATTAAGAGCTCTAGACTTTCTTCTGGCGGATTCAGCGTTGTGTTCCCCATTGGCTGTGCGCTTTTTGAAGTGGTCTCAACAACTACTTAGTTCATTGAAAGGAAAATTACCTGGAGCGGAGGTTTTCAGAGGCGAAGTTTGTTTTTTCGGGTTTATTTGTTTATTTGCTTCTTTGATTTTGAGATAAGATAAATCCGTGAGGTCTTTCATGGTAATAATGAGTGTTAAAAGAATGAGTGTCTTATTTGAAAGTTATACCCCAAGGAATGCTCGAGTTTTGTTTACTATATTTCTTTACGAATATCCGCTCTATATTATTTTTTTAATGCAATAGTTTCTTTGTAGCATTTGCCAAAAGCTTCCTTATTCTGTATATTAGTTTGTTTTTGAAAAATTTTAATTTGAGTTGTTCCTAAATTGCTTTTTCTATGTTGTGTATAGTGAAAATTAAGTCTGAATGTTGCATTTGACAAAAAAGTAACTCTTTCAAAGTTAATGAATTTCTTTTGTAGATGTTTTACAGATCAGTTTGCTAACCAGTAATTATTTTTTGAAATAATTATTTTCCCTTGTTTATAAAATGTATTATTTTCCCTTGTGTTTTCCTGTGTTTTTATCTGCTTCTGATGAAGTGTCACTTTGTTAATTTTGAATTAAATTCAGTATTTGGTATCTTTGAAATATCATTCATGAATAAAAAGAATGGATAACATTCTAAGAATAGGGACAAATCAAGATCTTAGTGTTGAAAAGTCCCGCTCTGTTCGATTTACAGTTCCACATTATTTTTTTCTCCCTCTTGCTTTGAAATTTATAAATATCCTTCCTACCATAGTTTTCTGAGAACGTGTCGTTGGCTGGAAAACAGTTTTTTGTCGGGTTTTTTGGAGAAAAAAAGAGGATAATGGATGTTTCCAGTTTTCGAGAACGAAAATGCTGCTTAATGTGTATGGGCGTCACATTTCATTTTTCATTCTTAAATAGTATAAATGCTGCAATAAAATAAAAACGATCTCGTGCACGCAGCAGAAAATGGATGTACTTAATTTTAGAAATGGGTAGGGTATTTTACAGTCACCTTGTTAACTCTATTTTGGGCAAAAGCTGTTCAGAATATAAAAATTCCCGTTATTAGCGACTACTGTTTCGTAGTGTGTAGCAACCTTTGTAGTAAATGTCCAACTGCGCATAAGGAAATGGCTGCAATGGAAACTTTAATTGATATTAATGCCTTTTTAGATACGTTTCTTTTATTCTGCTTCAAGGACCATAGTTAAATGCTTATCGTACTACATATTCTTGTTGCTATAAAGCCCATTTTATTTTTTAAACTGCATTGATTTCTTCATTCTGTATCCCTTATTTTGCTTTTGCTTTTGTAAAAAGCACATTTCATGCTGATTTTGTAAAGATTTTGATTATGCATGATTTTATCGATGAGTTAATCAACCTTTGAGAAACCATTAGTTAATCAATCTATTAACCATGAATTAATCAATGGTGTCCCATTTAACCTATGAGAAAGAAAGGTAAGAAAAGGTAAATAAGGAAACAAATCGGGCGCGGGGGAGGGGCTTTTGTAAAATGTACGTCTGCGAGAAAGTAGAGAGTTAACCCTCTGACTGCGTATCCCGCGGATTTTAAGCAAGTCTATTTTCTGCTGCATCCAGCGATTTTCACAGACTAATGTGTTTACTTAGTACTTTTATTGCATTAGATCATATTATACTGATAAAACTTTGCATATAAATAACTCGCTTGGCTCATTGGTATTTGAACGTTGCATCGGAAATTACACGTTCGGAGAATTAATCAACCTATGAGAAAGATCGAACATTTATCGAAAAATATGCTTGCTGTTGTACTGCTTATTTTATTCCTTAAACTGCATTAATTTCTTCATTCTATGTCCTTACCCTTCAAAGCCGCTGAGTCTTTCAACATTTATATTATTCCGGCTCTGTTGTGTTATATCCGCATATCTCCTGTCGGTATCATGTTCACTGCAGAATAAAGATTTCAAGCTGTCATTTATAGCCATGAAAATTTATGAGTCATTCCCCGTCCTCGCGTATTATATCCGAAACTGGAACTCTGTCAGTTCAGTCTTCTTCTGTTCCGATTCGACTGGTTCCTGCGCTCCCCCTTTTCCGAGTGCCGGGTGTCCGATTTTAGATTTTGATCCATGAGCGGGGTGTGTCAAGCGACTGGGCATTTTTCATCGCAAGGGTGGGCGAGGAAGAAGTGACACTAGTCGAAATTCTTTGCTGGAAAAAAAGTAAAAATGTTCGAAAAGAGGAGGGTGAGAGGAGAGAGAGAAAAAGGATGCTTAGTCCCACTGTGACAAGCAAGTTGTAAATGATCGTGATGAAGAGGCAACAGTCACTGTTAGAAAGCAAAATAAGGCGCTGGATTCCTGCTGAGATTATAGACTCATAAAAATTCTGGTGGTGATTCTCCGATTCCAGATATTTAATCTTTCTTTATTCCTTATGGCCTTTTTTTTATTGAGGTTTCTAATGGAATTTTATCAGCTAAATTGATGTAAGAAATCTTTTTTCTGTGGTTGTGATTGCAAGATTGATAACATATTGAGAAAAAATTTTTTTATCATTTTCTCTCTTAATGTGTGAGGAGAGAGCGTACGTGATGTTCCAATTCTGGGATGACCCACGAATGAAGAATTCTAGAAACTTCCTTTTGTTTTCTGTATTGGAATGATAACTAAAAATACTCGATGCCCTTTGAATTTTTTTAATAGAGCTATAAATCGCACGAAATGTGTGTTTTGTGTGGCTTTACGCAGTTGTTAGAATAAAAATGTGCAGTTTTTGATTACAAAAGAGAATTGATTTTGATCTTAGGAAATGACTTGAATTTTTTATTTTTCTCCTATCGTGAAATTGCGTTGTGTTCATTGGAGAGTTTCCTATTACTTGCAGTTTACTTTATTGTAATCGATAAATAAGCATGTAAAGTTTTAATTTTTTGCCATCTCTTTGCAATGCAAAGCTTTTCAGATTATGAATTCAGAGCCGAGTGAGATGGGCTAAACAGAGAATTATCGAATTTTTGTTAATTAAAATTTTACTGTATTTTGTTTAAATTTTTCTGGAGAGAAAAGAAATATTTCGAATTTTCATGAAAATAACCATTTTATAAGTAAATATTTTCATGAAAGTAACTGGAGTAAGTACAGAAAATAATAAAATTCATGGCATTAACACATTTAATTTTGAGAATCTCTTCACCAGCCTCCCACATGAAAAATTAACTGAAGCTTGCCTTAATTTATATGACTTATACCCTAACTCTGATAAAACTAAATGGTTAGAAATTTGCAACATTAACATCTGTGAAAATTATCTCTTCAATGGAATCAACTGCTACAGGCAATCTTGTGGCCTTCCACTGGGTACTAGTTTTTCCAGTGCATTGGCGAATGTTTTTCTCCACTCCTTCGAAAGAGAATTTATTCAAAATAAACTCATTTTTGGCTATCGTTACATAGATAGATGAGTTGATTGATTAAATTTTAATGACCTTGACTCTTTCGTTAACTGCTATCCGTTAGAGCTTAAATTAAATACAACCAATAATAATAACAATAAATGTAATTATTTAGATTTGGTAATTGAAATTCTAGATTCTGGGATTTCGGTTGGAGTTTATGACAAAAGAAATGACTTTAATTTCAGGGCTATTTCCCTTTGTCATTTTCAAACCAACCTCAATCTCAAAGTTCTAAAAAATACTATCCACTCCCAAGTCAAAAGAATCAAAAATATTTGCAATAACCATTCTGCTTATGTCACAGCTATTGACAATTTAGATATTAATTTAAAATTAAACGGCTACCCTGGGCATTTCTTTATTTATAAAAATTTATAAATAAGAATTAAAGAATTTATTTCTTGTTTTTTATTTAATTAGTATTTCTTTCAACAGATGGAGCTAGGAGCTCAAAGCTCTAGAAATTCTTCCTTTGTTCTGGGAATAACTATTCTACTTATGTTATAGCTATTGACAATTTAATTTTAAATCTGCCCCTGGAATTTCCTTGAATATAAAAATTATAAAATACAAAAAACAAAATAAAAATTATAAAAAATAAAATTAAAATTTCTTAGGTTTTTTAGTTAATGTATATCTCATTAGATGGAACTAGGTGCTCATGCCTGCAGACAAAGCTACCTTTGTTTTTAGTTGGTGTCTGTTCTGCCATGATGGCGATAGGTAAGATTTCTTTAAGCCTTTTTTTTTCCTTCAGATTTGTTAGTAAAGACTGTTTAGATTTCATTTTTGTGAAATGTTTTTTTTTTTTTCCTATTTTTGTTTACAATTGTCCAGGATAGGTTCAGGCCACAGAGGAAGAGTTTATTTGACTGTAAAGTCGTTTTTCCTCGACAGAAAACTTATTCCAGTTAGAATCCAAAATGGAAAGTGGCCTTTGACGAACTTTTCCATTTGGATTCTTCCTCCCTTGATTTTTTTCAATCGTATGTCGTCAATTTTTTTGCGTTTTAGTGTCTATTATAGTTTTGTTTTTTCTTTCAATTGTTTTAATACCTTCATTAAAGTAACCTATATTTTAAAAAAATACAGAATACAGTAAATTGTTTGCTGATACAATTAGACTTGAATTTCACTTAGTTAACACATTCATTGCCACCGACACGCTGGCGTGTCCAGAACCTATTGGATAATAATCTAATTTAGATCACCCCTTCCCTACTGTAGTTGGATGGCAGAGAAGGAATAATCTAATTAGATAGATGGTTCGAATCTCAGGCGTGAATAGTGACAGCGAATGTGTGTTAAAAGAACATGTTGTAGTTCGGGGCCGGAAGATCGCGCCACCAAAGATCAGCTAAGTATGGAAGCCTTGGTGCACGTTAAATCTGGCGTGTATCAAACGCCTTACTAATGGGGCATGATGTGTAAATTTGGGGAGGGAAAAGCTGGCTTATGTGTCCCACTTCATTTAACCGCGGCTCAAAATGACGAAGTCCGTCTCGTATATTCTTCGGGTTGCTTCAAAATGAGATGTTATCAGATCAAATTCATTTAGCTAAAAAAATAAAGCTATTGACCATTTCTTTCAATTCCGACTTCGCATTTTGAGAGCTGTCTAATCTCAAATCCTTGTTGACGGGTACAGTTAACTTCGTTGCTAGGGGTTATAGTTGTCAAATATTGTTGTATTTAATGGACTTAGTGAACAATTTTCACTGAAAACGTATATTAAGGTTTCCCGAGGCTTAGTATCAAATTACCTCTTCCTTCCAATATTTTTCTTGACTCAGTTTCCCCACACAGACGCATCTTCAAGTTAAGATTCCTCTGCTTTCTTTTCCCATTATATTGCAGTTAATGACTTTTGCACAGCTGGGGGAAAATGTGAGATATTTGTCCTCTGTTGTTCCTTGCATTTACTGATTGATCAATAGTTGAGCCTTTGGAATGTCAATTTAATATTAGCTACACCAGTTCAGCATTGGGCCAAATATCTTTCATTTCTGTATACTCGCCTCAATTTATTCTAGAATTCTTTTCGATCACAATCCCTTTGCAAAGTATTAAAACATGGAAATGATAATAAGTAAAATATAGGTTTAACTATGCCATAAGATTTCTACTGCAAGAGTGAAATCTCTTTGATTCTCCGTATTTTCCAAAATTTATTTCATGTACAGTCATGTCTTGATAACAATCCTTACGGGTGCATGACTGAAGTGTCAAAACGGCAATGATTGGTTTTAAAGATTGCTTAACATGTTTGCTACCATGACTCACGCTTGTTTCTCTACTATATCTTAGCTGTAGTAGAGAAAGGGGGGCATCGAATTAGATAGGTGTGAATCACAGACACGAGTCAAATGGCGTCAGCGGCAGTCAACGTGTTAACAATGTTCTCAGTAAGTGAAAGTATAAAATTCTCACTGTAAATTCAAAACATTTGTTTTGTTGAATGGCAACGAACTGTATTCATTTCAAGAAATAGTGAATCTGCGTTACCATAAAAACATTTTGTTCTTGACCATCAGCATCACAAAAGACTTAGCACTAACGTACACTTATTTTGTAATCAGATTTTGGTTTCGAGGCTTTTTAAAATCACCCTCCAAATATTAGTAGTCGAACTCGCCCCGAATTTGAGAACGGCTGTTTTTTTTCTGAGGTACTCAAGTTCATGACTAGTCTGTATCTGAAACAAAACTAAAACACCAAAAATGCATTACCCTGACGATAAAAATGCCAGTGTTCGACCGCTGACAATGAATGAACAAGAATTATTTGCCTGCCAGTATTTTGTTTTGTGAATGAACTTCCAAGGATGCCATTCCATCCTTAACCTACTAGGGTCTAGCCTAGGTTCCATTACATTCCCCGAGTTGATCGATGTTTTTACAGGGATAAAAATACATCATTGACGCTTCCTCCGACAACTAGTGCGGCTCGCCTTTCTTCTTGAGCGTCAGAGAAACTCATGTCATTAACCCTGGTGTCATTACACACAGATAGGCTTCCCTGGCTCACATCATCGCTATGCACTCTCTAGTTCCCCTATCTGTTTCTCTCTTCTTCTTTTTCTTTATAGCTTTTCTCGATGACTAACGTTACATTTACTTGCTCGTGGGAGGAGGAAAAATTCGTTACCATCCTGAGAGTCGATTCCAGAAGTTGTGGTGTGATTAAATAAAGAACGTGGCTCGTTCCGAACTAATGAAAGATTAGCTTAATTAATTAAAGTTTGGATTTCTTTTAATGGGCGTTTATCGGCTGAAATTGGATTGTTTGCGTGTTTTTATCGTTTACGGGAAACTGAGTTACCATGACGGTACAGAAGTTAGTAAATTTTGATTTTGTGAAAGTGTTAAGTCGTCCCATTTATGCATTTAGCCTAGTATCTAACCCTTTCCAGCCATTTTTCATTATTAATTAGTGAAAAGATTAAATTCATTAAAAATAAATTATGATTAATTACATGATTATAATTAGTAACATAACTAATCAATTAATATATTTACATAATAATACTCAAAATATATTACTCATTTGTATCCAGATCATGTGGCCGTTTAGGAACATATTAGTGCATGTAATGACATCTTTTGATTATTAAAATTGATTATTAATTAATTAATATGAAGTATTTGTTAATTATCCCGGCATGGTGATGTCACATGGCATCACTGGACTTGAAAGAGTCAAAAATTAGTTGCTTAGACATATTAACTGTTTTTCATTTTCAAGCTTTTTGAGAATTATTAATCTACTTAATATTATTTAATGTAATCGGCATTTTTAATTTCTTAGTTCGTTATAACGCAAGATTCCAGACACTGATAAAACACCCGCAGTTTTGATGCCAAATTATTCTGAAACAAAAGTATGGAACAGTTTCCCGTCTTTTATTGTATAATACTCTCTTCATGATGTATTTTAAAAAATGTAGAATTTTTTTAACAAGTAGTTATCATTATCAGTTTATTTCATCGCTAAACAATTATTGGATAATGTAAATTATTGTCAAATTTTGGTATAACCCAAATTAATGGTAAAATCGCCTTGTTTCTTCTGTAGTTTAACATAAAAAAAAGCTTTAAAAATGATTCGATTGCTCGTCATTTTATGTGGTCAGCAGCAATCAACACGTTTATCCCTTTAATTAGTTTCAATGATTTGTGTGTGTTTTTTTTCTTCAATCTAAAAATGAAATGTTTTTGCATATACTCAGTAGTGAAAATAAATTTTCAAAATATAAACTATTCTTCAATGAAAGATTAGATTAAAAAGCGTCTGGGGCTTAGTATTTTTTCTTCCACCCCCTTCGTCATGTTTCGAGTTATAAAGTGAATTTTTATTTTTATAAAGTAAAATATTATATAAAGTGAATTGCTTTGTCTTCGCGATGTTCTCGAAGCAGTGGCTTAACGAAGGGTGGACAAGGTGTGTGAAGATACGTCAGGCACCAGTCTTGGGGATTGGTTGGTTGGGGTTTAATGGCGCAAGAGCCATTTTTGGCTAAACTGCGCCAATCAAATGGTAAAATTCAACACAGTGGTACTAAAATTTTAAAAATCAGTGAAAATGTGAAAAGGAAATTGTACCAGTCTTGGGGGAGGGCGCAAAAACAATATTTTGCACTTCTTTGCCTCCTATTCACTATGCCACTGATTTGATCAGAAGGATCTGCTTGAAATAAACCAGTCTTCGTCTTGCAGAAGGTAAGTCTTCTCTATTTTGAGAAATAAAAAAAAACCAAAATAAAACTTTCTTTTAAAATTTATGAGATGAATTTTATTTATATGCTGACTTCGACAAAATAAACGGTGCATGTAACGTCCCATACCACGGTCTGAGCTCCCCATAATCATTATGGCCTCTGCGTATATGACCCTTGTAAAGGATCCGGCAGAACTCTGAAATCCGAATAAGTTCTCATGTCCCGCTGGAAGAGGTTAAAGAGTATAATCTGCAAGTAAAAAAAAGCGCCGCCTCTCGGAAGATTAAGTGCATTTTATTCATCCAAACTTTCACTTCAGATGAGAGG
Organism: Araneus ventricosus; assembly: GCA_013235015.1. NCBI lineage: Eukaryota > Metazoa > Arthropoda > Arachnida > Araneae > Araneidae > Araneus > Araneus ventricosus. The sequence continues at coordinate 146,982 of BGPR01001730.1, forward strand.
GAAAGATACGCTCAGGTTACGAGTGCCACTGACCTAGAGACCAAAGACTCCCAACAGAAGTGGCGTGTGTCCTTGGGGTTACTTTTTGTGCCCCACTTGCTTTTTCAAAAAGCCTTGACGGAATTCCGGAGGCATGATTATGACGCCATTGATGGAACATATGAATGACCTTCCTCATAAAATGTTGATGCGCTGTCAGAAGAGGTCGTTGTTCTGGCAAGTGTGTAGGGGATGGAGTGTTTCCGACCCCTCAGCGTGACTGTAGTCCCTGCGGTGGTGTTTATGACGCATGAGTCGGTATAAAGTCCGGGATCTGGCGAGCTAGATTGCATGGGTTGTGATATTATAAAGAAACGAGAGCAAGTACTGTACTGGATGTAATCACATTGGCTCCAATCATTTTCCCAGGCAAGATTAAAATATAGGGATGTCTGTAATCTGCTTGTCTAATTTTTTTTTATTTTCTAGTAAAAAAGTACACAAAAAGGAAGTATTGCAATAGCAAAAAAATTGTCCTTGAGATTTTGATGAATTCCCATGTTTTAGACCTCCCCGAGTCCGAAAAGATGAAAGCTTTTTTGGAATTAAGTCTGTGAAGATAACTCAAACGGGTCGACCTAGACGGAATTAAATTTATTATGGTCTTTACCCCAAATTGTAGAACTGTATCAACTTTTGGTCGATATCCGTCAACGGGAAATCTGTCTGTCCATCCTTGTTAGTGGCGTAGCTGCAACTTTTGCCACCCGCAATATGCCGCCTTAATTTTACAAGTTGCCTATGATACTTAAACCTTAAAATAAATAAATTCCAGGAAAAACATTTTATTAGTAGCGTAATTCGTCGTTTGATGCGCTCGGTAAAGTCTGGCCCAGTATAGCCTAATATGGCTGTTGTGCCGTGAAACCCACAACGGTTGGTATCTAGAAGTTGGAACACACTCGATTTCGTCGCCAATATGGCGGATTATTCACGTCTGTGCTTCTTTAACAGACATCTTGCTTTGGCTGACTTGGCGCCGCCGTTTTAATAATATAGCGTATTCCAACTTCTAGATTTTAACCCCCACAACAAACAAACAAACTTACTCGATCTCTACAGATAGGTTGTGAAATCACTACCGCGCTTCCACTACCAGTGTTTCTGTCGCATATCGGCAATTTTCCGACAAAAGGTGAAAAATGCGCGTAATTAATTACATTAGTTATTTTTTTTATGCGCACAATGATTGAGCTAGCGCCGCTGCTCTTCTCGGTTATTAAAGTGTTTTCCTGCATGTCTTATTTTCCCCCGGGTCGGACCGCCCCCCCCCTTCACTGATCCGTGTGCATGTGAACTAGTAATCAAACAATGCAACGAACTAGATAGTTGAAATCTGGCTTTCCAGAATTGTAGATCTGTATGAAATTTTGGATCAAGTTGGCTGTCTGCGTGTCTCTCTATTCCTGTGTATATGAACGCAGATGAAATACACAAAAATGCAACATAATTTTAGTATGTGTGGTCTTTACTCCAAAATTATAGACAAGTATCAAATTTCGGACTCGGTCAGTCAATGAGAAAATGTACTTTTCTAAAATACATCCTCGATGCTCTTCGCTGTACGACAAAACTAAACATTTAGCAAAAACATACAAATGAGCACAAAGATAAAGAAAATAATTTGAAGAAAATTGTAGCGAAAGAATAAAGAATCCATCCAATCGGACGTTTTCAAGGGTTACCTGCTCGGCATGAGTTCAAACAAAATACGGGAACTTTTTCTGTTAGAAGCTTGACTTTCGTCAAAGGAAGCTTCTATGTAACCCGAAAGATCCCAAGAGAAGAGAAAGACAAACCAGGCTTGATCACAAAAAAAATTTTACACATCAAAACAAGAACGGCAATAAGATTTATTTTAAAAACGATATAAAGAATAAAATCATTAGCCATCAAGCATAGAACTGCCGTCATAAAAACAAAACATTAATCAAAGAAAAAGTTTTCGACTTGCCACAAGCGAACACAGAACAAAAATGACCCTACACGACTAAAACAGTATTATTTTCCCGCTAAAGAATTTTAAGAAATTCGCTTAGCAAGTCATATTGTGGAAGTATTCGAAAAATCGAGGGAAGAACACTTAAGTTGGTTCTTTAGAATGTAAGAAATATTCCCATATTGTCAAGAGTGTTATCTATATTTATAAAAGGCAGTGTGTGTGCGCGCGTGCGATGTCCAGACGAATCTATCGCACTTACAGCCATGATATTTGCACACAGGTAGTCGTAATGGTGTCTAAATGCACATCGAAGCCGGAATTTTAAAATTTAATCTAGAAATTTTTTTATTTAATATTTCGTGTTGTTTTGGGTGATTTTTCGCACTCATTTCTCAATAGCGTGGCTTCGAATAATTGTACATAAAAACAGTTACACTATCGGAAAGAACAAACGATTTCCGTTCTAATGAAGTTTGTTTCGTACGTCTAACGTAATTTACTGAATTTTGAGAAATTTTTGAAAAATAGTCACTTTTATGGTAATTTTTAATTAAGATTTCCTCATATTATCGCATCTGACGTTCCAACATCTCTATAATTTTAATTTTTTTTCAGCTTATAACTGGAACATTTCTGTCGGATTTAAAAGGAGAACGATTAAAATATCTTTTTTCGTTTTTTTAAATTAATTTTTCCCTGCTCAGTTCAAACAGTTTTTTTGCTAGCGAGATTTAACAGCGAGAGTTTCTCCGGACGAGTGACCTCCCTCTCGACAGGTGACGTCATATGCTTTCATTCCCAGCATGCATTTCTACAATCCGATGTGTATCTTTTGTTTCGATTTTGTTTTCAAAACTTTTTCATGTCATTGGTGGGCATTCTTTTTTCCCATTTCATTGAAGTCCTGATTCCACGGGCAACGCCGTGCGCGTACTGCTAGTACCAAATATATTTAACTCCTCGCTAGTACCCATGCAGTCTGTATCTGTTAGCTGTTTTTAACGTATAACAATTTAACCCTTTGGACTCGACTTTTGCATGATTAAAATTTAACTATGAAAAGTAGTTTAATTTATTGTTGTCATACTAAAAGAAGTATAGTACTATGAGTTTAAAGTTTTTCGCTGTACCCGTTTCATGGAAATCTCCTGGGACAATATGTCCCAATCGTGAAGTCGACTGGGACTATTCCAGTAAAATATCTGTAAAACTCTCTTTCCTGCCATAAGATTAGCATGTCAGGGAAACAATTTAACAGTTTCGTAACAATAATCCTGTAGCAATTTGATCAAAGGTAGAATATATTATCCCACTGTTAAATACGATTAGGGTAATATATCCCACAAAAAAAGTTTATTCAAAATTTCTTAAGTATGATATTACAAAGGCCATATTTAGTTTTTATTCTTTGCTTAATTTTTATTGTAATCTTTTATTTAATAGCAGATTTGAAAATTTTATTTTCTTATGCTGACTATTGTTCTTGTTGTTATAATGATACATTCCATTTCATAATGCATTGTTTTGTTAAACATTTTAACTTTGTATAATTTTTTTGTGGATTTTAATTTGGCCTGTCAAGCCACAATATTCTCCAATAAATAAATAAATTATTACTTAATAAGAACAATAGGAACTATTTGACGATAAGTATGGCATAAATATAGTTGTACTGACTGTAAAATTTATAAAATAGACCCAATTGAAACTTAAGTAATGTGCGTGCTCAAAAACATAATTCCGCCATTTGCAATCTGAGAATGTTTCCAAGTTTCTTTTATCATAATTTTATTTCCTAATTCCTTAAGAACACTTAAAACATAAAAAGCCATGTAAAAGTGGGATTTATTTACTAATAGGGAATGAATTCTTAATCTCCGGGACGTGTATGCCCATTAGTGCCGAAAGGGTTAAATTTTATTTACAGAATTAATTATTACAGTTATAAAGGAAAATATATAGATTTTATATCCACAAAATGCATTGCAACCATTTCAGGATGAAAATGCTTGTGGCTATAGGAGGTTTAACTGAACAAATCTGTTTTATTCTTTATACTTGGGAAAGAATATTGTTATAGTATAAATAGTTAGGTCATTGTCTGAGTATCGGAGGGAAGCACTATTTGTTTTCGTTTCCTGTCTAAATCACATAAAACTTTTACTGTTAGATTTATGTATGACGAAATCATGTACTTGAACCAGTTCCAAGTTCGATTTATTATCATTTAGAAACAATTCCAGTTTGAAGAAAAACATTCCGAACATCATTCTTCATTAACTGAAAGAGAATAATGCGTCTTCAAGAACTTTAATGTCCTTGTCAGATATAAATAGTGTTTTCCGTATAAATAATACAGTCAAATTAGAAAATAATTCTTGTTTTCTGATCCCCGTGATGGATGAAATGTTGTCTCAAAACAGTGAATTTAGGTTATCTTTTTCAGTTCAAGACCAAACCAAAACTACTTTGGTTGTAAATGCTAGGTTTTTTTTACTTCGTTGCCCCATTTATTATTATTATTTATTGCTTTTGCAGTATTTGTTTAGCCGTTATTGTTTAATAATTTCTTTTGGGGAATAAATTGTTTTAAAATAGCTTAGGAAAAAATAAATACATTTTACATTTTTATTGTGCACCACGCGCGACCTAGCGTTTTTAAGTTTTTCTCGTACCCTTGATTGTGAATCTGGGATTTTTAAAGTCGGTGAAATCAGTAGTTATTGGCTTCCCTTCATTCTTATTTAGTTTACTTTTTATCTGTCTACCTAAGGGTAGGTTAGGTAAAACTGAACATTGACACGAAAGCCAATTTTTTATATTAAATATTAGGGGGTCAATAACTGTCTTGTTTACCTTAAGTGAAATAGCTTTATGGGTAGAAAGGATGAGGTTATGGCAGTGTCTGCATATGACTTTTTTGTACAGTCTGTGAGAAAGTAGAGCAAATGTTTCAAAAATAAAACAAAATTATCAATTTCGAAAATTAAAATAATACAGCAATCTAATGATCACTAAATTAGTAGGTTAGATAAATACAAATAGCAGCAATTTAAGGATCTTCTAAGAAAAAGATAGGTTAAATACTTCAGTTTGCATTATATTCTTTCAAGCTGATCTTTGTTAGTCTTAAAAAGAGATATAAATGAAAGTCAAATATATAAAAAAAAATTCTGAGTTTCAGCTAATTTCTTAACAGAGAATAAACGGCTACGATATTGTGCAAGTCGTTAAAATGTAAGCCATAGTAGACAATTGAATAATTTGAATAAGGATTTAAATTAAGTTCTCTAAATTTCTGTCATTTAAGAATACTGTCGCATCGTAAGAACATTTTCATAAATTGTGCGTTTAACTTATCAGTATGCCTATCAATATCATTTCATAATCGCACTCAGTCATTAAGGACATTGTTCACGAATAGTTCGTAAAGCGAATCGATTTCATTTTGTTTGCTCACTCAGTCAAGTCATTAAGAACATTGTTCGTATAGTGAATCAGTGTGACACTGTAATCATTAATTAATTTTAATTATGAAATAATCGTAACTTTTTTATATTCGTCAATAATCCTTAAAAAACATTTTCTAACGCTTTTAAAGGTGTTTAGTTGTGTTGATGAAAAGGCTGGTAGCGTTAAGCTAATCGATGTAACATATACAAATAAGAAATCTCACCTGATATTTTCTGGAGCAACTATTTTTTCTCCGATTTTTTTTCCGTAATATGCACATGAATTGGATGATTTGAATTTGACATCTACTATTTGGATTTAAGCCTTTTGATATGAAAGTATTACTCTTTTGAAAATTTTATTCACTGCATCTGCAGCTCTTTATTCACAAGTATATCTGTTGCTAAAACTGCCCGAGTTACATTTTTTTTCTTTCATTGAGTATTCAGTGCGGATTTATTCAGCGTAAATGTCCACCACTTTCACCAAAATTACTTTTCCGTCGGTAACTTTTTAAAGAGAGACGAAAATGTTCGAAGCCAGATAGTAAGAATGGCCGGCTTGGAATTTCCGATTTGATTTGCCTTTCAGATCCGTTCTGGAAATTTCTCATTTGGAAAAAAAGTCGTTTGCGAATCGCTTTTGCGTAAAAGAGCCACGGAATCTTATTTGAAAGGAGTCCTGGGCGCTATTCTTCGGGATTGTATAACTTAGAAGGAATTGAGGACGCTGCTGAAAGAAGAGATAGATTTTCGGGTTTTCTAAAATTCGAGATTTCTTTCTCTTTTATTCCCCCGTCCACCTTCTTTTTATTGATTTACTTTTTAAGCGTAGATTCCAGTGGATTCCCTCCGTCCTTCTTTCATGGACTTCATTATTGACTTGCTGCTGCTTGCTTAAATGCGAAGAAATTGTTTAGTCGGAGTGTCATTCTAATATTTGAGCCGTTCCTTTTTTTATTTTATTTATTTATATCTTTTGGAAGTACAGATGGAATGGATTTAAATGAAGTTCTGCAAGATAGTCAGTCTATTGGTCTGTAATAGTACCGAGTTGCAGAACACTGAAAATACACAGTAGCGTTGCAAATCCAGACTAGTTCAGTTTAGAGTCATTCGATTTATGAAGTGTTCTGATTTGTAAATTCCATAGGTGTATCAGCAATTCAATAAAATTGATATAAGATAATCAGAATTACTTGTTGGAAGTAATTTATTTTTTTTTTAAAAAAAGTTTAATGCAGAGAGGTATGCTGTATAAATAAAAAAATTGGGGCTAGATAGAGACTAGACTCTTTAATAATTTCAAGATAAAATTTTTAGAATTTTCTGTTAAATGGGAAATTTAATGAAGTTTTCGTGCGATAATCGGTTTTTCTTTTTTGCACTATAATAGACAAAAGGAGATGGTGATGATGATGCTATTTGAGATGTATGCTCTCTCCTACAAAAGGAGAACGACGCATGTTTTCCACTCAAAAGTTTGCTCAAAATGTAAACACAAAACAAAATGCTAATGACAGACGCATGCGCACTGTGTCATGCAGTGCAACATTTAGTTTCCGTGAAATGTAAACACAACGCAAAATGCTAATGACAGACGCATGCGCACTGTGGCATGCAGTGCAACATTTAGTTTCCGTGAAATGTAAACACAACGCAAAATGCTAATGACAGACGCATGTGCACTGTGGCATGCAGTGCAACATTTAGTTACATGTTTAGATGGCCTGCGATGTTGCATTTGAATTGATTTTATTGAAAAACGATTTGCAATTTGCCTCTAGCGATAACTGATAAATACTCTAACTCTTTTGCGATTCATTTTTTATAACAAGTAGTGACATTCAATACGACAATCATTTTATATCACATCCGTTTCGCAAATGTTCCTTAGGGATTGCGAAGATGACTGACAACTTTCTTTTTTTATATTTCTTTCGCTTTTATTGTTCATACAAAACAGAAAAGAACCCCACTAACCGTACTTTTTAACGCCTTGCTTGGATTTAAAAAAAATAATAATAACAGCACATCAAAAACCCTTGGCATTCTCGGCGGTTCGCAGGTGGTTTATATCCTGCTTAATTTAACTTTTGCTTTGAAAATAATCAAGTGGAACTCGGTGGTCGTAATTAACTCGTCAACAAAATGCGAGTCTTTGTTTTCTTAATGAGGTAAATAAGAATGTTAACCCCTTTTTTTTATGAAATTTCTCTGTCTTAAGTTTCACATTTCTTTGATTAATAAGTTGCATTCTAATTCCGCGTATCAGGATTGTTTGTTAGATTTTTTTTAAATGTATAATGTTTTAAATCTGATTTGATGTTCCTGGATTAGGCTATAATTTTCATTTATCCTTGTTTGTGGATGCATTAAAGATGCGGGGTTTTATTCGCTAACTTTTTTTCCCTTTTCAGTGATTGAACATAAAAATGCGTTGTAGCTATCCCTTTTGAATAAAAAATTATATACACCGGTGTTTCGGTTAGGAAATAATTTAGAGTATGAAGCAATGAACTAAGCATCGTTGAGCGAAATGAAATTTAGGAACATAGAAAATTTTACTGAATTTCTTGTATTCGAGATAGCTGTTTTGTATTGTATTACAGTCTGCTCTCTTTTCAGATACGGAAACGCTTATGCGCATGCGCCAGTCGGCTTTGATTTCACAAAAATAGGTGTGAGATGAAAGATGGAGGAGGATATATTTTTATTTTTTATTAATGAGTACAGTAAAACTTTGATTAACCGTCACTCGTTTAACCGACAGTTCCTGTTATCCGTCATCGTCTAAAAAAATCCAATCCGGAATTTCTGTATATTACTACTGTTATATTAAAAGTTTATATGGATCGTTTTGTAAAATTAAGTACATTATGTACGTATTATTCACTTTTAAAGGATTTTATTAAATGAAATCGCTTTATTGTACATATGCATTAAGAGATTTCTGTTATCAGTCACAGCCCTAGTAGGGACGGTGAAGGGTAATCAAAGTTTTTCTGTATATAGAAACATCATAGATGTTTCGAATTAAGACAAAATAGTACGATTAAAAAAGAAATTGGATATCTATATTAGAATAGACCAGAAATTTCGGTAACGCTCAGGAATGTGGGCGTGGCTACGTGCTAAAAGAGATTCAGACCGGACAGTCTGTCTACAAATTAGCATACACACCGGATACTGTTTTGATTCTGTGATGATTTAATATCAAATAGGAGTTACGACAGGATTTTTTAGCTGATTTTAGCAGTTTTTTTTATTTTATGTTGATTCATCGACGCGGAACTCCGTCGACTAATATCAAATAGGAGTTAGAATTAATTTTGTTTCATCAGTTCTGTTTTTCATGCTTTTTTTTATTTTTTAAGCACTCTGACCATCTACAAATTAGTATACACACAATGGGACACTGTTTGAATTCTGAGTTATGACAAGGTTTTTTTTAGCTGAGTTCAGCATTTTATTTTCTTTTGTGTTGATTCATTGAGGAGCAATTCCTTTAGAATTAATTTATTTTTCCACTTCTCGGAAATCTTTACTTTCGTGTCCGTTAAAAATGTTCTTTCTTTTTCGTACTTAATTTTGGAATTGAATATTTATATATATTGCAAAACGAAAGTTAATGTCAATTGATTCGTCATTTCTGTTTTTCATGCCTTTTTTTTTTTAATTTCTTAAGCACTCCGCCAGTGTGCGTTAGGATTTCTACTACAACTTTCGTTAATAAATCTGTGACAATCAGATCCGAGGTATTATTGGCAAGCTAAAAGCCCGTCTTAGACGGGCACAAATCTTCTAGTCGGAAAAGAATTGCCGAGGAAAAACGCGCCTAAGAAAGAACTTCGGAAAAGCGCTTTTCTCTCTACAGATAAAATTGTCCAAAAGTGATAGGCGCGGGTTTCTGAAACAAACAGTACATTTGTGTGCACAAACAGTTGGGTATTTACCAATAAATAAATTATTAAAAACAAGCGATAATATAAATGCCAGTACTAGTATTTATTTATATTATTTACTATCATTTTATAATTGAAAGCGCCCATTGTGTGCTATATGATCGTCCTAACCGCGTCCGTTTGATTGGGTTTTTTTTTATTATTAAAATTAGATCTTATGATATTGGCGAACATCATGAAAATTTAAGATTGATTTCACTCTGTAGTTGGGTCTTGTTTCCGGGTGACATGATGTATTAAATTTATAGTTATGATAATTGACTTTGAACTTTGCCGACAACTAGTTTTTGAAATTATTTTGATTCCCTGCTCGCAGCCGTCTCGTTTTAGAGTACATATCCAAAAAACGAAACTTTTTTTTATGCCATACGTTAAAACAAAAACCGAAACTTCTTTTTTTTTTCTACTTCTAAAATAAATCTGTTTGAATCAGAGCATGAAGTGAAGAGTGTGAGTGTCCTTGGCACGTTCTTCGGTATTACTTCAGGGATCAAATCGTAAATTTCTGGCACTGGACCAAACGACAATTCGCGCCCTCCTGGAGGAGAGCCAGGTCCTCCCCCTTCCTTCGAATTTACAAGCGGCACTTTTCAAGTTTTGTTTGCACAGAATAACAGTTATAGGAATTATATGTACTGTAACAAACATTTGAACCATTGCACTTACGAAATTTTCCGTTAAAAGCACCGAGCGAGAGGCAAAAAAAAGTTGGGGTGGGGGGAGTAAAGAAAACTTACTTGTTTTATGACATAAAGAGAAACAAAGTTTGGAAGTTTTTCGGTGTATAATATCGACTGCATTTGCAATTGTTATGTTTTCCTTTTTGTCCTTTTTTGTAGCTCTCTTTTGTGATTTATTTGTTTATCCTCCATAAAAAATGTAAAAGGAGAACAATGCGAAGTATTTACAATCGGTTTATTTTTTTATTTGTAAACAGTTTCTATTTTAGTGAAACTTCATTTTTTTTATTGACTTTTATTGGAGATTTACTTTTTTACTTAAAAATTGTTTGCATTTAGAGTAATTCTGTAACCTTAAATTTTAATATTTTCCACCTATAAATTTTATAAGTATTAATTTCAAGTATGTACCGTTGAAGCTGAAACGATGTTTATTCTTTGAATTTAAGTCATTTCTCTTGGCTAGTTATAAAAGCAAATATTCAATTGATTTATGGACAATATTCGTGATTATTATGTTATGTATAGTTGTTAATGGATATATCATTCTTTAAATGAGAAAATATGCAAATATATAAATTTACAGTACCTGTTTTGTTGAGATAAGAGTTCACAGAAGACTAAACAATAAGCCTGGGTATATTCAGTAAAACAAATTTGAAGTAAACTTATGGCATTTTTATCCTAGCGAATTTTTAACTATTCAAATTGGCTTTAATCTCCTGATTTACGAATTTTAGACCACGTAAGTATAAGGTGTGCCCAAATGAAAAGAAGACTACAGTTATATGTAAAGAAATTTTAATAACAATATTCTAATTACAGTTCATGTGAAACAGTGCAACTGTAAATAATCGCCATTGATATTGATACACTGATCCCAGCGCGTAGGAAGGGAGTGGATGTTTTCAGTGTAGAAACTGCTGGATCAGGCAAACACCCATTCACGCTGTCTTCTGATTCTCTGACAGATACTTGGCGCCCACTGTGCACAAACTTTGTCATAACCAAGCTTTTTGAGGATTATGTGATGCACACAGTTCCTTTGCTTATCGACAGTTCAACAGCAATTCTACGTGTGGTGATCCGACGATTCTGCCGCATAAGCTCGTCCACAGCCGAAATCGTGACACTTTTGGTCAAAACGTGCGCCTGCCCAGGGTGTGGCAAGTCCTTGATGTTTACATGTCCCGCCTCATAACGCTGACACCACCGGAATATGGTGCACCCGTACACCTCTTTCATCCTGCGACAAATTTGTGAAGCATACTCCCCTTCTGCGCGAAAACATTGGATAATTCTCTTTGTGCTGATCTGGAAGAATCCATCATGCAACGAACTGCGGAAACAACTCTCCAGAAATGAGGATATTGATGCGAAGCCGTTAACTACGGAGGCGCAACTGGGAATACCACCACGCCATCTATCGGCGAGCACATTAACTCACTGGGATTTGATACAACGCCGATACAGCTAAGGTCTCCTTTTCATTTGGGCACACCTTATAGATGGTATTCTATTTGGGCCATTTATTGTTATTTCAATCCATATCCGAATGTAAAGGACATTTGAGATACTTAAGCGTGTCCAAGTGATTTCCGTCTTTTAATTTAATTGCTACTATGGCTTAATTGCTAATTTTATAGATCAGCAAGAGAGAGAGATAGTGGAATTTACTATATCATGAAATGAAGCTAATAAATGTTAAAAGAAATTTACCGTGGAATATCAAGAAAATCTGCCACAACCCTTATTTGACTTCTACTAAAAGCATCACTTAATTCATCAGTACTACTACACGATTTAGACATAATTAACACTCTTTGTATTTTTTGTTACGTTTTAGGTGTTCTTATACAATTGTGCTTTTTTAGATATAATTAACACAATAATATTTATATATAATTAACATGATAATATAATCTGCAAATAAAACATTATGTTTGTGCACATGTTTACTGAACGGCATACGAATGCAGACTATTCTAAATTGCGCGCATTCCGTATCAACACGTTTATACACACAGCCTATGAGAGTAGAGGTATACGTGGCCGCATCGATGCGCCTGCGCTGGTATGACCTTCCGTCTCGTGACAGTCGGTATTTCTGTGCTGATACCCCATCCCTAAACTGCGTTAAGAAGCTTCGCTTCAAAAATTTTGGAATTCGATGCATGTGTCAGACACTGCGTTATGCGAAGGCTAGATAGATAGATTTGCGATAATCATTGTCAACATGATTTTAAGTGGGCATGCGCGTTAGTTATGAAATATTCACTACATAGCGCACAATCGACGAATAATTTTGTAAATTCATCATATTGTGAAATCTCTGATCAAATACTATCATCCAAACCATTTAACTGAAAGCGATCTTTGATATTTATCCATCTATCGGCCGATATCTAAACGACATCGCGCAGTGTCCTTTTGTTCAGTTATATTAGGTTAAAAAGTGGATCTGAATGTAACATACATTTCGCTTCAAGAAGATTTAAAAAAAAAGCTTTCCTGCTAAGTTTTTTTAATATTTTCAATGCCGCCGTATCCCATAAGACAGTTGCCTTCAGTGCAACTGTCTTGTGTCGCAGACGAAAGCAAATCAGTCGCATGCCTTTATCCTTATGTCATGGCTGCCATCTGGCGATAGCAGACCTTCCTTATTGCCGTGAGAAGTGATCAAGACACCGATTCCACCCACGCCGGAATGATCTCACTCCGTCCCAGCAATTAAAATTTCTGTGGGTGTCGCTCCTTTCCTCCAGAAATCCTACGCTACCCTGGCGAGGAAAAAAAAAACGAGACAAATGCATCGTTAAAGGAACTCAACTGGAGATGATTGCTATTCGATTTCTGTTATGTTACAAAAAATGAAATTAATAAGCTCGTTATTTTGGTGGCCTGTTGCGAATGCCATTTGGAATTACGGAGATTTTTTCAGGTGTTTCTTGTTGCCAGCTGTTCTTAAACGTGAAAAAATTGGATAAATAAATGATAAATGAAAATTCGGGGTTTTTTTTTTCCTCTTTGCTTCCTTAATAGTGTTTGGTTTGTTTTGCGATTGATAATGATTAAGACTTCGATTAGTAATATGTATTTCAGTTAATCGCATTTCTCCAGGGAATAGGGCATGTTGACTTAAAATATTTTTTGTTGTTGTTGTTTTATCTTTAAAACTCTGTACAAGACTTTATTTCCTGAGTATCTCAAAAAATTCTGCAATGATTTTAGAATATTGTACGTTAAGTTTGTATCTGTGGACAATACTATAAAATGTTTCAGTTTCTTACACTATTTGGATGGGTCCAAGCACTTATTAGTATTTATTTTTTTATGGCGTTCGATGCTAGATCCGTGCCTGATCGGAGAATTATTTTGTTCTAGGGGTCGTGACAATTAGATCAGGCAAGAAAACACTTTCCGAGAAAATCGTATATCAAGAGCCTACCGCTCACTGAAAAGATGAACCCCCTCCAACTACATTGAATGCATATTTCGCTCGTTTCAGTACTCTCTCCAGGTTATAGATATATACTTATACCTACTTCTTATAGGTACCGTTACAAATCGATTAGAAAAAAACTAGCTCGATGTAGAATATACACTAACGAAGATGATAAAATAAATTCTTATTTCTGTTTTCTTGTGTATTGTGAGAGCAGGATTATATTATGACGGGAAGGGGGGGGACTGAAGGATTAATGAATATTTTCGTACTTTTAAACGAATGAAACTCCATGTAAAGCTCAAATACATTCATTTTATAATCAAAATAACTATAATAATCACCAAGACGTTTGTTAGGTAATATTTATTTGTCAAAAGAAATCAATGAAGTGTTCATTCTACTTATTGTGATGGGTGTGTACAATTTTCTCTTCCTTTATTTCTCTAGGTGACGGAAGCGGGCGAGTCCACTTTACCGGAGTGGTTGCTGTACGATGAAGACTCCCAAACTTTCTCTGGTGTTCCTCTGGCCAAAGATATCGGCCAGTATTATATCAGCGTGAAAGCCGTAGGATACTCTCAAAGTGAGTAGAACTTTATAAAAAGATATGAACCTCTTGATAACACTAGTTTTTTGTCCATATAGTAAAACGTCTTTATTAAGTCAATCAAGGAACACTTGGATAAAAATAGGATAACTTGCGTACATTAGCCGTGCTTATATAATGGTGTAAATCTAATTTTGAGATTTCTTAATCATTTTAGAATAGTATGCTTATGTTGTCGGACAATATAAAATATTTCAATATTCTAATTTTTTAATAATTACAACTTTAAAATAATTGAATAACACTTAATGATACTTACAGCACTTTTATGGCAATAACCCTTATGACATAACTAATATCTAAACCTTTTTTTACTTGAATTTTTAAATCTTAACATATACAGAAGACTCTCGGTAATTCGGCAGATATCGGAGCAGAAGACTCCCGGATTAGTAGAAGTTCATTTAAGATGTTCAGTTCATTAAGTGATTAAAAATTACAATTGAAATTATTAAAACATTTAGGAAAAGAGGAGAGGAAAAAAAAGAGGTAGATTTGCCATTTTTCTTCCCATCTATACATAGTATAAATGCAAGGCCAGAAAAATCGGTGACGATCACGTGGTTTGGCTACGTGCCAAAGAGATTCAGACACTCTGTTTACAAATTAGCATACATACCACGGGACACTGTTTGGATTCTGTGATGATTTAATATCAAATAGGAGTTATGAGAAGGGTTTTTTTTTTTGGATGAGTTAAGCAGTTTCTTTTCTTTTTTTATTTTATGTTGATTCATAGACGCGGAACTCCGTTAATAATCAAATAGAAGTTATACTAAAATTAATTTATTTTCCCACTTCTCGGAGATTTTTACTTTCGTTTTCGTTAAAAAGTTCTTTTTCGTACTTAATTTTGGAATTGAATATTTATATATCTTTCAAAACGAAAGTTGTTGTCAATTGATTCATCATTTGTGTTTTTCATTCTTTTTTTATTGCTTAAGTACTCTGCCAATGTGCACGAGATTTTCTACTACAACTTTCGTTAATAAATCTGTGACAATCAGATCTGATATATTGTTGGCACGCTAAAAGCCCTTCTTAGACGGGCACAAATCTTCTAGTTTCCTTATGATTAGCTATAAGCTACAGCATCTAATAACACCGCTTTCCCCTATTACACGCCATTTCGACATGCGCATATCCGAGTTTCCCCTGCAGCTGAAAAACAGTTTTTTACTTTCATGGAACGAAATTGATGTTCACAGTGGCGAATCTAGGGGAGGGGCTATCGGGCTGCAGCCCCCCCCTCCCCCCAGAGCTGAACCAAAATCCTTTATTTAATTTAAAATCACTACAACTGTGATCTTAATTTTCATTTTAAAAGAATAGTAATAAAATCGTGACAACATTGCTTTCTGACTTGACAGGCTCGAAATTTTTCCTACTTTTCTAGTCATTCCATTTGCACTTGTAGCGTTGGCGCCGTCGAAAACATTTTTTGGCCAGCTATTTCAGTGTATATTTTATTAAATTATTGAAAGTATTGTAGTGTTCTTTATGATTCTTATTGTCAGGAGAGGAAAGTCTGTAAAGTTAAAGTGTTTTGGTTTATATAAGCCATGAGGTTTGACATTCGTCACTATGATACAAAATTTTTTTGACCTCAGCCCCTCCCCCCCCCAAGACCCGAATCCTGGATTCGCCACTGGATGTTCACAATCACTGCGATTATTGGATGCGATTAAAAAAGTTTATCTTCAGTCAGTGACGACTCGTCAGCTTAGAAACAAGCAGTGCTGCAAAAGTTGTGTAGACCCAAGTTGTAGGAAATTCTGTGATGATTATTTTGATATATAATGACGGTATACCAAAAATTGATAGTTTTTTAGATATAAGCAAAGACTAGGATAAAACCATTTTTTTTTCATGTTTTTGGCTATAACTAAAATACCAACAAAACTTTTTGGTGGCAAACCTCAGATTCGTTATCAGCACCCCCAAAAACATAAAGGAGCAAAAAATTGCAACTCCTCTAGATTTGATTTAAAATCTACCTAATGACTTGGACTACTAAGCGAAAGCGATAAACAAAATGAGGATGGCAAAAGCGGAAGTCGCTCTCCAAGCGCGGCGTGCGGTTACTGCAGCTCAGTGTGCCTCTAAATTTAACGGAGAAAGAGTTGCTTTTTCTTCTGATTTATCGCTCAGAGTGAGAATACCGTTCCTTCGGAGGGGCGAAAGCCGCTGCAGCTCAAGCCTGCGTCTCCCTTACTTGTTGATTGATTTTCCCGTCTTCCTTTGACGTTTTTTATTACTTTTTTCTGCCATTTCCGTTGATTATTAAACTCTTAATGCGGAAAAGTAATCAAATAAGAATAAAAGGGGAAATGCAAGCTTTTAAAATAATTTTAGGGGGGACTGCAGGTCTTATGGAAGGGCCGCCACTGTCTTCAATCCTATAAGATCGTCAAATTTTCAAACGGGAAATGTCAAGAAATAATAAATTTTGAGAAATAATGTCGGAAAGAAAGGAACCGACCCGGCCTACCCGAAAGGGTGTAAGGCCCTTAGTGGGACGGTGGGGAAAATGTCAGAAATAAATAAATGCAAGGGTATTGCTGTCAGTGGCGTAGCGACTTGGGGGCAAGGGGTATAGATTCCCCGCACGCCAGTTTTAGGGAGCGCCATGGAGTCAAAGCATCACTGCATTTGTGCCATTTTTTGAAGCAAATATGAGGATGAAAACAATACCCTATTCCAGGTATTATTTACGCTTGCTTAAGCCACTCATGTAGAATAGGTTTAAAAAATCAAATTTTTTCCGGGTACCACTTACTATCGCTGCGCCACTGACCATGGTGACAAAACGTTAATGCGTTTACACAAGCTAAGTCACTGATGATGAAGGAGGGGGCCGCGTAAAAATCATATTATGATCTGGGCGCCACTTACCCTCGCTACACCGCTGATTGCTGTTCTACGGGTGGCCCCTGGTTTCTGCGTTAGACTAATACTTTGCGTTACTATCAAATAGTATCTCATGCCGTGTTAGAATGAAAAGTTCTAAATTACATTTCTTCCGTTTGATTTTTTGGAAGATGTAAAATTCAGTGTTTTCAGTTCAATTTTTGTATGCTACGATTTGAATTGCCAAACTTGTGCTTTTATGCTTTTCTTAAACCCTCGCTGGCCCAACTTACCCGAAGGGGTGTAAAGCGGCACATCCACCAGTAATCCACTCCACTAGTTTTTGGAACACAGGATGCCAAATCCCTTCGTCAATGTAAGAAAGCGATTAAAATTGGTTTAGACCGAAGGAAAAGTTGAAATTCCATCCGGGTTGGACTTTCATTCGGCCCACTAGGCCATAAAATTGAAATACGATAGTCGTTTAAGGGGATCGAGCCTCTCTCATAAAAGCGACAACCACAAAATGGGGTCGGGGGAGATGGGGTGGTAGTCATTCTGGGAAAATCAGGGCGGGGGGAGGAGCAGTAGCCTTGGAGATCGGGTTGCCCGTCGGCGCAGTCCGATCTGTGAATGGGCCACTGAATTTTACGCGCAGAAAATGGAAACACTCTGCTAAAAAGCCCTCCAAATGGGTTGGGAAGATCGATGGTGAATGTCCAGCTTAACCCCTTAAGTGTCGCACCCGTCATATTGTCGTGCATCGAATTATCGCATTTTTAGGCTCTTAAACTAAAATTTAATCATTAACTAGCTTTATAATTTGACGCAAAAATTACGTAGAATCCATAAGCATCTCAAGTATTCTATGCCTTCTGAGATGAATGAAAACGACGGCCCCTTTCCAAAACAGGAGGGCCATCTTATTAGATAGGGGAAAAAATGCACCCCTAAGGGGTTAAGGCAAGGGTAAGCTGACGAGGGAAAGAACCAGCCCATCAGCGCACGTTAGAAATCTTCGATAATAGTAAGGCACTAAAAAAAACCACACAGTCCAATATCACCAGATAAAAAATAAATTGAAACTTTTATACCCAGGTGGAGATGTGGCTATAGATGAAAGATATAAATCAAAGTTTAATCCATTAGATTTCCCTGTTGCATTCGAGTGCTTCTGAATTTGGGATGTTAGATTGCCTTCTATTTAATCTTATTTTAGAATCCTTTCCTTGAAGCTCGAGTGTCCGTGATTAGATATTTATATGGTTTTTTGCAGTTAAAAATGCAAAGTTTTCGTAAGATCAACAGTCTAGTAAATGTGAAAGATGTTTTTTTTTTTTTTTTCACACTGGGTTCATTTTTCACAATGAGATATATGCCTAAAAGTTTAAAACGGCAGATTTCTTGGGATTGAAAAGAAGAAAACCTGCATTCACTCGTCCTGAATCGATGAAAGAGTAAAGTCAACCTTCATTTTCTTTGTTGCTTTTTACCTAACCAAGTATTTTTCTTTTCAAACCTGGATTTTGGCATTCTGCCCAAAAGCTCAAAAAGGCCCGATGTTGAGTTTCATTTTTGGCTAATTAGTAACCAACCACCTGACATTTTTTTCGTGTTACTGTTTTTTTATTCATTCCGGTTTTGTTCAGCAATCGATTTAGGTTTCACTTTTTGACACAATTCAATTATTATATCAGTGCAAGTAAAAATGTTTTTTTAGTAAATGTTCGTTTCTAGGAAGCAAAATATCAAGTACTTAAAGAAAGTTTGCGGTTATTTTTCTTAGTTTAATAAACCATAATTTTCTTAGCATTTAGCGTTTGCAAGTATTGTACTTTTCTCCTCTTATCTAGTTTAAAGATTTATGTCTAAATTAAGATATAAAATGCGAGTTAGATTATGGTAATTTATGAAAGTTTTATCTCCTAATAACATTTTAACCTGTACCTTTATTATCTTAATCTGTTCATCAGCTATATTTTATCGCATTTAAATTTTAAATTGTCAATAACCAAACATTTTTTACTTCATTGTTTCCTTTTCATTGCAGGTAAATCTCCTTCCGCTAAAGATGTGTTTTCTATTGAAGTAGTCGAGGATTCACCAGATACAAGATTCAGTGATACCGAAGGTTTATCTGGATATTGTGGATTGGGTGAAAGTCAAACTGTTGCCAATCTAAACATTGATCTCAGTTTGGAGGAATTAAATATATCTGACAGAATCAGCGTTCTGAGAAAACTGTCCAATTTCCTAAATATACCACTGAAAAAATTCAAATTACTTCCAAAGACTGACAAAAACTCTTTAGATCTCAGTGCTATTCATGCAGGGCCTGGCAATGCTAAGACGAAAACGAAGACAGGCGGCGTTGCCGAGTGGAGAGTCGGTTGTTCCTCTTCCATTTCGAACGAGCAGAAGGCTATGATATCCAAGCTTGAAAGAGCAGCAGAGGATGGCAGTTTGTCCGCTGCTATCGGTTATCCTATTATCGGCTGGCACATTACAAATGTTCTTCCTAGAGTGACGCACAGAGACAAGCGACAGATAGGTAGGGGAACTCCAGTTCCTGGCGTCTTGCCCACGCAGTGGCCAAAATTTACAGAAAGAGTTGATGAATTCGAGGTAACAGACGATACCCTGACTCCTGAAACGAGAATCATACCAACAATGGCTTCCCCAACTCTTATGCAGCCTTCGCATCATCATAGACATGGTCATGGTGAATTCGGTTTTGAAAGAGGGCATCATCGTCTAGTCGATTCAGCAGCTTTATTTACATCGCCAACTTTACATCAACGTATGCACACCGCTTACGTCACCCCTATTGGAGCTACTCCCGTGATTGTTCCAGATAGACCAACAAAATACATTCCAGTGACGCCTGTCATCGATGAACCTTACCCAAGTCGCTACTTCCCGGAAGAACACACTCCAATGGTCGATCTTGCTTCATCTATGTTCATTCCAACTCCAGTTGTTGGAGTTACCGAAACACTTCCTATTCAAACTTTCATATCATCTGTGGATGGAGTCAGTTCAGAAATAAGACCCACCAAGAGCCAGACTGTTGTAGAGAAAACCAAGAAGCCTCCTGGTGTGCCGAACTTCAAACCTACCATTGAAAGACGTGTGAAGAAACTGACGATGGTAGCTGGAAAAGTTTGGAAGTTCCAGATTCCTGAAGACACATTCTCAGATTTGGAAGATGGAAATACTAGGAATTTGAAATTATTATTCATGACTGCAGAACGCACTGCAGTTCCACCTACTTCATGGATACAATTTGATCCTGAGAAACAGATGCTGTATGCTTTACCACTTGATGAACATATTGGTAAATATGAATTCATTTTGGAGGCAATGGATAGTGAAGGAGCATCAACTAATGACAGACTGGATATACACGTCTGGCAGCATCAATCTGCTCGAGCTAAACATCACGAGTTTGCAGTTTCACTGAAATATAATAAATGGCAATATCCGATAACCATAGATTGGAATATTGAATTTGCCAAAAGACTTTCACGCTATTATGGAGATAGAAATGAAAGCAACATTGCGGTTCAGTCTGTGGTAACAGAACCAGTTACTACTTTTACATGGTCAAATGATTCCCTCCCTACATATCCATGTCCAAATGAAGAGATAGCTGAATTAACTAATAAATTAATTGATGAAAAAAGCGAAGTATCAGTAGCTTTTAGGAAAGCCATGGGCTCTGAATTTAACATTATCGATGCTAGCGTTAACTTCCTTGGTGTATGCCACAGTCCAGCTTCTACAACATCATCCACTCACTCCAACTTCCCGCCAATGCTTCGTAATCCTATTGAACGAATCAATACTACAGTTGGTGAAATTCTACGCTTCAAGATACCAGACGATACCTTTTATGATTTCGAAGATGGAAGTACTCGCTATCTCACTCTTACTTTCTTAACTATTGAAAATGTGCGTCCACCCAAATCTTCCTGGGTTCAGTTTGATCATAAATCTCAAGAACTATATGGCTTGCCTTTTGATGGGGATGCTGGAAGACACGAGTTTCAACTGGTGGCTATGGACAACAATGGATTACAAATCAATGACGTTTTTGTTATTGAAGTTCATCCACGTCCGCCTAAGAAGTGGAATGTTGAATTCAGCCTTCATATCGACCATGATTATGAAGAATTTAGCAAAGACATTAGTAAAAAGGTTTTGGTTGCTTGGAAGTTGGCCAAGCTTTATGATGATCCAGATCCTCGCTATATAACAATAGGTTCAATAAGCAAAGGTTCAGTTGTGTATGCCTGGACCAACAACACTCTACCTCATGATCCTTGTCCAAAGAGGACAATTGACAAACTAGTCAAGAATATGATTAACGAAGATGGAACTTTGTCATCAAAATTAACCGAGGCAATGTTGCCAGAATTTAAAATAATTAAAGCTGATGCCATGCCTCTAGGCATTTGCCTTGGCGAAGTGACACCAACTTCTGTTACTATTGCACCACCTCCATCTACTCAAAAAGCTGAACCTGCTGCAACAACAGATGATGATATATACATCACCACCATAATTCCTGCTGTGGTTATTGCAGTAATGCTCATCATTGCAGCCCTCGTTGCTTGCTTCCTTTACAGGAAGAAAAGAAAGGGCAAGTTGGTCATGCAAGACAACAATACCTTCATTGGAAATCGAGCTCCTGTCATCTTCGGGGATGAAATGGAAGAAAAGCCAGATCCTGCCAAGCCTCCAGTCATAATGCGAGAAGAGAAGCCTCCACTGGCTCCACCTGACTACTTACGTTCATCAGCCAGCAGCAGGGATTCAACGCCTCATCTTGACCGTGTAGAACAAGCCAACATTAGGAACACAAATGCCGACCTTCACATAGATCCTTCTCCACCATATCAGCCACCACCTCCGTTCACCACAAACAGAGACAGTAAGAATTCTCGAAACAAAGGCACACCAACATACAGGCAACCTCCACCATACATGCCACCTGTGCCTCCTTAAAATAATAGTTTTAAGGTTTGCAGAGTGGGCATAATTGTGCCTTCGCCTGCCAAAGAAAGACTACTCATATGTACTCTACTTTAATGTTGCATTCATGTTTGTTCAATGCCTGCTCTTCTCTTTCGCTGTGAAAAAGAGCTTCTAAGAAAAACAAGATGAATATCTGATACTGAATTTTATGTTAAGAATGTTTTTTAATTGCCTTGAATATGTAAAGCTGTGGATGCACAGCAGATACTCTTGATTATTGATGTTTTTGTGTGTCAAAACGCAGACGACATAAGCGTTTTTATTCTGCTTGTAAGGTTGACAATTCTTTATTACTGTATGCTCATTTTATATGTATGTGTTGCATGAAATTCAATATCAAATTGTGACAAAGTTAGTTTATAAACACTGCAGAGGTTATTGTGCCTATTCATGATGGCTGTTTTATCACAATCACTATTAGTCATATGTTGTATTTTCAATTAATTTATGTTCAGTGATAACTTTTAACTGTATCCTTTCTTTGAATGTTTATCTTGATAAGATTAACATTTTGCCAATATTTTTTTTTCAAATCTTATTATTATTTTTGCGTTTTGCATGTTATAATTAATTCTTTATAAGTTTTAATGATCCGATAATTTATTCGAATTTTTTATTTTTGTTCTGTAGAATTGTAGATATTTTTTTCCTAAAAAATTAATTTTAACTTCTGTTTTTGAAAAGTATTCAAAGTTTGCTTTTCATAAAGTGCATGCGCAAAGTCCAGACTCTTATTTCTGCATATTCTTTTAACTTGAATAAATAGAAAAATCTGTTCTTGAATTTGTCAGTTCTAGTATAAAATGTGTTTTTAACTTATTTCAGAAACTTTCTTCTTATATGAGTAGTTAGTATTTTCTTATATGAATCATTTCATTGCTGTAAATTTTTTTCCACCATTTACTAACTTTCATTTGTTTAAAAGAAATCTCAGTTCTCTAAAACTACTTATAATCCTCCAAGAAATCGATGTAATTTTCTAATATGCACTTATCTTTTAATTTCTAGTATAGAAATAATTGCAATGAAGTTTTAACACATGCATTGGATACACTTAATTCATTAATAAAAAATTCTGTACTAATATGTTCCCAGTTTGAAATTTTTATTATGCTTACAGTTTAAAGTATAATATGTTTTCTCTTAAACCAAATATTCTGTGAAAAAAGATTTTTTTAATAAAAGTACTTAATGTGTTTTCAGATGTGATATTTTCAAAATTGATCATCATTAAAAAGAAACTTACATTTTTGAAGATATGGATGTGTATTTCAAAACACAAACTTCACATGCTTTTAAAAATATGCTTGATCAAGTATCAACCGATGAGCGCAATTTTTATGACAAAAATTGAAACAGAAAAGCTAAACTATGAGCTACATGATTCACACTGTATCAGTTTTGAAATGATTTTTTTCCATATTCAGAAATATTATGCATTTTTTACAAAAATGTAAAAAACGTCTATTCAGTTTCTTTTCAAATGTGTATATAATAAGTATTAAGATAATATAAAATGCATTAATAAGAAATTCAATTAACATATTTGCAACTAATTTTAATAATTATAATAAACAAATATTTCTTTATCAGGAATTGAAACAATATTTAACCTCAGAAAGACATGTTGTGAAAAGAATATGCTTTAGTAAAAGATTCAAAAATTACTTTTATATTAATCCATTATGCAGTATTTGCTTGTTTGTCTTAAAGCAATTATCGTTTTGATTTTTATTGATCTCTTTTTGTCATGTGTACTTAAAGTTTTCATTTCCTTTTAAACATCAAAACCTTCTTTTCTTTTTAAAATTACAAAATCCAAACATGTTTTAACAAGATACTGAATCTAACAATCTATAACATTTGAGTACTTTAATTTCATAACTATACTTGTTAATTTCGTTTTTTAGTGTTATATATCAATCTTTGAAGTTATTGAAAATTTAGAATACTTATCCATTTGGTTGACAACAGTTGTCACCAAGTTTAAATGGTGGCATAAATGTCGCTTTTGCGTCAGTAGGGCAGCCACCAAAATGTATGGATGTGCACCAAGTACAACAATCTTGTACTGTTGGCAAAAATCGCACTCTTCGCCATATACGGCTGGTGGATTTGGCGTGTATTTCGCTGCTGTCGAAGTATCGGAAAAGTTCAAATGCAATTTTAGATTGCATATTTCAATTCTCTTGAATTTAAGGCTGAGCTAAAAGCATTTTAAATTTCAGTTATAGTTTTTTTTCACTAATAAAAAATATTCTCAGTTTATTTTTATTCCTAGAACTGACATAAGATTATCTTACTCATCTTGATACACAAGTTGATATTTTTACAGGGTTTCCAAGACAATTAGTGATATGGAGATTTGTGAAAACATACTTGTTCGTAGCATGAAACTTAGTTTTTATAGAACAGGGGGAAAACTGAAATTTTCAGTAAAGTTCATATTTGCACTTTTCTATAGAATATTGCCTTTTTTCTGATGCATAATTATTTTTTTCCAAGGTACTGATTAGAACACTTGATATGAAACAATATTACATAATTAGTTGCTACTTTAACTCTTTTTTTTTCTATCAGTCTACGAAAGTTGAATCAATACCCGTGGAAAGCACATGTGGCTTGTCTAAAACACATTTCCGTTATAAAATATTCTTTATTTAATTGTACTTAAGTGTGAATGTTATGTGTATCTTCCATTGTTAGTATAATTGTAAGAAATTAATTTTCACTGAAATGTGAAGAAAACTTAAAAGTTCACTTTTATTAAAAAGCAGTACGGTTTTTTTTCCAACGAATTTCTGATTGTAATGTTAAGAATTTGTTTGTGATTACTTTCAAAATAACTTAGTTCGAAATTTAGGATAATTTATTATATTTATTGTTAATAGCAGCACTGAAAATTTTATGTATAAAAAGTGTATTTACGTCCTGCAGTCTGCATTAATTAGAAATTTTAGTTAATATATTTTAATGCTTTTCATTCTATTTCCCTGAAATTAAATTGAATTGGGATTCTTAAGCTGAAGACTGTTAAGCTGTCATCTGTTTCATGTGTATTGTATGTGTTAAACTTGCAAAAACTATTATTTGTATATGCCAGTTTTGCTATACCTATTTTATGATGGAAGTGTTTTGATATAATGTGTTTTGCTTCCTAAATTTACAATTTTCATGTATTTGTGTTGAAATGTATGTTATCGGTGTTTGTAAAAACACCTTATGTAGAAGCAATTCTTCATCTACAGTAATGTAAATATTTGTATAGGCAGCTTTTACAAATTCAACATATCCCAGTTATTAATTAAGACTGAAAACTGTCAAACAAGTGTTGTTGGCATATCACAGAATTAATTTCTTTTATTTACAATAATCTGAAATCTTGCTAGATGGTAAGATTCTATTAATGAACATTTTAAATCTTGAGTACTATATATCTCAGTTTATTTGAGAATAAGAAAGAATACTATTTTTTAAAAAATGTATTGCAAAAACATATCTTCTTTAGGCTTGAAATTTAATCCTGTTTCCAACATATTGTTCATCTGCCTACGGGAAACTGTTATATTTTTTTTTCTAGCCACACAAAATAATTAATTTTATGTAACAAATACACTTACAATTTTTTCTTGAAATAAATGTATTAAATTTTTGTGTATGCAAATCAAATTGTGTGCTTTTGTGTTTGTACCAGATAATTAATATCTTCTATATTTTAGTTTCATGTCATATTATAGCAAATTTCGTCGTTTATCATTTATTTAAATTGTCATTTATTATGTGCAACTGTGGAGAAAATTAATTGCATGTTCTGTTATAACAATTACATTTGTAAAGAAATAAATCTGTTTGAATGATGTTCATTAATTTATTACTCATACATGGATGTAATAAATATGAACTTTGTTTTGCAAAATCAGTAATGCAATAATGTGAAAAAATTGCATTAGAACATTCTAGATTTAAAAACTGAGAATTAGATTTTTAAATAAGAAAGTTTTTGATTTTATTTCTTATTGTGGTTGTTAAGAAGTTTCAACAAAGTGACCTAAGTCAGTGCTATAGTGTTAATAATAAAAGTTTTTCAATTAATCCTAGCATCTAAGTCTCACTTACTTAGTTTTTACAAAATGTTACTCATTTTCATAGAGTAATCTATATATTTTGAATTCAATTACTGTCTGTCCTCCACGAGAACTCTGCTCGCCAAGTTGTCTAGTTGACGGTGGTTACTATAGAAACAGTTTATCGTAGGAGGAATCCATTTCGAGTAGGTAGGGGATGTTCATTCAAGTTTGTTACGTTGGCGGAATAGGAAGGAAGGATCAACTGTGGCAAAACCGAGAAGCCGAATGATCAACTACCGCCGCAAATTGGCGCTAAGAATAGAATTAAACCCGGACTTCCGTCGAATTCGTCCTACTCAAAATGGATCTTCCCTAGCATAATCGGTTGCTATAGCAACTGTCGTCAACCAGACAACCTGGCGAACAGAGTTTCCGTGTCGGACAGACAGCACTTTCGTTACCCGTTTTGATTTTTTTTAAATTTCAGCCCAACATGTTTTCATACAATACTAACCCTCCATTAGTCGAGATAATTTTCGTCCTTAAATGGGCGCAATGTATTTCACAGATTTAAATCTATTCTGTGTTATGTTCTTCCGGGTTTAATATTTTTTTTCCTTTGGGACTAATTATCATAGTTATAATAATGATGTAAATGAGTATTCTGTAAGAAAAATTCAATTTGTAATGCTTTAAAAGCAACTGACAAGTACATATTGCATACATATCTAATATTAGATATTGCAACTAATGGAGGGTTCAAGATTATGATAAGAGTTTTCCAGGTAAAACCTCTCATGAGTAAAGAGATTTCAACAGTGCAACATCCGAGGATCCAATGAATCAAACCGTTGTCCCCAATCACAGCTTCGGGATGCCCAGTAACTCACGATAACAGTTTAAAATATGAAGGCGCCAAAAATCAAAAAAATCCGACGATAATGTCTACTAACCCGGCTATGACGGAGCATGCGTTGTACGTGTCACACATATGCAAGTTGGTCAGAAGCCTCCCATTTCGCATTTAGTTCTAACTTCATTACACCGCATAAAGTGACAAAATGAAACACTGGGAATATTTATATCGAGAGTCGTTGGGTGGAACTGTTCAAACACTTTCACGCCAATCATTTAAATTATACGAACTTTCATTGAAAATATTTCATGTCTGCCCGGCACTTATGCGCCCCGTATAAATGTTCTGTTTCTTATAAATAAGTTGCGAACGAGCTAGAAAACGCTGTTGCAAGTCGCAATTTATAAAGCAACGTGAATTACCAAAGTAAATTTTAAGAAATCCTGGCCAGGAATTTCATTCTTTTTTTTAAATCGCCGCCAAGTACACTGAAGAAAAAATGTGCTCTTCAGAAAAATTATTTGAATTATTGAGTTATTTATTTTCACGTGTTTATTCCTGTTCTTTTCATTAATAAATAAAAATTGAAGAAATATGTGTTTATGGAATTCACGTAATATTATCTAAAAATTAAAAAATGTCCCGTTTTGAGGGACACATGAATGAAAAGAAGATCAGGCATGCGCAGAAAAAGCAGACTATGACAAATTCTTGTCTCGACGAGACTACATGAGTAGTATATGGGTGACAAGAATGAGCACAGTTTTGAGCCTGACAAGAATGAGCACAGTTTTGAGCCCGACAAGAATGGGCACAGTTTTGAGCCTGACAAGAATGAGCACAGTTTTGAATAGCCTTCCCTAGCAAGTCTTAGACGGAGAACAAACAATCCGACGAACAACAAAACGAGAAAATGTTTCTCATAAAACAATACAGGCATCATTTTAAAATAAATATATAAAGAACTTACCTATCCTCCACGAACGATCTTAATTTTCTCGATACCCAGGCGAAACAGCACTTCAGCAATGCAAGGAGTTCGTGGCTGGCGGGGTACGGGAACGAAACGTTCGGGAGGAGCTTTTCGGAAGGCCTGCAAATTCGCTCGCTCCATTATCGTATGATGCAATAGAATAGCCAAGAAAAGTTTCGCATGAAGATTCGAGTTTAATTTAATCTCTTGCGTCTGCAGAGTCTAATTGAAAGCAATGCTAAAATGTAATTATGAGACGAGTTTGACATTGGCATTGAAGCGAAATGAAAAACGCATATTCCACCGAGACCAAGGAGGTTATAATGAAGATTCAAGGTTAATTTCATCTCTTGCGTCTGCAGAGTCTAATTAAAAGCAATACTAAAATGTAAAGACATGTTTCAAATTGACATTGAAGCGAAAATGAAAAACGATTGTTTTGTTTCTGTTGTTAGAGATTCTATGGCTCAGCAGCAATATTTCCACCAGCTTCTGGGTCTTAGAATCTTTTTCTAGTTTCCAGGTTCGATCCTAGTCGAAAGTTTCAGCCACGATTTTTTTTTTTTTCGAGATTATAGTTTAAAGCAAAATACATAAGAGGCGCCCGAATGAAAATCTGTTTTATTTATTTATTTTATTTATTGAGCGTATATAAGCAGTGTTTTCATTGTGTTTCGATTAAAATGGAAGAGGTTTATCAAAGTTGTGGGGCGAAATTATTTTACCTCTCCGAGATAGCTTCAGAGCACCCCGTTACTGAACAAGTATTTTTAGAACTCGATCAAACCCTCTTCCGTGACGGAATCACTCTTGTTAAAATAGGATATTTGTTATCGTTCGCGAGACATATTATTCTTAAAAGTCCTGAGAAAAAAGAATTTGTTCATGAGCAGGTGTATAAAAGTCTGCGCAAATATTTCTCACTCTAAAGATGAAGAACGTTACAAAACAAACCTGGTCTAACATTTTTTTTTTTACTGAGTGTTATTATCGTTGAATTTATAGTTTTTATAATCTATTTGCAAGCGCAAACATCGAGCGAATTGCCTCAAAAAGTCAATATCACAAACTCTTCGTGCATTGTTTCCAAATATATTGGGAGGAAAATATTTCTTCATATCTGTTTTAAAAATAAACAACAGATATTCGATATACGATATTTTTTCTCCAACCAAACCCTGAATCCTATCCCAGAGATTCTCGGTGTTCAGTTAACCAAAAGTGAATTCGGGAAAGTGTGTGAAGTGTGTTGACTGTTTACAATCATGTTTTTAAGACTCAAATTCCCATCTTCAATGATAATTAATGGGCCGAGTCAAAGCGGAAAAACTCACTTAGTTCGAAAAATAATTTCTGAACAAATGTATGAAATACCGATCAAAAAAGTCGTGTGGTGTTATAAAATTTTTCAACCATGGTTTCACGAAGAGAGAAATATCAAATTCATAGCAGGATTGCCAACTGAAGACGAAAACTTTCAACTTTTGATTTTGGATGATCTTATGAACAATTTGACAGCTGAAATATCGCAAATGTTTACTGTTGGATCTCATCATAAAAATTTCAGCATAATTTTGATCACACAAAATCTTTTCCCCCGCATTAGAGTTGCAAGAGATATCAGTTTGAATGCTCACTATATAATACTCTTTCGAAATAACAGAGATCAATCGCAAATTGCATGTTTTGGCAGACAGGTGTTTCCCGATCGTTCTAAATTTTTCATGGACGCCTATAAAAAGGCTACAGCGGAAAAATATCAATTCCTACTTGTGGATTGCTTTCCAACGACAGATGAAGAATTGAGATTGCGACAATCACTGTTTCCAGATCAAAGAGGAGTTAATTGGGTGTTTGTGCCAGAATAAAAAAAAAATGAATCGAATCAAACGACATGTGCACTTGTTGCATGTTTTATCCTCTGCGAGTCCCCAACAAAGAAATGCAATATTAAAAAGTGCTACCAACGAACAGATAAAAACATTGTGCGAAATATGTCAAAATGTATTAGCAGGCAACGTGTCGAAAGCGAAGGTTCGACAGTTGTGTCGCTATAAGAAGGTCATTCGCCAGTTAGCCGACAGAAATATTCCCATTGCTCGAAAGCGCAAGTTATTGACAAATCAAACAGGTGGGTTTTTACCGCTCGTTCTTCCCGCTGTTTTGAGTCTTGTTGGAGGTCTAGTGGGGAAAGCTATAGGCAAGCGAATTTAAAAGAATGGCTCGAAAAATGGCGTTAGTCCCAAAAGAGCTCGTATCAGAATATTATCAACTAAACAAACCAGAAATAAGAGTTGAGGATAATATTTCAAATCTATTACATGACGAGGAAACGCCAGACGATATGAAAGCCAGACTATTATCTCATTGGATTCCGAAATATCAGCGTTTGATGCAGCCCCCTCCACCGACGAAACCTTTTGAGATTCCTAAGGAACTCTTGCAAGAAACAGAGGTGGAGCAAGAAGAAAAACCCACCTCGTTGTTTTCCAGAAAAAACATGATTGCAAAATATATTGCATATACCATTCCGAAAACGAGAAAGAAATATATCCTACCCATTTTGGAAAAACTTAGAGATGTCAATTACACCTTCAATGATATGAACGAATTGCAAAAAGATGGAAAAACCGAATATAGAAGCAATGTAATTGATTTATTTAGTTATTTGATGAGAAATGAAAGAGCTGACAGCCAACCACCTCCGGGTTTTCATACTTTTTTGCAAGGAATTTTGGATGCGAACATACCTATAGGGTGGATTGCCAATAAAAATGTGAAAGAGTTGATACTTCTCTCACAAGCTGATCCGAAACGGAAGGATCGAAGCTCACCGAGGACTCTGAATGAATCTAAACCTAAGAAAGTGACGATCGCGGAAAGATTGCAAACATTCTCAAATCCTGAGACTTCACCAGAACCCGAAAAAGAGACCATAAAGAAAACACTCTCCGATCCCGAGAGTTCTCCTGCCGTCCAAGTCAAACAATGGACAAATTGGGAGGAGGCCAAGAGGTTGTCGAAACCTCTGCCCATCAGCTGGAAGAAGTGGAAAAATTGAAGAAACTTTACTACGATCCCAAAGAGCCTGGTTCGTTTGGCGGTGTCAAGAGACTCTCCGAAGCAAGTGGTTTAAAGGAAGATCGCGTTCGGAAATTTCTCTCGGGAGAGGATCCTTATTCGCTTCATTTCCCGGTGCGTTATAAATTCCAAAGACGGAAAACGATTGCATATGGGTTGAACGAGTTGTGGCAAAGTGACTTAGTGGATTTACAGAAATTGTCGCGCTTTAACAGAGGCTATCGATACATTATAACTATTATAGACGTTATGTCTAGATACTTAAGAGCGTTTCCGATCAAAGACAAAAAGGCAAGCACGATCGCTAAAGTTTTCCGCAAAGTTTTTAAAGAGGTTCGACCTAAAAATATCCAAACAGATAAAGGCAGCGAATATTACAACAAAACCGTTCGTGATCTATTTAAGAAACATAACATTCACCATTATTCAACAAAAAGCGAAGCGAAATGTGCTATTTTGGAAAGAGCGCACAAAACGCTGCAAAATAAAATGTATCGCGTTTTCACTCATCGCAATTCGTATAAGTATTTAGATATTTTAAAACCACTCGTTGATTCATACAACCACTCTGTGCATCGAAGCCATGGATTTGCGCCTGCAAACGTCACAGAAGCTGATGAGCCGCTCTTATATAAATCTTTGTACAACATAAACGCTGCAATCAGATTTCGATTTGCGGTTAACGATGTGGTGAGGATTTCAAAAGCTCGTAAAGTTTTCAGGAAAGGTTATCTACCTGGTTGGACGGAAGAAACATTTGTAGTCTACAAACGATTTCCAACAAATCCTCCGACATATGTGTTACAAGATCTGTCTGGCAAAGAAATTGCTGGGCGGTTTTATGCAGAAGAGTTACAAAAAATTGATAAGTCTGACAACAATTTGTGGGCAATTGAGAAAATTATTCGCACAAAAGGCCGAGGTGCTTCACGTCAATTGTTGGTGAAGTGGGTCGGTTTTGACGATTCCTTTAACTCCTGGATTAAAGCGAAATGGCTGAAAACATGACAGATTTGAGTAGTATATGGGTGAAGAATGAGAGCACAGTTTTGAGCCTGACAGAAGTGAGCACAGTTTTTGAGCCCGACAGAATGACGAGTTTTTGGAAGCCTGACAAAGAATGAGCACAGTTTTGAATAGCCTTCCCTAAGAAGTGCCTTAGACGGAGAACAAACAATCCGACGAACAACAAAACGAGAAAATGTTTCTCATAAAACAACGGGCATCATTTTAAAATAAATATATAAAGAACACCTATCCTCCACGAACGATCTTAATTTTCTCGATACCCAGGCAAACAGCACTTCAGCAATGCAAAGGGTTCGTGGCTGGCGGGGTGCAGCAAGAACGTTCGGGAGGAACCTTTCGGAAGGCCTGCAAATTCGCTCGCTCCATTATCGTATGATGCAATAGAATGGCAAGAAAAGTTTCGCATGAAGATCGAGGTTTAATTTAATCTCTTGCGTCTGCAAGTCTAATTGAGAAAGCAATGCTAAAATGGTATGAGACAGTTTGACATTGGCATTGGAAGCGAAATGAAAAACACATATTATTCCACCAGGGAGACCAAGGTTATAATGAAAGATTCAAGGTTAATTTCATCTTCGTCTGCAAGTCTAATTAAAAGCAATACTAAAATGTAAGACATGTTTCAAATTGACATTGAAGCGAAAAGAAAACGATTGTTTTGTTTCTGTTGTTAGAGATTCTATGCTCAACCTTAATGCTTTCCACCAACTTCTGGGTCTTAGAATCTTTTCTAGTTTCACGGGTTCGATCTAGTCGAAAGTTTCAGCCACGATTTTTTTTTCCGAGATTATAGTTTAGAAACAAAATACATAAAGAGGCGCCCGAGATGAAAATCTATTTTTATTTATTTATTTTATTTATTGGCGTATATAAGCAGTGTTTTTCATTGTGTTTCGATTAAAATGGAAGAGGTTTATCAAAGTTGTGGGGCGAAATTATTTTACTCTCCGGATAGCTTCAGAGCACCCGTTACTGAACAAGTATTTTAGAACTCGAGTCAAACCCTCTTCCGTGACGGAATCCTCTTGTTAAAATAGGATATTTGTTATCGTTCCTGAGACATATTATTCTTAAAGTCCTGAGAAAAAAGAATTTGTTCATGAGCAGGTGTATAAAAGTCTGCCAAATATTTCTCCTCTAAAGATGAAGAACGTTACAAAACAAACCTGGTCTAACATTTTTTTTTACTGAGTGTTTATTATCGTTGAATAGAATTTTTTATAATCTATTTGCAAGCGCAAACATCAGGCAATTGCCTCAAAAAGTCAATATCACAAAACTCTTCGTGCATTGTTTCCAAATATATGTGGGAGGAAAATGTTTCTTCATATCTGTTTTAAAATAACAACAGATATTCGATGCCACGATATGTTTTCTCCACCAAACCTGAATCCTATCGAGATTCTCAGTGTTCAGTTAAAAAGTGAATTCGGAAAGTTGAAGTGTGTTGACTTTTTAAATCATGTTTTTTAGACTCAAATTCCATCTTCAATGATAATTAATGGGCCGAGTCAAAGCGGAAAAACTCACTTAGTTCGAAAAATAATTTCCTGAACGATATGAAATACCAATCAAAAAAAAGTCGTGTGGTATTTATAAAATTTTCAACCATGTGGTTTCCGAAGAGAAATATCAAATTCATAGCAGGATTGCCAACTGAAGACGCTTTCAACTTTTGATTTTTTTGGATGATCTTATGATACAATTTGAAGCTGAAATATCTCAAATGTTTACTGTTGGATCTCATCGCAAAAATTTCAGCATAATTTCGATCACAAAATCTTTTCCCCATTGGATTGCAAGAGATATCGGTAAATTTCGTCGTTTATCATTTATTTAAATTGTCATTTATTATGTGCAGCTGTGGAGAAAATTAATTGCATGTTCTGTTATAACAATTACATTTGTAAAGAAATAAATCTGTTTGAATGATGTTCATTAATTTATTACTCGTACATGGATGTAATAAATATGAACTTTGTTTTGCAAAATCAGTAATGCAATGATGTGAAAAAATTGCATTAGAACATTATAGATTTAAAAACTGAGAATTAGAATTTTAAATAAGAAAGTTTTTGATTTTATTTCTTATTGTGGTTGTTAAGAAGTTTCAACAAAGTGACCTAAGTCAGTGCTATAGTGTTAATAATAAAAGTTTTTCAATTAATCCTAGCATCTAAGTCTCACTTACTTAGTTTTTACAAAATGTTACTCACTTTCATAGAATAATCTATATATTTTGAATTCAATTACTGCCTGTCCACCACGAGAACTCTGCTCGCCAAATTGTCTAGTTGACGGTGATTACTATAGAAACAGGTTATCGTAGGTGGAATCCATTTCGAGTAGGTAGGAGATGTTCTTTCAAGTTTGTTACATTGGCGGAATAGGAAGGAAGAATCAACTGTGGCAAAACCGAGAAGCCGAATGATCAACTACCGCCGCATACTGGCGCCAAGAATAGAATAAAACCCCGACTTCCGTCGAATTCCTCCTACTCCAAATGGATCTTCCCTAGCATAATCGGTTGCTATAGCAACCGTCGTCAACCAGACAACGTGGCGAACAGAGTGTCCGTGTCGGACAGACAGCACTTTGGTTATCCGTTTTGATTTTTTTTTAAATTTTAGCCCAACATGTTTTCATACAAAACTAAACCTCCATTAGTCGCGATAATTTTCGTCCTTAAATGGGCGCAATGTATTTCACAGATTTAAATCTCCTCTGTGTTATGTTCATCCGGGTTTAATATTTTTTCCTTTGGGACTAATTATCATAGTTATAATAATGATGTAAATGAGTATTCTGTAAGAAAAATTCAATTTGTAATGCTTTAAAAGCAACTAACAAGTACATATTGCATACATATCTAATATTAGATATTGCAACTAATGGAGGGTTCAAGATTATGATAAGAGTTTTCCAGGTAAAACCTCTCATGAGTAAAGAGATTTCAACAGTGCAACGTCCGAGGATCCAATGAATCAAACCGTTGTTCCCAAACACAGCTTCGGGACGCCCAGTAACTCACGATAACAGTTTAAAATATGAAGGCGCCAAAAATCAAAAAAATCCGACGATAATGTCTACTAACCCGGCTATGACGGAGCATGCGTTGTACGTGTCACATATATGCAAGTTGGTCAGAAGCCTCCCATTTCGCATTTAGTTCCAACTTCATTACACCGCATAAAGTGACAAAATGAAACACTGGGAATATTTATATCGAGAGTCGTTGGGTGGAACTGTTCAAACACTTTCACGCCAATCATTTAAATTATATGAACTTTCATTGAAAATATTCCATGTCTGCCCGGCACTTATGCGCCCCGTGTAAATGTCCTTTTTCTTATAAATAAGTTGCGAACGAGCTAGAAAACGCTGTTGCAGGTCGCAATTTATAAAGCAACGTGAATTACGAAAGTAAATTTTAAGAAATCCTGGTCAGGATTTTCATTCTTTTTTTAAATCGACACCTAATACACTGAAGAAAAAATGTGCTCTTCAGAAAAATTATTTGAATTATTGAGTTATTTATTTTCACGTGTTTATTCCTGTTCTTTTCATTAATAAATAAAAATTGAAGAAATATGTGTTTATGGAATTCACATAATATTATCTAAAAATTAAAAAATGTCCCGTTTTGAGGGACATTTTACACATGAATGAAAAGATCAGGCATGCGCAGAAAAAGCAGACTATGACAAATTCTTGTCTCGACGAGACTACATGCTATTGTCTGACAATATTGGCCTCATGTAACCCCTCCTTCCCAAGGCCCAGTCTGGCCAAGCCCATAATGCTACCTGCTTAGTAATCCATTTTTAAGCTTTTTTTCAATTAAAATGCACCAACCAATTTAATACACATTTTCTTAATCTCCTAGCTACGCATCCCGTGATTTTCACTGGTTTGAAATCAATCTATCTTGTGCTGTATCCCGCAAATTGATGCGGGCTAGCTTGTTTATTACTTACTATTATATCCAATATCTTTCTACGCAGCCCCTATCTCAAGTTCATGACCTACAACTTAAGAAGCCTGGTTTAAATTACAATTTTACCGTAATTTATAAACAACAATCTTATTGTAACTTTTTTCCTTTCTCATAATTAAAATACATGTAATTTTTTCATTTAAAATTGCAGTTTGATAAATTTATATAATAGGATATTTAATTGATAAACTTACATTTAAAAACTTTTAAAAAATATATATATTAAAGCATTTTAAATTCATACGCAATTGAAACTACTCAATAAACTAAATTATTCAAAAAATGAATTTCCTTCGGCAAACCACAACTGAGCCATTGAACTTGAGAAACCAACATTTAATATATTTTGTAGCAGTTAAGTGAATTCAGATGCCTTTCTAAAGCTGATTGAAAGAATATATTAAAACATGGAGATTGGAAGGCTGAATTTGCCTTTTTCAAAATACATAACTTTTAGATACTATATTAATTCATTCTTGAACCTTATATAGAATATTAGGTTCCCTTGTTGTTGTTTTTTTCAGTAGATGTTGAAATTGCAAGTTTTAGAAAAGCTAAACTATCTGTTTCTTAATATTGTGTAAAATTTCTGGGAGTGATCAGACAATCAGTCTTGACAGCAATGATGTTATATACAGGGTGTTTACACTAACCGTGGAACTATAACTAATTTCTAAATCATTAGAGATAGGCATAAACTTCCATTTGGTAAAATGTTTTACGTATAGTTAGGAATTATTTTTTAAGTTGTTTGAGTTAATAAATGTCCTGCTGAAAAGATTACAAGATCTAAATTTTTAGACATGCCTCCCTCCCTGCCATATTAGTTATACTTAAAAAAACATCTAGACACACACACAATCCAGCATTACCAATATGTGCTGAACACTAAATAATAACATAATGAAACAAAGAGGTCTTAGTTTTATTTCATTATAATTAAAGTATGTGTGGCTTTTCATACTTTCCAAATACTGTTGCCTCATTTTAGTAGTGACAAAAAATATCCAGTTAAAATAACATTTAGAAATGCGAGAAAAAAGTACAAAAATGTGTATTTTTAAGTCTAATGATTAAAAAAAAATTAAGAATTGTTCTTTGTTGTGGAAATCCAAACACTCACCTGTAACAAATTGTAAACTTTCTGAACTTATTAGACTGTATAGATTGTAACTCAAATAGGGGAGGACATAATAGGACAGGGAATAAATAAAATATATTTTCCTTTTTTTAAGTAGATCCAATTCTTCAGCTTTTTTCAGAACTGCACAGTTCCTATATGTGTATGAGATTACCCTTTCCAGTCCAGCTAAAGCAAATACATTCCACCGAAGATCCGCCATGTATGTGAGCATATTGCATGTTAAATCATACATAGTGGGCCAAACGTCCTCCCGCTGGTGTGGTGCGGAAGTTTGGAGAGGGGAATGCCAGCTCAGATGTCCGTGACTCAAAATTTCGAGGTCCATCCCAAAATATCCCTCATGTTGCTTCAAAACAGGACGACAATAAATCCAAGGTGATCCTACGCCCCCCCCCCCCGCACTGCTTGCTAAATTTTCGTTGATTTTCTTCTCCTCTATGATCCATCCCTTCCCTCGGAAAAACTACCTTCCTGTCATTTCTTTTTTCTTACACAGATTTAGCATATTTTATACCCTTATATATATATATATATATAAAATTATCTTCGTCCGGCCCGCCAGGAAGGCGAATTTTGCATTTATAGCTATCTATAGGCACAACAACTAATAATTCCAGTACTTTTTAATTATCCATAGAAGGCTTAATCTTGAGTTCTTTTCAATTGCTTCAAAACGGGACGCTAATTTAACTAAACTAAAGTGCACGAGAAAATGGAGGAGAGAACACTTCCGTGGCTTATTTTTAGTTCTAAATCCTTAGATTCTTATAAACTTACAAAAAAACGGCTGACTTAAATTTTTTTTCCAATTGGACCCCGCACCTAGGTGCATGTGGACACGATAACTCAATAAACTCAAAGAGCTACACTGTAGAGCCAGAAAAACTGGTACTCCTTCCTAATATCGTGTCGGGCCCCCATGAGCACGCAGAAGTGACGCAAAACGACGTGGCATGGACTCGACTAATGTCTGAAGGTATCCTGGAAGGAAATTCACACTATGAATACTGCAGGGCATTCAACAAATCCATAGGAGTGCGAGCGAAGTGATGGAGATCTCTTCTCAACAGCATGTAGCAAGGCATCCCATATATCTTCAGTAATGTTCATGTCTGGGGATTTAAGTGGCCAATGGAAGTGTCTAAAGTCAGGTGAGTGTTCCTGGAGCCACTTGGTAGCAACTCTCGACGCGTGGGGTGTCGCATTATCCTGATGGAATTGTCCCAATCCGTCGGTATGGACATGAATGAGTAGGTAATCGGACAGGATACTTAAGTACCTGTCAGATTCGTCTCTAGACGTATCAGGGGTCCCATATCACGCCAACTGCACTCGTCCCATACCATCGCAGAGGCTCAACCAGATTGAACAGTCCCCTGTTGATGAACAGGGTCTATGGATTAATGATACTGTCTCCATACTCGTACACTTGCATCCGTCCGATACAATTGGAAATGAGACTCGTCAAACCAGGCAACGTGTTTCCAGTCATCGACAGTCCAATGGTAGTGTTTTCGGGCCCAGGCGAGGCGTAAAGCTTTGTGCCGTGCAGTCAACAACGATACACGAGTGGGCCTTCAGCTCTGAGAGCCCATATTAATGACGGTCCGTTGAGCAGTTCGCACGCTGACACTTGTAGATGCCCTATCATTGAAATTTGCGACAATTTGAGGAAATATTGCACATCCATCTCGTTTAAGGATTTACATCTGACGTCAATGGTCCAGTTCTTTCAAGGTCTTTTTCCGGCCGCACCGATGTCGGAAATTTGATGTTTCACCGGATACCCGATATTCACGGTACACTCGTGAAATGGTCGTACGCAAAAATCCAAATTTCATCGCTACTTCGGAGATGCTATGTCCCATCTCTCGTGCGCCGACTATAACGTCACGTTCAAAATCACAAATCTTGAA
Organism: Araneus ventricosus; assembly: GCA_013235015.1. Lineage (NCBI taxonomy): Eukaryota > Metazoa > Arthropoda > Arachnida > Araneae > Araneidae > Araneus > Araneus ventricosus. The sequence continues at coordinate 186,068 of BGPR01001730.1, forward strand.
AACACGCCATTGCAGAAGCAGGAACCGATCTAATACACTTGTCAGACATCTGTTGTCTTATATAGTTATCAGCTAATTTTGTAACTAAATTTTTAAATTTTGTTGTCTATCCACTATATTTTCGGATACTTTTACATGACTATAAATTTTTTGCCCCCTACCTTTTCCACTCAGTCGCTGCCACTGTACCCTACTGCGGTATGGTATTACCAAATGTAGCAACTATTTAAAAATTTCGGCTAGCTCTAAAAGAAAATAAATAAACAAAGACAAAATGAATTTGGGGAAAACAAAGTTACTTTTAAACTATTTTTAATTAACAAATAAACAGTCACTACACAAAAGACACTTCACATTACACAAAATTAATATTTACAGTAAATAAAAATAGTTATAATTAATGTTACAAACGGGGGCAATAACTCAATCCCAGACAGGATAATATCCATCGTCCAACTAATGAATATCATGGCAAATATACTCAGCACGGGAGGTGGCGCTGCAATCGTCCAATGGGATCGTTACAGACTCCCCCTCGGACTCTGAAGACGTCCCGACGAAGAGTCCGCTTTTGGAAAATACTTCCGAGGCCTACCTCTTCTCTTAAAAGGGGTAGGGTCTCCCCCTGGATGAAAGCATGTCTCAAATTCTTTTAACAGCGAGTTCAATTTGTCACGTTGTTTACTCGTCAAATGTTTCCCTTCATCTTCTCTCAAAATCACAGGAACAGATGTTTCTGGCAATGCGACAGGAATCGTCTCTGGAGAGGTTACTTTGTGAGAAGATATCGTAGGTAGATTTTCCTTAACGTCAGATGGGTTCTTGTAAAAAGAGAACTGCTTATGGGGATTTTCACTGAAATGCCAAGTACCATTCTGGATATTAAGTACAATTGCAGCAGCTTGCAAGAAATCTGTGCCAAGAAGAGTTCGATTTCCCTTTGCTTCAGGCAAGGCGATGAACTTCACACGAACTATTTTTCCTTCTACATTGAGATTTACAGTAGTCGTCAAGGCTTCAACATTTCTTTCTTTCCCATCTGCAAGGACCATCGTAATGTCTCTCTTATAAAATCTGAATTTATGATCTCGCAACAGTTTAAAAAATTCCTCTCCTGCAATGGAATTGGAAGCTCCAGTGTCAGCGCAAAAGGCTGCATCTCTTCCACACACAGTTAGGCAGATAGAACTTGATGGAGAATCGGGTGATTCAGCTGCATAAAGTTTAATACTTTGAACAACAGTTTTAAGTTCTTCTTTGGGTTTTGTGCATTTAGGGCACTTTGATTGGATAAAACCAGGATAACCGCAACCATAACATCGTATTGAAGATTTTCTTTCTGGTCTAGAACTGACAGATTTATCGAAATCGTTCGATCTTGGCTGATTAACTTCACGAGGATGGGAAGTTTTACATTTTCTTTCAGGGTGAAAGACAACATTTTCTTTGAAGAAGGGTTTCTTCACAATGGCAGAAACATGTTTCTTCATGCCTAATTTCACAGTTTCATAAGCATCAAGCTTTTCAGCGAGTTCAAATGGTTTGTTTAGTTCTGACCAATAATCTACGAAATGTTCTTTAAACTCTGGAGGGGTTCTCCTTTTAATTTGATCTGCGATTATCAATTCTTTTAATTCTTCAAAAGTAGAAATGTTCAATTCTGTGGTCCATCCTTCAAAATAGGATTTTAATTCAAAAGTGTAATCTTTCCATGTAATTTCTACACTTTTTCGATGTTGTACAAACAATTGTCGGAACCTATCAGCGGTGAGCCGATATCTTTTCAGAAGCATTTCTTTGACTTTGGCATAGTCTTTAGAATCTTCTTCATTTTCCTTCACAATCATTTGATTTATTTCAGATGGTAAGGATCCGATTAGGTATGGGATCCAGTTGGTTTCCGGTATGTTAACAAATTTTAACTGTCGCTCAAACATGGTAAGATAAAGTCCGATTTCGTCTTCTTTTGGGTTGAATTTTGGAAGAATTCGACTGAGGTCAAATTTAGCCTGATCAGTTACTTCTTGAGAAGAATTGGCATGAGTCATATTTCTAGAAACTCCTGCTTCGATTCTTGATTTTTCAAGTTCGAATTGACGTTCAGCTTCCTTTTCAGCAGCTACAACCAAGCGTTCGGCTTCCTTTTCAGCTGCTACAGCCATTCGTTCATCAATAATCGATTTGAATAAATTCTTTGTAAATTCTTCGTCGTAAGACTCCGCACTCGTAATCAGTTGCTTTAGTTCTACCACTTTTAGACCCTCCGTTACCTGCAATCCCAGTTCGGTTGCTAGATTAATCAAATCGTGCTTTCTTCCTGTTCCTAAATAGGCCGTTTTAAAAGTTTTTTTTTTAAGTCCTAAATTCTAATAAATGTTCGATGACACAAGTGTTATGTTTTGGAGAAAAAACCTAATTTAAATTTGGATATTTTGAAAACATATAATAATCAATTTTAACACAATATATCTAAAATATTAAATTTTAATATTCACCCTGTGGCAACATTAATTTTAGTAAAACTAAATTTATAAGAAGTGCAAATTTGACAATAAAACACAACAATCAAATACAAAATTTTAAGAAAAATTGTTATAAAAGTTAGTATTTCAATTAAAAATTATATGCAACTTTATTTGACAGCATTAATGATATATTTCATTTACCAAGAGTAATTAATAAATTATTATTTCTCTTTCAAACCAAGAAAATACTCTTCTGAAATGTAAAGCAATCCTATTTTGAAACCACAAATATTTTTTCACATTATGATATACTTTTCATTATTTCAAAACAGCAGGAAGTTAGTAATAACATATGACTTTCGTTTAAAAGAATAAATAAGCTAAATCATCATCTGACTGGATTGAAAAATCTCACTATCACTTTCAGAATAAAATATATTATACATTCAATGCGAATCACTTCCTTTGCAGCGCTAACTCTATAAACATTTGCTAGAGCTTGATCATTTGAAGAGAGAAAAAAAAATAATCTGCTGAGGAAAGTTATGAGAATTAAACTGAAGATACTTTTTCAAGGACATACGCAACAGCGTTATGCGTTGATCAGCAGTTTTTTCTCTCGTCAAAGCGAAAGTATAATTTTTACGATTGAAACACACTGGGAACAATATATGCAATAGGATTATTGTTAAATTAGACTGAGATATATAAAAATGTTTTTACACAAAATATAATATGAAAATGAGCACAAAATAATAACCTTTGCAATTATTGCGCTAAATAGAAAAAAACTTAAATGTTCAGAATAAACTACAGAAATTAAATAAACACTTAATAATATGAATTCTTATCATACGATTCATTTTGAATACCAGGAATAACCAAGAGTATATTGATGCATACACAAATATTTTAATAACTTCGTTCCAAAAATACTTTTTTCACTGAGTCTGAAAGATGTTAAGATTTAAACAACGTTTGAAGTTCAAACATTTTCACAATAATCAAGTTCAACTTTCAATTAAATGCAATATCAAAATTTAACTTGATGTTTTGTTAACGTTAATTTTCATTACTAATAACTTGTCACTGGATAGGACATCTGATTTCTGTTATATTATGAAATTCTGAATATTTGTACTTACTGCAAGGTTGCAGATTCTTTCAATGGTATTTTCCAATACTTACCAGGATGGTAGAAGTATCCTCATAAGCTCACACAGAGCAAGAAATTTTCTTTCACACAAATTAATTCAAAATAACTCACACAGAGCTGCAAAATAAAAATGAGTTGGACCGTGGACATTAAAAGTTATTCATTTTAAAATTCGAAGGCCGCGCGACGTTTGGGCGCCAATTTTTATGTAGCAACTATTTAAAAATTTCGGCTAGCTCTAAAAGAAAATAAATAAACAAAGACAAAATGAATTTGGGGAAACCAAAGTTACTTTTAAACTATTTTTAATTAACAAATAAACAGTCACTACACAAAAGACACTTCACATTACACAAAATTAATATTTACAGTAAAAAAAATAGTTATAATTAATGTTACAAACGGGGGGCAATAACTCAATCCCAGACAGGATAATATCCATCGTCCAATTAATGAATATCATGGCAAATATACTCAGCACGGGAGGTGGCGCTGCAATCGTCCAATGGGATCGTTACACAAAGTATATTTCACAAATGTTTTAAGTGATAATCTAGGAAATAATAACAGCTCTTTTTTGTATATCTATACTCATTCTTTGTAGCAGTAATTCGAGAAAATAGTCTCTAAGTAATATGCTTGTCGCGGCCACATCCTTTTTATGCAATCCTCATATTGTTGCTGAAATATTAACAAATTAGAAAATCATCCGTCATGGTATGACGGCTGCAAATTGCCTCTTCGTTAGAGAGATTTCACGTCAAATTTGACGTATTTAAATAGATATGTATGCGAGAGAAAGTTTTAACATTGATTGAAAACAAATAAAATAAACACATGTTTTATGACAGGAAATATTTTTTTATTTACATATTTATTTATTCAAAAAACCTCTTGGTAAACACCATTCCGTGTGAAGCATTTTTCGTTGTTTAACAATTTTATTATAATTCAATAACCATGAAATTCTCAGATTGTCAAACGTAAGTCAAAAGTTAAAATTTCAAAGGAATTCTTTTTTCGAAATTCTAATGAAAACAAAGCACTTCTCTGCTTGTGAAGCGTTGCCAAAAAATATTATCAAATTTTATCATCACGATTGCAATAAATAATCAGATGTATCGTGGCGTCCAAACTATATCGCGCGCATGATATACCACTGACGTGATTTACTACTTTCTGTTCAAAAACGGAATTAATTTGAAATATATGATTAATATAATTTAAAATTTCTCGGGAACTTATTGATCATAGCAAGATAAATTTTATATCAATCGAATAGAAAATTGTATTTCACTATTTTAGAACTATTAAATTTGAAATTATAACGACACTACTCTTACTCTTTTAAATTTAAAATTACTGAAATTGAGGTGCTCTAACAATGAAATAATGCTGTTTAACGTCTGGCAGAGTGCTACGGCGCGAGTTTATTGTTGAGGAAGTTAGAGCGTTACCGAGAGACAGATCTGGACTATTATATTAGTAATGCTAATTGGTGCTGAGCATTGGTATTGTGAGTTAAGCTACTTAACTGTGATTTAAGTTGAAGTCTAAAATAATATCCACAGGCTCCATGTCAACTGTCTCATCTCTAATTCAGCGCCAAGAAATAAGATTAACTGTTAATATTGAGGATTAGACAATTTCATATACCTTGGCGAATATAGTGTACAAAAGGCTAGTTTTCTGGAATGTTACCTGTGATTTGCAATTAATAATTGTTCCGTTCTAGAGGTAAAACCGCTATCGTATCATTTAACTTTAACCGCCTCCTCACTCTATAATGCCCTCATTCGTTTCCTAAATCCCACTGTATTTGAAATTAAAATTTTTCTCAGTTTCCTTAATGTCAAAAAAAAAATTATCCGGAGGTAGAAGGAAACTTATTTTAGTTCATACTTTTGTACAATTCTCTAACGCCAAAATGGCTATCGTTACCGTGCTTTATCGTCAATGCGTAATTAAGTACAAAACATTTCTGTAAAGAAACGAACGGATCAGATGCGTGTTATTGGAAATAACAAAGTAATCGATTCCGGAAAATGGTCAACTTACAAAAATGGACAAAGTTAAGGAATTTAAAACCATCTGAGTTTTCGTCGTGATGTTCTCCACGTCTCGCAACATACTTAAAGCAATGTAAGATTCAACCAGAAATTGTACCTACGAATTGCAATTTTCGCCCCGATTCTGGAATGTTAACCCCTTCCGCAACAGTGACGAGCTAGACTCGTCACGAGCTTTTAATGATCAACTGCCTAGTGACGAGCTGCACTCGTTATGCAATTAAAAAGTATGCGTGGCATGTTTGAACATGCACAAAATTCGTACAATATCAAAAAAATTTTATATAAGTTGCCCACTACTTGTTAGGAAGCGTGGCTGTGAACATTGGCGAATTATAATTTTATTAATAAATCTCTTAATGAACAAAAGTGGTGATCTCAGTGGCTAACTCAAATTAAATAGTGTTTTATTGCAAAATCTTTCAGAATTAAATCGAAGCGCAAGAAGTTATCAAGGAAAAAAAATGTTACGTCGCTTTCCTGCCTCCCTAATCTTATGGTTAGGAAGGGAGTTCTACAGGGATATGTATAAGAATGCCAGTGGAATGGAGCCTTTGACCCCGACCTTAGCGACCATTTTGGCGACAAATTTTGTGACAAAATGTAGGATCTCTAAAATACTAGAATTTTCTCGATATCTCTATTAGGAGCCGAGATCCGGACATCTCCAGATAATTCCATGTGACGTTAAGGCCTGTCGGGGAGACTATAAATAACGCCATGCTCGGATCAGTGGAAGTGAATCGTCTTCGGAGTTCGAAGAATCTGTCTTTGGAAGAGAACCGACCATCAGCAGGAGGACGAAAAATGTTTCTTCACATTTACACACTACGCCCCGCAGCATGGCTGGAAATTAAATACATATGAACATATTTAGGTTTTTTATTACAAGGGCTCACCCGGCCAAGGGGACAATACCAATAACAGCATATGAAGTGAAAATTATATACTAATAATAATTTGCCATGGTCGGAGACAAACACCACAATACATTCTTAATTTTAATTATTATGACATTCCACCTACAGTATGCGAGATGCAGCGCAAATACAAATAAAAACGTCAACCCAAAACCATATTCAAAGCAGACAGACAAATTATATCGAACCAAAAATCGAACAGCGCGCACACACAAACAAACTCTAAGCACAAAATGAATTGGTAAACAATTTTTTTCTATTAATTATTTAAAAATATAAAAAACCAATGCATTCTCACCCACACAACTAACCAGTTAAAAGTTTTAAAATGTCAATACTCTATTACCAAGTATGCACCGGGTATATTGATTAAAGCCATATTATAAAAGCTAACATGATCAACCACTCCCAGTGCAGAAAACCCGCCAATTTAATAATATTCAGTCCTTCATGTGCAATGTAGAGCAACCAGGTCTACATCTCAGGGTCGGATTTAGCCTTTGAACTACTCCGTACAAAAATAAAAAAAAAATTTCGCCCCTATGAAACTATAATGTAAGTATTCTAAAAAAAAAGTATCTGTTCTTTTTTTACATTTTCTAGCTAACGTCCAAAAACAACAGTGTAACTCAATATTCGACAAAAATACTTATAATAACTTTTCACTTAAAATACTTCCTTTGAAAAAAAAGTTAACAGGAGTATAATTCAGACGATTTTTTTTTTGCGAACTTTTTGTTCAGAGAATTCTCTAATTAATTCAGAAACATCTAGACTGTTACTCAGTTCATACTCAATTCCTAATAGATCGAGGTCTGACTATCTTGTTTGAGATGTTGTTGTTCGCAAATAAGTCTTGATTATTTTTAGTTTGGAAAAGCAATGTTCTCCGGATGCAACTCTTATTGAAAGATTTAATAAAATTCTTAGAGCAATGCTCAAGTTTGGAGCAAAATTCATTTATGTTATCAATTTCAAAACTTCCAAAGGTGGTAAATCTCTTTGGTGGTATAAAAAATTTTGTTAGCATAAAAAATTTTTCTATACCTTTTCAACTTCCGGACTTTCAACAATTTTAGAACGAAATTCTCTGAGAAAGGCGAAAAAATCGATAAAGCATTGAATAACAAAAAAATCTACTTCGAAAATCGAAAAAATCGCTTCGAGGTGTTTCGTCTCCTGTCCTGGGCCACCTTCGTGCCAAATTTTGTACCTGTAGGTGCTGCGATATCTGCGCTGTATAGCGCACAGACATTGGCTTTTATATATATAGATTACTGGAATAGTTCCTTGGAAGTTTTGTGGTCATTAGTACATAAAATAAGATTGCTTTATTGTTTTTTAGAATTTTTCAGAAAACTTGCTAATTAATTCAGAAACTCTGTTGCGATTTTTTTTTCCTTATCTTGTTTTGGAAATTTTTAGCCTCTCGATTTTTCTTACTCCGTGCCGGGGCACGGACTAACGGAGTGTTAGTCCGGCCCTGCACATCTCCATCATGACAAGGCGTCCCTGACCAGGAAAGGAAATCAGATCTATCGGCCATACCTTAAATTGTCAATGTTGAAAGTCTTACTGAAAACAATGTAATTAAAACCGTTATAAAAATCCTAAAACATGGGAAATAACGAGCGCTTATCATTGGCTGCTGTCCCACAGCCGCCTCCTATTTAATTTAAAGCGCCGTTATGAAGCAAAACAAACGCCATCTTTTCAAAAGGGATTCGCACTCGAGAAATGAGCTTATGGAAGTTAAAAATGAAGACTTGCCTGTTGAGTCTCAGAATGTTATCGTTGAAAATTCTGATTCAATAATAAGAAGAAACAGCATAAAGTCTATAATGGGCATAAATAGTTGTGTCACAGAATTTGGAAGAAAAACCAACCCTTTTCATTTCTCTTAATTTTTAAACACTACTGTTTTCTGTTATTTATTTCAATTATAGATTTGATGTTTCTTATTTCTATCAAAAGTTTTTTATGACCATGTCCTCCTACTTTTTTTCATGTAATGTAAGTCCTCAAATCCACATGCATCCTTAGATGTAAACGATGAAGAAAAGGATGGTATGCTATTATAGTATCATTAACAGTTTGATGGGACTTAATGAAACATTTTACGTTGGCATAAATTTACAATAATTGTGTTCTCGACGATGTTTGTCTATATTCATAATATTTATTTCAAAAGTTTTTTTTGCGCTTTTCATGTGTTTTTAAATAAAAGCTATGTCTTTGATGCATTCTTATCATAATATTAAAATTAATACTTTATTTTCAGCTAAAATTTCGCTTTTTGATTATTGTATTTGTTTTTTCAATAATGATTATCAACTATGTATTTGATTTTTTAGATGATGATTTTTATTATTCAATCAAACCTATCAGTCTTATGATATTAAAAAACTCGGAAAGCATTTTTTTTAATTATTTGAATTTTATCTCACCATTTAGGTTCCTTTAAACTTATAAGATCTAATTTTTGTGTTGTATGGTTTTAGAATTTATGGAATAGTGCTACAAAGCCTTATTCCACCCCCTAAAAAATAATAAATGTGGTTAATATTTGACCTATAAAAGTAAGCATGACCACACGCTTACGTTAGGTTGTCCTTCTCTGCTTTATTTATTTATTTAGTTTTTGAAATGTGTAAGTTTGAAAGATATTGTTACAAAGATGTAATGTCGCTTTCCTGCCTCGCTAGTCTTATAGTTGGGGAGGGACTTTTACAGGGGTAAGCATGGAGTGACGGGCAACGGCCATTCTGTGACCCCTGACCTTGGTGACCATTTTGGCGACTTGGCGATAAATTTGGCGACCTTGGTGACAAATCGATGATTCCAGAAAATGTGACTCTTTTCTCGATATCTCGATTAGGAAAGAAAATACGCTCGAATGTACGAGAAAACTCCATGTGACGTCACGGCCTGTCGGGGAGAATATATTTGGCCGCATTTGAATCAGAGAGGTGTTTTGATCCACGACTTTAGAGTTTCGTCTACAGTGCGAGCTAGGTAGCCGGTGAGCTGAGCGCTATTGAAAGTGCTGTTATTGTCGTTATTAGTGATTTGCTGACTGTTTGTGTTGCTAAATCTCAAAGTGCTGAACTGTTACTACCTGTGAATTGCTGTCTGTTTACTTGCTAATCTATGCAAGATCTATTGTTTCCTGTTACCTGTGCTACGTGTTTTCCTGCACATTTGTGAATAAACCTTCATTCTCCATTATCCTGCGTGTTGGACTTTTTACACCGTACACCCACAGAACGATTTTTGTAACAATATGGATTTTCATTTTATTTCCTTCTCTGACATTTTGTTAGTTTTATTTGAAACTAAAATTAAAGAAAATAAATACGTATTTAAATGTCTATTTGTTTGTCTTATATTCATTCTTGTATGAACATTTGAGACTATAAAATGTTATAGATATATCTATAAATATATTTAAAAATGAAACTGAAAATTAAGCGGGGAAAAATGCATACCTTACATTCCACAGTCAGTGTACATGTTTGTGTAAACATTTTTTTCTTTATATTTGGGCAAGTCAGTAGTATGTTAAAGAAAATGTTACATAAGCCAATAAATGGGCCTTTTACAGTTGACTGTAAAACACTTTTTCTCTGTTCGTTTAGAATTCATATACCATCTACAAGAGTTGCTTGATAAAAGCAAGCACGCGTTGTGTTTATGTTGACAAATAATTAACCGAACTAGCACAATGAAGAACTTTTTTACAAATTGCTTTTTAAAGAAAATATAAATGTAACATTCTGAATTTGCATGTAATTTATAATTCTTGCACTGATGAAACAAATGCTAATAACGGTAAAACAAATTGTGAGTGCAGTTATAAAAAAAAAAAATCTATACCTTAAACTTCATGCTAAAAAGTGAATTTTTTAAAAATTTTTCTCCTTTTCAGTTAAAAAAATGTGACTTGCAAGATACTTGTGTTTATTCAAAATTAATAAAATGTAAAAATAAATAAAACATCCAATAAACTGGTGTAAAAAATAATAGAAAACTAACTTTGTTCCATACACCATAAAATAATATTTTGAAGTTATTGTTAATATTTTATGGTGCATTAAACCAAATTTATTTTCTATTATAGAGAACAAAATATTAAGCATTTTCGGCATTCTAGAAGCTGTTTCAGAAAAACACAAATATTATTTAGAATTTATCGATAACAGTGATGAGTTTGTTACATTGCTATAAAGTTTAGAGGAATTCTTTAATGCTTATTTCGTAACTCTAATTACTTTCCCCATCTTCATATAGATGACGCTACCTAATTTTCGACTGCTGTGATTCTGAGATTTTCTCGTACATTTTAACTTGTGTTTTGGGGGCCTTTTTCAAAATTACTTTTTTTTATTTTAATACATTTAACTTGTGTTAATCTTATTTTCTCCATGGCTCATTGTCAAATGAGTAGAATTTATCGTCAAATTTCGTATTTGTCACACACAGTGTAAAAGCCTTTTATCGGCTAGGAAATTTATGTTTTTTCATGTGCGATAAAGCATATATTAAGTATGTGACCATAGATATAATAGTATATTTGAAATAGAAGAGTAAAATCATGAGTGGAATCTCCTTAAAGTGATGCATCTTCGGCATGGGTCAAAAGCAAAATGCTGACACTTCTTTCAGGACTTGTAATGATTGACAGGAGATTCGACCAATTATAAGCGTGCATTTTCCCCCATGTTTCTATTCAAGTACAGTTTGCGTATATGCGCCCGGGATCCCGACGTGAACCTTCACCAAGGCAAGCCCAACCAATCCCTCCGCCAAGCAAAATTTATTTTTTATGGAAATTACAAATTTCCTCGATGGAAGACCTACTATCAGTGTAAATGTTTTTATTTTTAATAGCCCAATCCACTACCTCACCCAAAGCCGCAAGCTGGTGTGGTGCGGAAGTTTGGAGAGGAGAATGCCAACTCAGGTGTCGTCCTCGTCATTTGATCGCGGTTCAATAATACGAGGTCCGTCCCAAAATAGCCCTTGCGTTGCTTCAAAATGGGACGTTAATATAACTAAACTAAACTGTCGGAAGGGTTAAGTAACACAGCCCTGCAGTGATTTCTTAGATCTTTGCTAATTTCACATTCCTGATCGTATTCTGCATCTGTGTTTCTTCAGCTGCTTTCGAAACAGTTTGGATGATATTTTTTGGTTGCATTTAGCAAAGTGAAGTGTTTTCACGAAATCTTATTTAAAATCTATTCCAAGACTTTATTCTAGAAACAAAGTTAACGATCAGTTTGCTTACAAATTTAATACAAACATTTATAATTTAAAATTAGAATGTAATATATCTCCTCATTACGAGATAATTATCAAATTCAGTCGGACTTGAGAATACGCTGCGGAAGCCACAACAGAATTGCTTTCAAATAATTATTCGCCAAATATAGTAATCCTGAAACCATTTCCTATACTTTTGGCGCGTTTTTTAACAGTTGGCGCGATTATGGCAAGTTTGCCGAGGAGACTGCACGGTGTTCTTAAATCTTATAGAAATTTCATTACAATAAATTATTAAAACATGCAATTAAACAATAGGTTAGACATAGGAACACGGTGTCCGACGCCAAGTTCGCAAAACGTTCGTCAACCTTTAAAGTCTTAACCGTTCTAAATCTAATATCAAATCAGGCGAATTACGTATTGCTTGAAAAAAAATCAAGTTTAGCAATTATGCCGTGTTTTTAATTCTAATTCAATAATTTTCGAAAATATTTAGCTTGAATAGCTTTTCCAACTTCCCATAGCATCAGCAATATTTAAGCATAAACAGTCGCTACCTGCTGTGAAAGCCTTTTCATAGAATATGCAACTTAATATAGAGAATTACATAAACATTTATTTAAATCAGTGGTTGAATACATTAGTGACTTGAATACATTTAGTTTGAATTTAGTACTTTAAACGTAAAGTTTTTTACATTACACAGCGTTTTCTTTTTCTGTTGCTGTGATCTAAATTTAGTCGAGGAAAACCGCAGAAAACAGATGGAATTTCTCAACGGAATTTTCAGCATTTCGTAATTACTGGGCAAAGGTTTTGGCATCATTAAATTTTCCGAAGAGTTTTCTAAATTCTTGCATGATATAGATAATATCCTGAAAATCAGTGGCGGGTTCAGATTCATCCATATTATTATTCATACGAGGAAGTTGTGCTTGATAGTTTTTCTGGTTACGAGAGGTTTTTGCTTGAGCCATATTGGCATAAGTAGTTCCCGGCTGGCTAAAGTTGTTTTTACCGACTTCACTGAATTTTTTGCGGCCAAGCCAAGAGGCGATCTCGCCATTCTCACCGTCGGCAACGCATTTTAGGATGTCTGCTTCAGGTTTGGCCGCGCCTTTTTCATGATTATGTTCGACACCGCATTTATTGTTCCGTCTTCGTAATCTGCTTCTTCCAATTCTGCCAACAGAAATGTTGAAATTCAGGAGATCAGTCAGATTAAAGATATTTTTATTTCGGTTGAAATCTAGAAGTTGGTACACACTCTTGAAACGCTGCCAAATCGCCAAAGCAAGACGTTGACCGCTGCATATCATTGAAGCCAAGTCGCCAAAGCTATATGCAGGTATGACCTGTATTAGCTTTGGCGACTTGGCTCCATTTTAAGAGTGTGTACCAACTTCTAGATTTCAACCTTTATTTCTATCGGAATTTGGCAGGACGGCCTGAAAAAGTGGGCGAGGTTTCTTGGTACGACAATCCGTCAGTTGGAAAATTTGCTCAACATCTAAATCTTTTTCAATAAGTGCCTCTTTAATTTGATGAGTTTTCATGTCACATGGAAGGCCTGTAATGACAACTTTAATCCTTCTCGGGGTTAAATATTGGATATTATTTGCTGTCAGAAAAGATATTAGTTCCCGATGCATATCATAGGTATCAGGGAAAAGTTTGATAAAGATTCCTGCTTTTTGTCTTCTTATCGTACCAAATTTTTCATTAATGAGTTTTAGATCAGCTTCAAAATTTAAAGATTTTTTCATCATAATTGATGGCGGCCAAACTGCCGGAATGACAACTTTTTCTGCACCGTTAGGGACGTGATTGTCCGCCAGGCAAGCCATCCTATGACTAGTGGAGATTTCTTCATGAACACAAGATTCGGTTTTTATAGATAGCCTTTCTGAAGGGGCTTCAAATTCATTCTCGAACTTACCTTCACCATTGGCAGGTCTTCTGTCGATAGATTTTATTCTTTTCGCATTTCGATCTGGGCTACTTATATGCGAATTTGATCTCTTCATTTTTTTTTTAACCAGGAGTTTTCTTTTTAGCTTTCTTGGTTTCCTGATTTCTTCTCAGTTTCCGATATTTCTGAAACTATTCATGAATCAGCGGAATCCAATTTAAAGATTGTACAATTTGATTTGAAATGATAATCCAATTTGTGGTAGAACTTTAAATCGCGTGTTGGTTGCACGGATCTACTGGTTGAAAGATCATTTAATCAACACTTAAAAATAGCGCAAGTTTAAAACAAAACGATTAGTTGCTAGCGTATACGTTTTTAAATGAAAAAGACTGATGCCTATCTAGTAGCCGATGGACACATGTGTATGTTGTTAAGAGAGGCTATCATTCACTCTAGAAATCCATTATAAAAAGCTTGCAACGCGAGACCGCAACCCAAAAATGTTCAAAAATCAGACAGAAGCAATTTAGAAAGCAATGTTATGTCCGATTGAATTAGATTGTCGAAGTTACAATTAATCTGTAATTGTACCCATAGTTTTTTTATATCAGATTATTTATTACTGGTGATAGAATATTCAAATTCAAATGACAACAAAGGGTTCGCAAAGCAAGATCGCAACGTTTTTAATTCTAATCTTGTAAGCAAGATGCGATTACTTTAGAAACCATCTTTTTTTACTTTAGTTGGCAATCGTGCAGCTTGGTGTACCTTGGTGCGTACAGTAGTGTATAGAAGTAGTGTAGCGAAGAGTGGGCAAGGGGAGGTTATAAGATGCAGTGGCATAGCTGCAACTTTTGTCGCCCGGGGTGATCTTCCACTATGCCGCCCTTCCTTTATAAGTTACATAGGGCATATAAACTTCAAATTTAAAAGAATCATGGAAAAGACGTTTTATTACTAACGTAATCACACTCTCGATCTCTGTAAATAGGCTGCGAAATTGCGTGTCCACCACCAGTCTTCTTTCACATATCGGCAATTTACCGACAAAAGGCGAAAAATGCGAATTACATTACATTGGTTATTTATTTATTTGCACAATGATAGAGCTAGTGCCGCTGCTCTGCTTACTTATAAAACTGTTATCTTGCATGCCTGATTTCGCCGCCCCTTTCGAAGTGCCGCCCGGGGAGGACTGCCTCCCTTTAGCTAAGCCACTGTATAGATGCCCCGGGCTCAGACTAGAGAGGCGGCGCGTGAGAATATTTTTGCGTATATTTTACGTTTTTAAAGACAGAAGTTGAGAGATGAAATGAGAAGGGTTGGATATAAACCATGCCCTAGGCGCCATTTATACTCGCTATGCCACTATCGATAGTGTTCCTCTATCATAACTAATCATTTATGGTTCTTTCATTTTAATCCGATACTTTTGGGTACGTTTAACACGAATTCCGTTACTTTTCATGAATTTTTAAGGGAGTACCATGATGCAATCTGGTGATAATAAGATTATTTAACCATTCTTCTTTTACGAACTACCACTTTATTATGCTCCTCATATCTTGAATCAGTCAAAATAATCCAACTATAACTTTGGGAAGTGATATATTTTCTTTCTATTCGGGAGAAAGTTATTTTACGAACATTACATTATGTGCAAACATTAGAGTATGTCTAATGTTTTACTATTGACATAATTTTTAATAATTTTGTGATACACATCTATACATTCATATTTTCAAATAATTTCATTTAGAAAGAAAACCTGAAGTGCAACTTTAAATATACAGTAGTCGCCGCTTGTAGTGATTGTGGATGCAATGATCAATCGGTTGTACTGATCAAAATTGCGTGGAGCGGATCTCCCGTATCTAAACATTTTTAAAAAATTCATCAGTTCCAGTGATCAACAATTCGCTTGTAGTGATCGGTTTCGATGGTCTGGAGGGAGAATCCCAGGCCCGCAGAACAGCCAAAGTCCACACGATCTCTATTGAAACCACACCAGCCCTTTGTTAACTTCGGGTCACCACATGAACCGATACAGGACTTTACTACCTAAACACAACATAAAGCGCGTTTAACTGTTTTGTGCTGTGCAAGTAATAGATGGAGAGAAAACAAGTTGCTGGTCATCGGTAAAAGTAAAAACTGCAATGCTTTAAAGGGTTGAAATAATTACCAGTCGAGTACAAGGCGAATTCCAATGCATATTCACATGAACGGTTTATCCAACGAATGTTTGGAAATTTCTTTTAAAGAAGGATACTTTCTATTCTTTATAGCTTTAAAAAATTAAGTGTATATGAATTTTTCAATCCTGCACATTGCATGGGTTTTCTTTTTCTAATTAAAACGAATGGGTACATATTAATAAAGTTGTGAGGTCTGTTTTTTCTGTTATTCTTGTATAGCTAAAGATTTATATTATTTTTAGGTCATTTTGGATGTAATACCCAAAAAGATCACTACAAGCGGCGTCCACTGTAATAATTATTCACCACGTGATTTTAAAATATCACTAAGCATTTCATTTTCTTCATATTTTTAAAATAATTTCTAAGTTTAATTTGTTTTTCGGGTGGGCAGGCCACCAAATAGGTTCTGGAGATTGCTGCAATTGCATTTTTCTTTGCTAACAAATGAAAGTGGGGACGGAGGTCTTCTTCCGGTTGCCCGGTCACATCACGGATTGTTGCGAAAATCTGACTTCTAACCACCTATAGTAATTTCAATTAATATAATGAGAATGTGCGAGTTTTATATTCAGAGAAAATAAATGTAAAAATATAATTAAACTTATGTCAGGCCTCATTTGTTATGGGCAAAAATAAAATGCTCTTGAACTTAAGAAAATATATTTTTCCTTGCTCTGGGCTGGTGAGCCTCCCTGGACCCTCCCACTCCCACCCCGAAGGGCCTGACCCTTCAGATATTAGATTAGAATCTGAAGCCTCCACATTAACAGGTGTTGGAGAAGAACTGCAACCAGAAAGTGAAAGGATCATAGGAAGAAAAACATTTTGGTCAGCTGTTCAATAAATTTTCCCTAAAAACTTTAGCACTAGGGTCTTGTGGGATTTTCTGACCCAGAAACTTCACATGTATATTTTTAAAAAGAAAATAAAAATATTTTACAGTCTGCACATCATCTTAGGCCAGTGTTTCCCAACCTTTTTCTTGCCATGCTCCACCTAAACCTTTCTAAAGTTCTTATATCCCCCCCCATGTAACTTATACATGATTTTTAATATTCAAAAATTGAATTTTTCACAGGAGAAACTTAAATGATAGGTTTTAAAAAGAAATATCTAGGAAATTGTTGAGAAACACTGTAAGTAAATTTTCAAAACATATAATGGAGAACTGAAATTCAAGTACGAGATAATTTTAATGAGAGATTTTCCTATAGTATTTTAATTAGTAGTAATTATTGATTCTATAAATTTAATGAGATCCTTGCGCTTGCTGCAGAGACATTTTATGTTAGATTCCAATTTAGTTAACTTCAGTCTCGAGTCTTCCTGTTGTATTATATCCAGAGATAATTTTTTTCCCCATTTTCGAATTACCCCATTAACAATCAAATTCACCCCCTGTGAGGCATAAGCCCCACGTTGGGAAACACTGATCTGCTATCAATGTTCATCATTTGTATAATATCACCCATATAAATGAATGGACATTCAAAAGTAGGTTCATGAAGGAAAGTAAAACAGATTTAGTTATTAACAACACTAGATATTTCATTTTCCCATCTTCTTTTAGCTTGAATGCTTCAGCCTAAAAGTTAACAATGTCATTATTTTTAGTTTTTGTATAAGACAAGTGAACAGCTTTTTGACTTCTTGATCTAACAAACTTTTCATAATTTGAAATCACATTTGACAAATTCAGTGGTGTAATATAGGTGCAAGTCACCCAGGGCAAAGTAAATATTTTTATCTCCTCTCTCTTTCATCTACTTCCAGCTTTAAAAACATAAAAAATTGCCTTCATGACTCCACAAGGGCCCTTGCCCATCTTATACCACTGGGCAAATTATCAGTCAATTTTATCACAGCAATGAAAGAAGCTGTTTCACCATGTAGAGCAGGATTTAAATCATAAAATTTGATGAA
Source organism: Araneus ventricosus (assembly GCA_013235015.1). NCBI lineage: Eukaryota > Metazoa > Arthropoda > Arachnida > Araneae > Araneidae > Araneus > Araneus ventricosus. The sequence goes on from BGPR01001730.1 coordinate 203,988, forward strand.
GACGTAAAATAATGTTTTCTGTAAGTAAATCAGCTCATTAAATCCATTCCTCTTTGTATTTCATTTCTTAATGAATTGATCATTCCGAAATTCCTAATAATTTTAGATGCCTCTTCACCAGTAAAAGTAAAATAATTAAGAATATAGTTCTAGGAATTCCAAACAGCAATCTTCAAAATTTGGTTATAAGTCACAAGGATATATTTGTTCCATTTAGACATAAGATTACGTTATGATCTCATCACCAAGAGGCCGCCATCTTGGAAAGCGCTTAAAAAAAATGAAATTTTGCTTGAGAAACATTCTTTTTTTGCTTTTTAGGGCTGCAATTGAAACTGCCACATTTGGCGAGTTAAGGCTTGAAAAAAATTCTAGTTTGGCGACCATACTATATATTTTAAGCAAAACCAGATAAAGTTTCAGAAAGAACCTTTGAAAAAAATCTGGAAATACCAGCTTTAAGAAAGTAAAAAAAAAAAAAAAAATGGAATACAATCACCCCTAAAGGGAGGAAAACATTTCAAAAGGCCTAATTTTAGTCAAATTTCCAATAAAAAATTATGATTTTAAGTGTTTAGCTACTATTCTGGGAAATGTAAATTCTATTTTACTACTAGTTCTAATACTGGAAAACATTAATTCAGATTTTGCTAATGCCTTCACGTATAAAGCTTCAAAGTGAAAGCAATGATAAAAATTCTTCCGTTGAAAAAAGAAGCTTATTAAAATAATTTAAGGGTTTTTTTTTATCTTTTTTTTTAGTAGATTCCTTATAGGAAGTCTATCTACTGCAATGGTTCTCATGACATAATATTACATATACACTATATGCCCAAAAGTATCCGGACACTTGCAGATTTTCACATTTTTTAGAATTTCTCCGGAATGGTTTAACCCACTGCCTTTAAACTTCGGACATGTAAAGAATAGACAATAACTCACATCTTACATTGAAGATTCGGTCCTGAGGGCAATTAGGGGGCCGTCTACAAACTGATGAAGACAAAAACGTTTTTAGTCCACCCCGCTTCACAGAATACTGATAACAAGATGAAACTTTCAGAAATGGTAATGTTTAATGTGCATAATATTTACAGGAATTTTTGTAAACTCAGCGCAAATATTTGGGAAGATATAAAGGTTTTCTTAAAAAATCTCAAATTTTCCCACCTGTTTTTTGCTTATAACATGCAGAGTTTTCTGTTATATTATGCGAAACTTACAGAAAAGATGACAATATGTTAGAGAAGCATTTTGTAGAAATTTGGAAAAGAATTGATGAATATTGCAGGAAATATGAGCATTTTTAGTAAATAATGTTTTACTGCGCATGCGGGAAACATAGTGCAATTTTTCTTTCACAACGTTAAAGCCAGATATATAGGGCAACTTATATAAAAAATTTCAGTTCAATATCATTAGTATTCAGAAAGATATCGGCATTACAACGAGCAGAATTTCAGCTCCTGTCGAAGAGAAGCTAAAAGATGAGGAGTTATACACAAATTGATATTTTTTAAACTTATATCTTTAAATAGTTATATTGAATTGTATAGCGGTCAGAATTTTCTGCATACCCATGAACACTTATCAATTACGTACATAACTTAAATTCCAGCTAATTAGGCACTATAAATAACAAAAATTTTATTACTTCAATTGTATTATTTACATGACTATTAACAAGTTACATATTACACTTTTACGGCCAAACGATATTTTTAAATATATTTATTTTATGGCGAAACGATTTTTTATCTAATTAATTTCTTTTCTTAAACTATTTTAATAATTCTACATATATATTTTTTTATTCGTTACGAATACTACATGTGTTCATGGGTATTCAACAAATTCTAACCACTATACAATTCAATATAACTATTTAAAGATACAAGTTTAAAAAATATCAATTTGTGTACAACCCCTCATCTTTTAGCTTCTCTTCGACAGGAGCTAAAATTCTGCTCGTTGTAATGCCGATATCTTTCTGAATACTAACGATATTGAACTGAATTTTTTATATAAGTTGCCCTATATATCTGGCTTTAAAGTTGTGAAAGAAAAATTACACAATGTTTCGCGCATGAGCATTAAAACACTATTTACTAAAATTGCTCATAATTCCTGTAATATTCAACAATTTTTTTCCACAGTTTTACTCAAATGCTTCTCTAACATATTGTCATCTTTTCTGTAAGTTTCGTATAATATAACAGAAAACTCTGCATGTTATAAGCAAAAAACAGGTGGGGAAATTTGAGATTTTTTAAGAAAACCTTTATGTCTTCCCAAATATTTGCGCTGAGTTTACAAAAATTCCTGTAAATATTATGTACATTAAACATTACCATTTCTGAAAGTTTCATCATGTTATGAGTATTCTGTGAAGCGGGGTGGGCCAAAAACGTTTTTGTCTTCATCAGTTTGTAGACGGCCCCCTAATTGCCCTCAGGACCGAATCTTCAATGTAAAATGTGAGTTATTGTCTATTTTTTACATGTACAAAGTTTAAAGGCAGTCGGTTAAACCATTCCGGAGAAATTCTAAAAAATGTGAAAATCTGCAAGTGTCCGGATACTTTTGGGCATATAGTGTATATAGATTTGTAATCAATTGAAATTCTTGAAATGGACTTTTGATGTGTTTGTTGTTTTACTTGTGAATATATATATGTACAATGCTCTGCCCTCTCTATCTTATGAACAGGATAACTAGAGTAATATTGATTAGATTTTAACCATAAAGGGGCATATTGTAAGGATGGTGAAAATCTCGACCAAGTTTGTGAATGGGCTATCCAGCTCAAAGGGGTGGAAAAGGTGGGGTTGAAATTTTCATTTTCCCATAATTTAATTATGATTGAAGATAAAGTTCAAAATTAGGCGAATTACCACCTTTTCACAATGAATAACTTTTGAACTGAAAATTTTTTGATAGCTCTAATTGCTTAGAAATTATGATCTGAAGAGTGATTTTTCACACCCCCTCGAAATTTAAACTGCATTTTAACCCATGCATATGACACCTTGTTGGAAACCTCTCGTCATTTGCATTCTTAACCACACACTTTCATTTTTGCAACTCTAATCCTAATGAAAATATAAAGAAAAAACTTTTTGTCCTCTAACTCCAGACAAAAGGAATCTACATTAGCCTCCCGGCTTGCCCAATGGGGAATTTTTTTTTAAGTATGCATTCTAAAAAAATTGTTTATGAATCATTCTTAAATTTAAAATAAATTGTACAAATCTCATCTTTATTGAGAGAAACTAAAAGCTTGAAAAAAAAACTTAATTTTGCAAACAAACAAAAAAATAAACCCAACTTATACTGACTCAATTTTTTAAAAAATCTTTAAAACTCTCAAATTTTGCTTAAAATATAAATTTCAACTAGGGATGTAACGAATATTTGGCAACTATTAGGTCCCTTTCGCCGAATAGTAAGCAGATATTCGGCCGAATATATTTAGGATAATAATTTCTTTAAAATGTGCTTTTAAATACACATTTAAGAAAGAATATTGCAGAATTACATTTCAGTACTTTTATTATCAAAAATCTCCTAACATTTACCCAATTTTAAGTCGCTTAGGTGTATTTATTGAAGTTACATATTATTTATCATTGTAAAGCCTGACATTATTATGCAAGAACAATACTTTTTCAGGAACGAGCCTGTTTTGTTTTTGGTTTCATATACGTATAATATCAACTAGGAATATTAAGTATTAATATAATTATTAATAATTATAAGTATTAATTAATATGTGAATATTAGATATGAAGCCTACGTCCCTTTCCCAAATGCAAAATAAATTAAGGATAAAATGTTTTTTTTTAAATATATTTAATAAAGAATATTGCAGAATTACATACCGGTACATTTATTATAAAAAAACTAATATTTATTCATTTTTAAGTTGCATAGTACATAAATGCATTTAATAATGTTGCATATCATTAACAGAAGTCTGTTCCATATGGTTTCATATATATTACCAGCTTCAGAAAATAAACGGTCACTATATATCGCTTGCAGGTACTGAATGAGATTTTCTTATTAAATTTGCAAACCTTTGAAGGTTTTTCGGATTTTTTTCCCACCAATTAAGAGGAAACTCCATCCTATCTATTGGAAGTTCTTTGTCCAAAATAGAAATTTACTTTTAGTAATTTTAATTTATCCATTCAATTTTCTTCTATGTTTTGTCATTGTCATGTTCTGCAATGACGACTCTTATTTCTTTGAAGCAATTTGAAATCCCAAAATGAAGGGAAATTTCATTTCTTATTATTGGAATTAAGGTATTTAAAATATTACAAATATATATAAAGATATTAACATTTTTTTAAATATACAAATAATAAAAATTCAATTTTTTAAACTTAAATTTTTTCATTTAAAATTTGAAAAATATTTCATTTACAATCAAAAGTGAAATGTTTTTAAAAATTTGATATTTGATTGCCGAATGGTATTTGGCCAAATCACTATTCATTACATCTTTAATTTCTACCCAATGAAAAATTCACTAAAGAGAGAAAGTATCTTGCAGATGGGGGAATGCGGGGACATTGATACACTTTTTTTTGGAAAGCTAAAAATTATTTTACCAATGGAAATAATTAGAACTAATATGCTATATTTATATATTTGTTAATCTAACATAGGATTTCAGTCGACTTTTGGTCATAAATGACACATAAAATTCTTAATGCTATTTTCCTAAAAATGGATTTGTATCAATCTGCCCATACTATGAGTACATTGATACACATAAAAATATCAAAAATAATGATGACTAATAGGTGTGGGATCAAAAAAAAATTTTTTTATCAATAAAATTTGCATTCCAAATCAAGGTTTAACAAAGCAACAAACTTTTATTTTAATTAAAATGCAACATTTTAAAAGGAGACTCGAAAAATGGAACAATAATGCCCCAGAAAATAATTTATCCCTACAAAATAATACAGGAGAATGTGTGCGTGTAAAAATACTTTGGAGGGAAGGAATGTGTACCTCGAAGCAGTTTTTGGAAATTTTAATTAATTAAAAATTAAGGGAAATTTTCTCGTTCTTCCTTGATGACTTACGAAAATAATATAGAACAAAAATAACTTTCATACCATCTGAAAATGCAAAAAATTATCTTTTCAATTATATTAAGTTTCTGTACAATTTTCTTCTCCAATTTTAATAAATTCGTAAAAAAATATTTAAAACTTAATTTAATAAAACAATACTTTTCATTTTCACAGTGAAATTTAAACTATTTTCATTGTTTAAACAAATACTTAATTGAAGGGGTGAGTGGATGAAGAAGGTATGTAACAGCAAGTGTGTTCCGAGATATTTAGCCTTAAAGTTGTCATTGTGGTACTTTTTTTGTTAATATTTTTTCAAAGTTCTTAGTAAAATATACTATTCTCACAAGTGGTAAAACTTTGATTCGGTATGAATTTGTTTTAATATGAGTTTAAAAAATTAAAATAAAATATATATTGTACATACCACCTTCTTCCCTAATAAAGTTTGTATTTTTTATCATTTTTTGAAATGTATGAGATTATGACCATGCAATAAAAAAATTTGTTTTATATAAGTATTGTTTGTACATTAGAAAGTAATTTTATTCTATTATATAACATATCAAAATAACATATGAAGAAAATTGTTCGGATTTTAATAAAAGTAAAGTTTGTATTACAAAAGAAGCTTTCAATAAAATTATTCTTCATATTATCTCATTAACCCGATTTTCATGCAAACCTGCTCATAGAACCACTTGTGTTGGTCTGGAATGTAGCACAGCTATTCCTTATGGTTTTCAACTTTTTTCTTTAGACAGTATGTCAGTTTTCTTGAAAAGTCTTAGGATGTCAAAGTAATCGGTAAGAAAAGATTTATTTTTAATATCTTTATGAATATTTATCTCTCTAAAGGGAGTATAGTGGTCAAAGTTCTCTTTGAAAAGGTATGACCCAAAAGTGTCCACACGAATCCATTTAATTCCTTCTCTGAAATGTACTTTTTCATTCATATCTTTTTTCTGTTAAAAAGTTTAATCTGTTTGGGGAGATCCTCAGTATCTCTGAAACATCAAAAACCATATTTTTTTTACTAGAAGAGGCGATGATTTCACGATATTGTTGAGGAGTACAAATAGACTGGTGTTTCCTTAAATTTTTCTCTATTCGGCCAAAATTCCAATCCGAATCCAAGTATGAATGGCCTACTTCTGGGAATTTGTGGTCAATTACCTTAAATTCACCTTTTTGTACAAGATATTGATACAAACAAATCATCAATTTTTTTTTACTTTGACCTGATCAGGAGTCTGTCCAAATGATTAAGTGTAAGAAGGAGGTAGAAGGAGGTATGTGGTATTTTACATTATATACCTCCTTTATCCACTGGAGATACGATGTGTATCCGGAAAATAAGTACCGTTTTGGAAAAACTCTCATAAAAAAATGTTTTTTCAAAACAAAATTTATTTTTACATGAAAGAGCATTTCAGAAACTATTTTTCTACATAGTTACCACCATTGTTCAGACATTTGTCATAGCGGGAAACCAACTTGTATATACACTCTTCAAAGAAAGATGCTGCCAGTGAAGACAGACACTGCTGAACACCGTTTTTTGCATCGTCATCGCTGTCAAAGTGCCTCCCTCCACAAATCATGCTTCAAGTTCAAGAACAAGTGGTAGTCTGAAGGAGCGAGGTCGGGGCTGTACAGCGGGTGATCGAACTGCTCCTAACCGAATTGTTGAATAAGGTTTTGAGTGACAGCAGCAGAATGGGGACGTGCGTTGTCATGAAGCAACACAATGCCTTGACTGAGCATTCCTCGCCTTTTGTTTTGAATTGCACGCCGCAGTTTTCGCAGTGTTTTACAGTATCGTACCGCAATGATGGTTTCACCTCTGGGAAGGAACTGAACAAGCAGAATGCCCTATCTGTCCTAGAACACAGTGCACATGATTTTGTGTGCTGACAACGTTGTTTTGAATTGTCGAACCCACTTTCTTCAGTGGGATTGGCAATCGTCTTAAACATTTTGAACACTCACTAAAACATGTAAACACAACACAATCTGGCTGTAATGGCGTCAGTGAACAGACAATCAACCAGAGACACATGTGCACATGCGTGGAACTGCAACACTAGCGCTGCGGTGGCAGTAGAATGAAACGGACCTACTTTCCAGACACGCCTTGTATATTTAGTAAAATGAAATGACTAAAGGAAGAAGGAGATGTGGTATTTTATGTTGCATACATCCTACTTCCATCAGAAATATACTTTGTTGTTGTCACATACCTCCTTCATTACACTAGTATCTAGCTTTAAAATGCTCCAAGAGAGTTGCTGTAAGAACCGAAAAACAGGAAGACACATACCTGATTCATCCCTGACAATAACTCAATTTGAACAATAATGTTACATAACCCTTCATCCACTCACCCCTTCAATTGTTTCTCTTCGATAGTTCATTTGTATGTTTTTTCCATTTCTGAAGACGATTCTGCAAAGTAGTTGCTGTTAACCCTTTATCTCTGCAACAAACCCAAAAGATACTGTCTTATCCACAATAAGCTCCCCAAGTCGATTTCATTGGTTGTTGCAATACTGTCACTCTGTAGTTAACACAAACTGCTCATATTTTCCCCAACAGATGGTGATACTGAGGTGATTTTTAAAAACAAAGTTCCAGTTGACATTTAAACATTTTCACGAGGTTGCTCTTGAAAATTCTGCAGAATTTAGTGAAATTAAAAAAAGTGGACACATCCACACAAGAAATGTGGTGAAGGTCTTTGCTAAAACAAAACTAAAAACTGTTTTAAAAACTGAAATTTTGAATTTTTCATGCCATTTTGCATTATGTTGCAGAAATGCAAAACCACTTTTTTGCCAATACATTTTTATTTTAACAAGGTAAAAATTGTTTTTTCCATACTTACAATGATGTAATCCAACATTTGAGTAATTTTTTTCAAATTGGAGTTGTTGAGATATAAAGGGTTAAGGCACATTGATACACACCACAGATATGTATCAATGTGCCCCGAAGTCAATTGTATCAATCTCGCCCACGGCCTTTTTTACTTAAAACAAGTGGTCACACAAAAACAATGCTAAACAACTTCAAAACTTAGTATAGTTCAGAAAAATAAATGTTTTTTCCTATCTTTGGAGTAGATTCCCTGGCAGGAAATTGTAACTAGCTGAAGAAATCACACAACATATACTTGTAAAATTTACTTTGATTAGAAGAGTAGCAGTTTCATTCATTTGTAAATTAACTTCTGACTAAACATGGCCGAAAAATATACCCTGTGAGGGTTACACAGTGGCATATATATGAGGGGATGTGAACACCTTGACCCATTCCAATCATCAAAATTTATGGATTATATCAATGTTTCCGCGTAACAATCTACGCCAACTCCCCCTACTTGAAGGAATTAAGAATTGAACAAAATGAAATAAATTATGTTAGAAAAAGATTTTATTTCCACTGTGTATAAATGTAACATAAGTAGAAACAATATTTAATTGAGTACAAAGTTAATTTTCTTCTGTCAGACATACTCAGAAATAAATAAATTGTACAGCTGAATAAAGAAAAACTGATATCACAGAATTTTTATGAAATAAGACCAGTTCCATAAAAGCTCTACATAATAGTGAAAATATACTAATTTACAGTAAATGATTTCAACCACAAATTAAATACATGAATTCACCAATGGGAATACTTTATGTAGAAGGAATATAATTCTAGAAATACTATGGAATGATTTGATATTTACATAAATAGGAAACAAATTATAAGACCAGAAATATAATAATGATCTTTTTATTAAATTGTAGGTGCATTCATAATAAATAATTTATCCTCTTCTTTTTTTATCCAATGGACGATTTTTTTCATCGCATTTGTAGCATCTGTTTTTGTGACCAATGGCTCAAATGCAGCATAAAGCTCGAAACCTTGCATATGCTGCAAAATACAAGAATTTACTTATGAATTTTCAAAAATATATGTTAATTATACATGGTATATCTATAACATCAACAGGATATACAAGGTGTCCACACTTATCATGGTCTAAAAGCTAATTTTTAAACCATTAGAGATAGACACATAGTTCCAATGGAAAAATGCTTTAAATGAAGGGAAGAATTATAATATATCTTTTCTGAGTGAATAAATTTATTCCTGAAAATGTTTCAAAATCTAACTTTTTATACAGTCCCCCGGTCCTATCAATCATATTTAGTCAATATTATTGACACTCAAATGTTTTAGACAGAAAAAAGTCCCACTCTTCAATGACTAAAACTGACTGAGTTATGGAGCTTTGAATATCGCCGACTTAGACCACTTTACTCCATTTCAATAGCCGTCTTAAAGATATATATAATTCTTCCCTTGATTTAAAGCATTTTTCAATTGGAACTATATGTCTATCTCTAAAGGTTTAGAAATTAGCTGTTGGATCAAGATAAGTGTGGACGCCCTGTATATCTATATTACTATACAATCAGGGCTGTCTTTATACATTGGGCTGTATCCCAGGGGTGTCATTGATCCAAGGCACCTAAAAGTATACCATTTTAATTCTGAACTAAAAATTTATTTAATTACAATTTTAACTATGATAAAAGTACAAATATGTTTAAGGCTTGCAATTAGTATTACATAAACATGCATATCAGTTCAAAACACTTTTATAAAGAGACAATCAGTGAGAAAATTCTAAGCTATGTGTACAATAGAAGTTATCTACATTATCAAAGATAAAGTAGGTAGTTGCACTTGATACCTAATATCATAGCATGGCATCAAATTTATTTTATTGCTCTCAATTATTTTATTAGATAGGTATTTTCATGGGGCCATAGGCACTGAAATTCCTAGTCATGGCTTTGATGGGGTGTCAAAATGCTCTAGAGCAGGGCGCTCAAATTTGTTAAGATGACCCTCTATACAATGAAATTATGCTCGAATGAAGAAAGCAACTGTTGTGAAAGTAATGTCTTCCAATAATGCAGTGGCCATGTGCTATCATCCCAGAATACTCACAGCTCCTCTAAAGTTGAATTTTCAGAGCGAGAGATTTTATTTCAAACATAATGAGAGATAGTGTAGAGTGTCATCCATTTAATAAAAAATCTTTCTTATGCATACCAATAACGTTACTGATATCTACATACAGACGGTTCAGAGTTTAAGTGGACTAGGCCCAAGAGACTTATTTCTGAGGAAACAGTTCTCAAAGTTGATGAGCTGCATTTAAAGTTTAGTTTAGTTATGTTAACATCCCGTTTTGAAGCAACATGAGGGCTATTTTGGGACGGACCTCATAATTTTGAACCACAGTCAGATGACAAGGACGACACATGAGCTGGCACCCCCTCTCCAAACTTCTGCATCATACCAGCTGCATTTAAAATAACAGTAGACTGCTAATTGTTCTTGTCGCCTGGTGGATACAAATTGAACTGTGGACATGAATCCTCGTTACACAAAAAATATAGCATTTCTACGCTACATATGGCAGTGTTTGTGCAAAATGGGCAAAACATGGACTTGATCCATTTTAACTCTGAACCCTCCAGATAGGCTTAAAATCCCAACAGTCTAAAGTCCATGCAATGTTGGATTACCAAGTTGAATGCATTCTTCTTGGAGAACTACAAACAAAACGCAAGAAGGTAAATGATAAGACAAAGAAGATAATTATAATTATTGTGAACAATCAATTTAAGTGATTGGTGATGGAATATCTTCATGGTATTGCTCACAATGTGCTACTGTAAATACGTATACTATTTAAATGTATATGGAACATGTGTATATGTTTTATTAATAAACTGGATTTCTTGAGTCTAAATTTCAATCATTGTCTCTTATTTCAATTTGTCAAAATTTATATTAGTAATGACATATTTTTATGGTTCAGGGATTAAAATTATCAGTAAAATGTAATATTTATTTAAAAATGGTATTTAATTAAGCCAAATTGAGCATCAGGGTTCAGATATTGTTTAATTGGGATTTTGGCTGTAGCCTAGGCACAACTTGATTAGAAGCCAGAAAAAGCAAATTCCATGGTATCCGAACTCTGTCATAACTACAGCAAAATATGAGTGAAAAAGTGCAACATTCCAGTAAGGATGCAAATTAATTAATGAGACTAATATTTTAGTACAAAGAATGTAATGTAAAGTAATGATTTGTTTACAGAACAGCAGAATATTATCAAAAAGGATAATAAAATATTGTTCTTGAAATATTTCAAGTCAGTAATCACAGCAATGCTTGTTCAAAGTGCCCCCATTTGCAGCCCTAGGCCAAATTTACAATAGATTAACTTTACTTGCAAAACTTGAGCTTTCTTCATTTAAACACAATTTTGCTGAATAAAGACAGAGGTATACACCTAGTAATGGGTTACATGTGATTACATATTTGAACTCTAAATACTCTAATTGTTTTCTCCTTGATACCCTCATATTTTGTTAGATTATTTTCTTATTGCAAGAAAATTTGAGTCTGAACTTATTAATAGTTTGTTATACTTCAATTTTTTTTAACCTTTTAATCATTCCTTCCTTTTTTGCAGGGGGGGGGTGCAAATTTGCAACTTATATTTTTCTTTATATATACACATATATTAATTAGAACCAATGCATATGAAATGACAGAACATTATGTTCAAAAGGAAAACAAAAATCAATTTAGTAATTTTTTTGCAAAAATTTAAATTTTCATTATAACTAATTTAAAACCAAATAAATTAAGAATACTAATAAAACATATACACATTTATATTAAATTAGCTGAAATAAAAATACTTAAGACATAACACTGAACATAACTATACATCAATTATATTTTGTTAAGTCCATATTTTTAAATGTGAAGTCTGTATCAAAATTTGGAAATTTTTAAAGCCTCGACTTAAAATCTTTTAAAATACAATTCAATATTTGATAACATTTTTTCAATGCAAAACTTATTTAAAATTTAGGAATTACTCTTTTCAATTAATTTTTATGTAATCATTTACCATATAAATTTTTAGCTATAAGAGTAATGAGTTAATAAAATATTTTGCTCTGTGTCTTTACTCCCATCTGCAAACGTACACAATAATGCCTTCAAAAACTATTGAAATGAAGTGAGTGATGTATTTTTCATTCACATGAATAACTGTGTGATTATGTGCTTCCCACATCTTCCCCATGCATTTTTTTGTCAATATCCTGACCATGATGCTTTATGTGTGCATCGTTGTATTTATAAAAAATCCTGTGTGTCCTCATTTTTCCTTATTTATCATGTTTATATGGAAAAAAAAATGTGCACATGTAAGACTCTTCAGAAAATAACAACACAAACAATTAGGTAATTCATTCTACAGAACTATATTGATTTTCATACATTTCCTCTAAAATTATATTATACAATAAAACTTTATCACTTTGGTGGAAAAAGTAACTTTACAAAACAAAAAGATTTGCATTAATTTCTAATGAATAAATGTAAATTTTACGATTATTTAAAAGATGAATTTTTAAATAATGTCTTAGAATCTTAATTCTTTTTTTCCCTAATATCTTTTCAGTCTGCTATAATTTTAATAAAATCGTAATTTTTTTTTTTTTCATTCTATGTTTTAAAATACAAACAAAACTAAATATAAGAAAGTGCTAACAAAAATTTTGATGCAATTTCAGGCTTAAATTTGAAAAATTCTTTTCAGCAAGAAATTGTATGCAAAAAGTTTGTTTTTAAATTTGATTTTTACCATAACAATAGCAGTTACTATTTTATGAATTACCTAAATGTGTACTTACCCACCCAACCATAGTTTCTCGTTGTCCACTATAATATAGCATTTTCAAAGGCCGTGAACTCTTGCACATCCTATGATGCAAGTACTGATAAAGCCCAAAAAGATGTTGCCAGTCATCAGAAGTAACATATGGAGCTTCCATACTAGGCATGGTAAATTGAGCAGCTGAACGGGACTTGTACAGAAAGTGTCGAACATCAGTGATGCCAACTTGTGAAATAGAATAACCTCTACTATTTACAGATTTGTATATTGCTTCTAAACAGTGATATTTCTTTAATCTCTGCAATAATGAAAAAAAGTTAGAAAATAATATATAGCTATTAAAACAATTAACAATTAATTGCACACTGATTTACATCTGAACTTAATTTACAAGGACAATTAAATTTTTATATATATATATTTAAAACATAATGAGAAAGCTATTTATAATAAGCAGATCATAAGCAAATTCTTTTTTTTCATGAAAATTTATATTTAAATTAGTTTAATCTGGAGAGACAGTTTCATTTTGAGATTAATGATTTTGCTATGATTCTTTTTTATCGTCATGCAAAACATTTACTGAGTCTATTTGTAGTGTAACATATAATGTTGCAGTTCATATAATTCTGAATATTATCTATCAAAATTTACAGCAGGCTGAAAATTATTAAAGCTAAACACTAATGTATATTACATTCAACTAATGTTAAATATTCTAATATCCATTAAGATAGTATTAACTAACTGGTCAAGAAAATATTATTTCAAGAAATAGCAAGTTTAAAAAGAAAGGAAAACTTCACACTAACCATCTATAAAAAAAGATAATAAGCTCAACATTCTATGAATTTCAGACCTCCAACTTCTTATTTAAGTATTAGCAGAATTTAGTGTTTAATTTAGTAAACCATTGGAAATTTGGATGCAGTGTACCATTTTAATATACAGACATTGCTCTTTAGGAAATTTAATACATTAGAATAATTAATTGACATTATTTCTTGTAAATCTTTCAAGTTTGTCAAATGATGAATGAAGTCAATAAGGAAAGTTGGGTTTTTTCCCTTTTCTCTTTTCAATAGCTTCCATTATATCATGTACGGTCCGAGATTAATTGAGAAAATTCTATTGGTATGCATCCAGGAAGATCTAATATGTTCCAAACAAAAGCACATGGTTTAATATAGTGTAAACAGTTATTCATGCAAGGATGAAAGAAAATATTTTAATTAAAGGCTATTTCATCCATATGCTTTTAATTTCAGTAGTAGTTTAAACTATTGCTTTTTTACACCATTAAGGGGGGAAAATGTTTATTTTATAATCAAACTATCTTTAATAGCACAGAATATAACATTTTTTTTGTCTTTTTCTAGAATAAAAATAGCTATAACTTTTCCTCTTTAATTTAAGTTGGTCTTTAAAGGCTTGTTGCATCCATTCTTTTAATTTCATTTTGTTAACATCAAAAGAAATATTTACTGAAAGGATGTCGAAAAGTGAACCAACATAAAGCATCAAATTACATTTGGTGCAGTCTCTCCTCCTCCTTAAATAAAAATGGGACATATTTTAATGTAGCTAACATTAACACATTCATGACATGAACAATTCTGCTGCTACCATAACCTACAGGCAGGTCATGGTGTCCACAAACATGTTAAATTATCTTTTTTATGGTCCAGTTTTTAAATGGGCAAATTGTTGTCTCAAGTTACATTTCAAGGAAAATATTTTAGCATTCTCTACTGCAATAAACATGGTTTCTTTGGTGCATAATTCAGTTAATTTGTTTTGACAAGTATCACCTATTAACTCCTTTATTAAGGTCTTTGCAGAAAGAATTTACCTTACCATCTCCATTGCTGATAGCTAGTCAAATTATTAAATAAAAATTTGCTTTTAGAATGAGTGAGTCTCTAAATATTAGAATTTTGAAATATATTTTCAATTTTAGAAAAGCTTTTAAATGTTATAGAGATTCAAATATTTTATATGAACTTTTCAGATAGTTTACTTTCTGAGGATATCATCAGTACTCTTTACTGCTAAAGTCAAACTATCTCTTCTCAAATCATATGATGTATCAGTACAGAACATAATAGCTTTTCTACTGGGAATACCAACATTAAGAAGGGGAAAAAAATAGTTGAATAATGCAGAAGAACTTACATCAACAATTTTATTTCTGCATTCTTTCAACTCAAAGAATTTATCCTTATCAACAGAGAGTAACAATAAACAAGCTTTATTGGTTTCATCCAAGTATGATATGTGACCATGGAGAAAACCACTATAAGGGAAGGGAAAAAGTATTTATTGAAAAAAGTGTTTATTGAAATAATATGCAATAATATTAAATATTCATTTCAAAAACAAATAATCATTAACACATTAAACATGTGAATTTTTGTTCCAGCTTAAATAGATTTTAAGAGTATCTCAAAAGAACACAGAGTAAATATCAAGAATGATTTAGTTTATTAATCTAATTAATAAAGTCTAATACATAATAAAATGTAGAAAATCTGTATGTCATGTTGCTATCATAAAATATAAAATAATTTATGCACATGCATTGATTAAGGCACAATTTCCAAGGGCAAATTTACTAACAGAAATTTCTGGATCAATATTTATAGCTAAAATAACAATCCATACAATCTATACATAGCCACCTGAATAAGAAAGAAAAGATGAGTAAAATGGTACAAAGCTAGTCTATAAATATGTATTCACATAACATCAGATCCTCACAATGAAGTTTTTATCAAGCTCGTAGTTATAATTCATAACCACAAAACTGCAAGGCATAACAGATAATGATTAAACTAAATAACAAATTAAATAGCAATTTCTGATGGTTTACCTCAGATTCAGCTGAAAAAAAAATTCACAGACCAATACAATACACTATTTTTGAGCTAATATTTAAAATTGGCAACATAAAAACAAATATAGATAATGTAACAAATTACCTGGAATCAAATTTTGGAAGACAAATTGGTAACCAGGTTTCTACTGATTTAAAACTCTCAGAAGAACTAACAAGATTCATTAATATATGAAGGTCAGCAGGATGAAGATAATACTTCTTCATTCTTACCAAAGTAACAAGCTGGTTTTCAACCAGTAAAATAGCAAACACAATACTCTAGAAAAGAGAATAATTTTTATTTAAAAATTTGAGGTATAATCTGTATTTTTCTTCTACGAAAAATGTATTTTTTAACATCAATAAGAATATAAAGCACAAAAAGAAAAGATGTTGAGAATAAATTACACATTACAATTGCTAACCTGAAGAAGATTCGAATAATTACGTCATGGATATAATGAATAAATTTGTATTAAAAGCATGTTAACTGCTTAAAGAGAAAAAATATGGATAAGTTTGTTGCTTACAAAATATCCACGACAAAAGCTTTCAATCTACTAATTCATTGAACTATTTGTATCATCTACATAAAAATCTTGGCTCTAAAAATACATTCACATTAAAAACATTGCAGCACACATTATAAAAAGATTTTTCCCCCATTTCTGGCAATCCCTGTGATTAAATCAGAGCAGAAATTCTGCTTTTCAACATTAAAAAAAAAGTTCCAAGATGTGCTAGGCATCAGAATAGGACACATTCATTTGTAGTGACTTCCAATAGTTGAAACATTTTTCGATGTTTAACTATAAATTCAAGATAAAAATTATTTATCTTTTCAATGGAAACAAAACACAGTTACAGGACTGCCACAATTACAAGTAACAAGCTGCTAATGATTTACCAATATATTGCAATAATAAAATCTAAATACCATTAAACTAAAAATGAGTTTTTGTACGAAGTAAAAAAATATTCATGAAGGAAAAGAAAAACTTCAAAACATTTAAAAAAAACAGTGCTGTTCTCAGCATACAGATTATCTACTGGCTAAACCAGGATGAGAAAACTTTTTTAGAAGTTGGCTAAAACATAAAAAAGAACAAATTTTGGTATGCCAATATTTTAATTATAAAACCCATTAAGGACTAAATATTTAAAATAATTCTTTAATACCAATGCAACGAATGAAGCAGCAACTGCATTTCTAAAAGCCGTATTTTATTATAAATATAGCATTTCCAATACTAACATAATTTCTATACTATTATTTTAAATTCTGCAGCAGGTCAGATAAAACCTCTAAGCAGACTGCATCTGGCCCACAGGCCATAGTTTGCTCATCACTGGGCTCAAGTCCCCACACAAAAAAGAATAAAAGACCTTAATTGTAATATGGTAAATGGCACTTATTGCTTAAATCTGAAAGCAGTTTTTTCCCTTCTGATTGATTCATGCCACATTTGAAAAACACATTTTCATTATTCAGGTGAATAATTAAAATGCAATTGCAAAGTAATAGTTCAATTAAACTTCAGATGCACTGCACGAATTACACATTGGAACTTTCATGCTTTAAAACAATGCTTTTCTCTAATAACATGTTATGAATATCCCATCACCTAAGTCAGTTTGAAAATGAGATAAACTTTTATAACCATTTTCCTATCTTTAACGGTTTGCAGGCAAAAGATGGTTACCACAACTCAGAAAAGAACAAAATTTGAAAGCAATTGAGACTGGCATCTCAATTGCAAGATAGACACAGGGAATAGTTGCAATTGTGAGCAATAACTGGATTTATCTGCTAAATGTTTAAAATATGAAAAAGGTCAATAAATGTTTATGCCAAACTTGAAATGTACTCATAATTAACTTGGAAACATTGAAATCAATATTGTTCCCAGACTGAGATGGAAACAGAAAGTTGAAAATTAATCAACTTGTGTTTTACGGCTCTAGCAGTAATCAAGCTAGTGTTATCAAGCTGATTCAAAGGGATTACAATCAATTTAAATAGTTGATCAGACAAACCTAATCAAACTAATAGGAAGAGATAGGCAGAAACACCATACAAATATGCTAAAGAGCACCACTTGACCAAATGTGCATAGAGGACACCAGCTGAAATTATTTCAATCAAACATGTAGCAAAAGTACAACAGAATTGTATAATGCTATTCCACACAGATTTGTACTGATAAACAGTGTGTATGCTTGTACTGACGGTTGCATGTAGTTGAATCAAAAGCTATGGTTGATTTTTGTGTGTTTCCAGTACTTCCTACAAAATTATGTACCTATTATTTAATAAACTTGTTTTGTAAACTATACCTGAATGTTTTTCTTTTTGTATTTCTAGCATGAACATGAGAAATTTCTTCGATATATTTTTATGCAAAACTAATTTATTTTGATACATCTGACCTACTATAAAAGTTTATTGGAACTCTTTCGGATCTTGCAATCCTTGACAATTTACTATTGTCATTTAATATTTCTGGAAAAGTAATAAAAAAATCAACATAAGAAAAGTTACTTACCTTGATTTTTCCACAATACTGAGCTAATGTTTGCCCAATAACTTCTCTTATGGAATTATCTAGAGACAAACAATTTACAGCACTCAACAAGAAACTAGGATCTGTGTCCAGCATGTCTCCTAGTCTGTCTAGGAATTTTTCTGCACCACCTAAGAGTCTCCTAAGATCAAAATTACTTCTTTTTTCAAATATTTTATTTAAGTTGGACATAGTTAGGACAGACACAATTTGATTGTATACGTAAGTTAGATTGCCTAAGAGTTGGGGAACAGAAGCCTTTGAACTTGAGACTGCAACGAGAATCAAGGGCATACGATGCAGAAAGACAAACTTTCGATCGCCTGCATGTATCGATCGAATCATGTCTCCACTGTTTTGAACAAAAGAAACAAGAGCTTGAATAACCCCCATTAAAGTTGCAAGATGATCTTCACTTCCGTGCCTAAAAAAGAAAAGTTATTCAAACACTGAGAAACTAAGTACCATAAATCATCACTGATTAGCTAGTTAAAATACTTAGTGATTCTGTTCTGTTTTCACATGTAGTAATATCATAGATGGTATATCGCTGTGATTAATATAAATTCTCCAGAACGACACGTTTGGAACAAAAAAGCTGAACTTCATAAATACAGAGTCTGATTAAATGTAAACACCGAAGAAAATAAAATATGATTAATTGACAATAAATGAATAAATTTATGCAAGAAGTGCCTGAGATATTAAAAATATGAGTAGTTATTTAAAAGAAAATAATAGGTGAAAAATGAGTTACATAAAAGTAATGAAACTATATGGTAAAAAATTATCTCACCAAAAAATACATATGTAAAACTGCTTTTTGATTATACATAATTATTCAGACTTTTTTCTCATTTTTGAGCTAACAGTTGAAGTTTTCTTTACTCAGTCCGCTATTTTCCTCCGTTTCTAAATTTTGTTCTCTTTTCTTTGATTTTTTTTCATTTTTTCTCTATAGCTATTATTTTCTATATTAAGTTCCTCCTAGTTGTTTATCAGTGGCATCAAGCGAAAAATCTTTTTTCTAAAATATTCAAAAGTTAATTGTTTTGCTCATCATTTTGTATTTAACACTCTAAATTGAAGAATATGTTTCAATATACATTCTTCCTGATCTTTTATCTATCAAATCTGACATTATTTTGAATGTGCATATGGCGCACAGTTTTTGTTTGCGTGAGCAACCCCCCCCCCAACACATTAACAAAAATTTTAATGCAGATTTGCATCGATCTCAAGAATGATTAAATTCGATGTCGAAAAAGCGGAAATCCGCGTTTCCGCGGAAAAGTGTCATGTCTGAATTTCACCACT
Source organism: Araneus ventricosus (assembly GCA_013235015.1). Classification (NCBI taxonomy): domain Eukaryota; kingdom Metazoa; phylum Arthropoda; class Arachnida; order Araneae; family Araneidae; genus Araneus; species Araneus ventricosus. Next base: position 223,620 of record BGPR01001730.1, read on the forward strand.
ATATAAAGTGTCAGGAAATGCCATCACTCGATTTATTTTTGTCAGACCTGAAATTATTTATAAAGATCTTTATATCACTTAATATTAAAACTTAATATTTATATTCAAAAATTCCAGTGCCTGAAGAAAATTCAAAATAAGACATGAATAATTTTTAATACATGTACTTCATCTTATATATAATTAAGATCAAATGAAGAAGCAAATTGCCGCTATCTAAATTTATATGAACTAAAAGATTTTCATAATTTTTGAGGAGGTCACAAACAAGCAGACCTATCAAATAATATAGATTTTAAGATTTCTATGCATAATTTTGATTTATATTACAGAAAAAGCAAAAATAATGTTTATTATTGATGTAGAAAAAAGAATTTCATTCAAATGAAAATATTATATTAAGGTTTCTCTTCAAATCCATGTTAGAATATTAACATGGATTCATCAAAATCGTATTATCATTCATTGGTTTAAACAAATTGTTCATCATAAATTATTGTCTGTAATTCTGCACAGAACTTGACTTGCCTTTTTGACACATTTTCTAGGATATACAACGTAAATGCCAGCTCAGAGAAAGAAAATTCTAGATGCGTTTTCAATAAATTATCCATATATCATAAAAATACTTGACAAATGTATACTAAAAAACATAGTGATATCTCAAATTTTTTCTTAAATGATTTGTTAATTATATTCTTGAAACAAAATTTAAACTTATGATGATTCAAAAAGCAAGAGTGTATATGATTCGTGACATCTAAGTATTAACAACAAACTGAGAAATTCACGTGCTGAAAATGAAGGGCATGTAAACTTAAAAATTCATTTTATTAATTTTCTCCCATGAAATTAAAAATAAAATAACTTTTAATACCTGGAATAAATAGGCTTTCCAGCTTCACTTAGAATAAAAATGTGATTTTTTTTATATCTCCAAGAAGGATCACTTAGCTCGTCACATTCTTCTTCATTTAACTCTTCTGTTAATGACAAAGATGCTTCACTTTTTGTTTCCACCTTTAAAAAAAATCCATTTCAAAACAAAAAAATTCTAACACCAAGTCAAAATGAATGTTAAGCAACATCATTGCTATACAGAAATATACAAAATTTGTATTACATTGTCTTATCTCTACCAATAAGAAGAATGTGTGTGTTGGCACTTTACAAGGCAGATTGTGGGACTTAGTTCACGAAATTTGGCACAAACTTAGTTTGGAAAGTGGGAATGTGCACCTCCAAGCCCTTTTTTTGAAATTTTAATTAATTAAAAATCAAACAAATTTTTTCGTTTTTCCTTAATAACTTTTGAAAATATTACAGCACAAAAATCATTTTTACACCATCTGCAAGCATAAAAAATGACCTTTTCAATTATATGAATTAAGTTGGCGTACAATTTTTTCTCTAATTTTAATAAATTTTTAAAAATATTTTTTGGCATAATTTACAACAATACTTTTCAATGTTGCAAAGCAATTCAAACTGTTTCCATTGTTTAAAAAAATATTTATTTGCATGTTTCTCTCCCATTGTTGAAAGCTAAGCTAATATCTTAATGTTTAATTACATGTTTTAATCAGTATAATTTCATCCAGCTAACATGCTGCTTTACGGCTCATTTTACATCCAGCTAACATTGTTGCTGGATGTTAAACGAGCCGTGACATTTAAAGTTAAAATCAAATGTATATTTTGCATGAGGAACAAGAGAGTGAAGTTGATACCAACAACGGGCAATTGTATGCTACTTGACAGAGACAGTTACTCAACTCCATTAGGAACGTTCATACAGACAACAAACAGAATAGGTGCAAGGCTATTGAAAGAACATGGGTTAAATATCTATCAAAATATGAAACAACTTTTTTAAGGGAACCATGAATATCAATTTATACAAAAAAGATTCAGTTGAAATTATATTCCCGGCGACAATAAATCCTAACTGTCGCTATATTACATGTTCCCAACATGTGAGGATGTAATCATCAAAGTACTCTTTAACTTTATAGCAAATTAGGTATAAATACAGCACACATATTTAAATAAATAAAAAGTTAATTAAAGTTTTCTGGAAGCTTGAATGTAACTGTCACCATGCATAAATAAGTCAGCAAAAAAAATTATTTTAATTATTAAAATATTACTTTATAGTTAACACGGCAGTTAATAAAATTTGCACAAAAGTGCCATTGTACAATAATCTAATACTGCGAAATTCATGAAAAATTACATCTTTCATTTCCTAAAGT